>JAVUPR010000142.1:2262500-2752260 GCA_036785695.1 Gentiana straminea
CGTTAGTCGAGTGTCAAAATGTTGGAAATAAAATTTATCTTTTGATGATGATTCATCGCTTATTCAGTTATTATTCTAAACCCCATTGATGAAGTGTCATAACTAGTTGTTATACTGCAAAGCAAAAAGATGTCTAGATATCAATGTATATGATTTATTAGAGTCTGATATTTGTATAAGTTAAATCAGACAAGCACTGTAATAGTTCTAGGCTGGAACTGAGAAAGTAAGAAACTGAGATTTAGAGAAACTGAACAGTAGAACACACCAACAGAAAACTGAAGAAGATAAGCTCGCTGAGAGTTACAGACTCGGTTGGCTTATCTAAGAAGACTGAAGAACTGAGGGTCACAGACTCCGTTTTTGAAGATTGAAGAACTGAGGGTTCAAACTCAGTTATGAAGACCAAGTCGAGACTGTAAAGTTAGACTTCAGGCAAGATTGTGGTGACCTGAACTGACTTTATGGATCTTGTATGGAGACCTAAAAATCATAAGGACAATGATTTCTTAGATGATAATGAGTAATGGTGTACTCTGATTAAGTCAATTATAATCAGATGAAAACTGGAGTACTGATATTTGAAGAAGAGTAAAATCACCGTTAATGCTCCAAGTCAGTCAAGAAACTGACAAGTGATAAACTCAGCATAAAACTGATAAAGAAACTCAGTTTTATAAGTCAGCTATCCAACAAACTGATAGTACAGTCGAACGTTATAAAGGAAGTAAATTCATTGGATGAGTTACTGACACAGCAGAACAGTCAGAAAATATAGCCATTGCAAGATTCAAGCAGGATGAACGTTGAATGAACCCCTATAAATAGACCACCTCTACAACGTCAACAAGAGGGTGTGTGTATGTGGAAAGAGAGCAGGAAAACTAAAAAGAATCTATCTAGTCAAGAAAAATTTAATTAAAGGGGAAAGCCAAATTCAAAAGAATACCTGCTAAGCACTTAATTGCAAGATCGAGAAATTTCTTCAAGTGTTCAAAGTGCATTCAGCTTAATCAAGTTCACTCATTTGAAGAAACACAGAGCCGTGCTTAATTTAACCATCCAGAAGAAAAGCTCATATCACAGTTGAATTATAGTTATTGATTCAAAGTCACAACTTTGATTTTATCAAGGGTTAGACTGTGAAACACCAAGAAGGTGTGAAGGACAGTTGAGTGCAGTCAGGAAGACTGTGTTTATGATGAGCTGGTGAAGAGGCAATTCTACCCTCCAAGGACCAGTGGTTCAAACAGTTGAAGAGCAAAGAATCCTACCTGTTCTACAAGTGTTTAGATAGTGAAGCTAGGGATTAGTCAAGGACTATCAGTTTAGAACTTTTTGTAACCGGGCCATCTCAAAGAATTTCTAGTGGAATTTTCCTCCGTATCACAGGGGAAGAGAGGATTGACAGGATTATACCACCTGGAACGTCTATAACACTTGTCTTATTTACTTTACGCATTCATTTACTTTATTACAGTGGTTTTCACTCTGAAACTAAGTTAACTAGTTGTAAAAGGCTAATTTATATCCGCTGCCAGTTAACAAAACCAAATATAAGTCAGCATTGACTTATACTCAGTTGAGTTAGCTGAACTCCGCACAAGTTTCAGGATAGGAACAAAACTGAGCTGAGTATCAGTTTGAGTTTGATAGAAACTCAGTTCCTGGGGCTTTTTCAGTTTGGTAAAAGTTTTTGGTGACTAGTTTATTCACCCCCCCTCTAAACTTGTGTTAGCCTTTCCAAGGGACCAACAATTGGTATCGGAGCAAGTTCTTCCTTCTGGAGGAGATCCGAGTTGTTACTGCTTAAGTTATAAACCAGTTGTTGACAATCCTTATTGTACTTCATTTCAATGGATACATCTAGAATTAGAAATTGGCTAAATAACCCCCTGACTGACTACTTGCAGAATGTTGTCTATTATTTACAGGATCAAGTATTTGAAAGATTCAGTACTACAAGCTCTCACACAAATCCAGAGCCTCATTTCAGTCTTGATGAAGACATTGTGCTTAATGCGAATAATGATGATGAATCCAGAGGATTTCCATCCCTAAGCGATCTTTTAGAAGAAGCAGAAAGAGAGTTACTGCGAATAACTAATTACATAGAAGAAGAACTGACCAAAGATCCATCTAGTGCATAAGCCAAAGATATTGATGAGACTCTACCTACAAGTCATGGAGGTGAGAGTGATGAAGAAATCATACTGCTAGGAGCTACACAGGCAAAAGCTGCTGATAAAGGAAAACAAGTCCTAATTGATGATGATTCATCGACAGAAGATCTACCTATCAGAAACCAGGAGGTAATCGCATATATATCTAGCACTCACACTACCATGAACAATCAAAGAAATAATGATTTCAATACAACCTTGGACATACTCATAGAAAAATTAGAGGCAACTCAAAAGAATTATGAGAATGTCAAAAAGGACAAAAAAGTTATTGAAAACTGAAATTTCGAGATTGAATGCTGAAATCAATCTAATCAAAACTAATAATGGAACCAAAGTAATTCGACCAACTGATGAACTAACAAAAGGTATAAACATCAAAGAATCATCAGTTGATCCAATTTCCAGAGTTCAATTCAAACCAGGAAAACCATTTGGAGATAAATCTGGTTTAGGGTTTGATAATTAGTATAATTCTAAGTTCAGACCAAGATCAGTTGCGATAAAATTCGTAACTACTTAAAAGTCAGAAACTCAGAAAACTGATAAAATTATTAGAACTGACAATAACTCAGCACAGCCAATCGCAGAAACTGATAAAACTGAAAAATTAGTTGGTAAAATTCACCAGGCCAACAGATCTTACAGGAAGACTCAGAAGGCTGAAAACAGTAAAACTGATCCGAGATCAGTAAGAAAAATCTTCAAGTCATATTCATCTAAGAATGTAGATCATTCATGGAATAACAGACTCAAAGGGAAAGGAAGACTATTTCCCACTGATGAAGATTGGAATGAACCATCACATCAGTTTCACAAAATGAAAAAACCTAAAGATATTAAGGCAAAACAGGAAAAATTTGTGAAAGCTGACTTTACACAATCAAAATATCAAGAGAGGTATAAAGTTAAAAATAAAGTTGTACCATCAAAAGCTAATCAGTTAGGACCCAAACAGATATGGGTACCAAAAATTTCTTATTTTGTTTTGCAGGAGAAAAACCGCTAAGCTGAGAACTGAAAAGTGGAATTCACGAAACTAAGTTGTATTTACAACTGAGTTTTTGAATTCAGCACAAGGACAAAACTGAACGTATACAGCTGTTGATACACCGTACCTACTCTATTCACTATTTTCAAGCTACAGATGTCAACTAAAGACGTGGTCCTTCTTAATCTAAACCTTCGATATCTTCCACTCATCCACCTTTTCACAATCTCAAAATATTTATGACAAGACGTTCTAATGTCCCATTCAATTCTTAACTACCCCTACTACAAATTATAAATACCAGAATTTTCTTTTATAATTTCTTATGCTTAAATTTTGAATTCACTCTCTGAATCTCAAATTTTCAAAATATTCAGTCAAATCCAGAAAAATGACTTTCACTATTGTTGAACCCGGAATGATCGTATCTCTTGAACAGTATATTGCAAAATATATTGATCAAACTCTAGTCAATTCAATTGCAACAAAAATCCGGAAAATTAAAGGTTTGGATGCTGTTTTCAACATCGATCTGAATAGTGTATGTTTAGAAAGCATTGGAGACTTCTATCAATTTGGTAGAACAACTGTAGAAGGAGAAGACACACAAACATATATCACTACTGTCAATGATAAGGAGATCAAGGTCACCGAAGATCTAATTGCAGAAATCTTTGGATTTGACAAATCCGGAGGATCAGCAGCCATCAAGCTGACCAAGGAACAAAAGGAGAAACTATGGAAAGATATAGCGATTAGTGGAGAATCCGCCGTCTCACAGACCGGGAGGACAAGTGTACTCAAGCCAGAGTTTAATTTTCTCTCAAAAATGTTAGCAAACTGCATCATTGAAAATGCAGGAAACTTTAGCAATCTATCTGGAGTAAAATTAGATTTGCTATATGTGATTTGGTTTGGAGAAGATTTCAATTGGGCATGATATCTTTTTGATCAATTGATAGCACAGTCAATTGATGTACCCAAGAAGAAGACCGATGAAAAGAAAGGTCGATTTTATCACAAAAAAACTCTTGCATTAGTTGTCCAAAGAATATTAGACCATTTTGGAGTCGCAAAGAGAAAAGAAACACCAGTTGCTGATGGGAAAATTGTCATTAAGGAAGAAAAAGCTGGAAAAAGGAAAGCTGAGAAATCTGTGACTGAACCCAAGAAGAAGAAAAGCAGGAAATCGAAGAAACCTGCAACTGGAGATGAGGTGTTGGCACAAATTGAAGATTTAAAGAAAAGAAGGAAACAGTTGGAAGAATCAGAAAAAGGCTTAACTGATCAAGTAACTGAGAAATCAATAGAAGTGTCACCAACACAAGAAGCGAGAACTGAAGTTACTGACGGATCAGCACCAGTAGTGAGAACTGAAGCAAATCTCACCGAATCTATTCCAGTTTCGGTAAATGGAGTTTTACCAATTCAATAACCAGCTACGCAATCACAAGAAATGGAAATAGTAAAAGAAACTGAAGTTGTCAACGGAAGCAGAACGACCGTTGAAACCGATTTGCGTAAAGAAGCCGAAACTCGGGGAATGACCCGAGAACCGAGCTCGATGATGAAGAATCTGATAGTGATGAAAGACTGATTGATGAAACAACATTTAATATGCTCATGTTGATTTCAAAATCCAAGTCTACTTCTCAAGAATCTGTCCCCAGATTAGAACATGAGAAAACAGTCAAAGAATCATCAATTCCTCACTGTGAGGAAAAGGAGGCTGAAGCAGAAAAAGAATCAACCAAGGTTATTCACTTGGAGGAGCAAGTCAATGAAGATGAACCCACTGAGCAAACAATGGTTGAAGTTCCTATTGCTGATTTGGAATTTGAACCTACTGAAAAACAAGTTGCTGAAGAACTTGTAAGTGAGAAAGTTATGGAAACTGAGCCGACAATCTCAGTTTCAGTTATTGAAAAAGATGCATCAGTCGTCCCAGACACTGCTGAGGGAGGAATCAGTAGAACCGATCTTATGGAAACTGATGATGTTGCAAGAACTGACCCCATTCAAGTAGAAGATTCAATCACAAGAAAATCAGAAGATACTCTCACACCATTCAAATCCACAACTGATCATGGAGAACTTATGAAAGCTGACTATGAGTGATTGCGCAGATATAGAACTTGGAAACTCAGTTCCATTGACAATCAAAGAAGTGAGCAAGCAGAAATGGAAGCTATTGAGAAATGGGTATTTGATTTATACAACATTTCAAGTTTATCGGAAGTAATCAATACCGATGAGTTCATAGATCAATGATATGCGCTGATCAGAAACAGTTTTTGGATTGAAGCAAAAACTGATGGAAATTTCAAGAAAGATGATGATGATGATTTTCAGGAAGATCCCAACTTACAAAAAGGGATTCTTGCCTCTCTACAAGAAAAAGAAACTGCAACAGAACTGAATACTGATGATGATTCTAGTAGTTCTTGAGAAAGCAGTGAAAGTTCAAGCTCTAGAAGTGTATCTGAAACACAGCAAGACGAAGAACAAGAAGGAGGTTACCAATCTCCCACTGACAAGTCTACACTTGAAATAGCAAGAACTATGGCAAACATGCCTAGTGAAAAGTCAGATGATGAACTCGACGTACATCTGTCACCAGCAAAAGCTATTGATCCATCAAGCTTGGAAGAAGCTAAGAGACAATCTGAAGAGAGAAGACAATCGACTGAATATAGAGAAAAACTGAAGCAAGTTGTTCTCTCACCTCTAAAGCAAGCTAAACCAACCGCGGCTGAGACAAATAAAGGAAAAGAACAACAAGCAGGAAGTTCAAAAGATTTGCCCACTCAAGTGGATCTCATTAAGTTTTATCATAATGAGATAATCAGAATTCAGAAAGACGATAACAGCTTATTTGGAAAGGTTCTACATGCCTTAGAAGCCAGCAAAGATGAAAGAAGTAATCTTGAAAAGAAAATGGATACCGTCAATGATAACTGTCAAAACACCCTGCTTGAGCTTCGGAAAACAACCATCGAGCATGATGCAAGAATAGATGAAACTCAAGATAGATGGGAAATTATCCAGAATAATCTGGTAGATAGAATGATCTTAATGGAATAGGGCATAAATGACTCAGTTGTGGCTCAAACCATTTTGGCATCAACTCAACAAACTTTAAATGCTTACATCAAGAGCCTGATTCATAAAGATGATGTCAATAAGGGGGAAAGTTTGGATATCTTAAAAGTACATGCAGCTGAGATGCCACAAGTCCTCACAAATGTTGATGATAAATTGAATGAACTAAAGAAAGCAAGAGGAGATTTCACTGATGAAGAAATGAAACTGATTGTTAAATATTCAGAGCCTACTGCCAAAAGAGTTGGTTTGGATTCTCGTCTATACAGTTTATTCAGAAACTTACCAGAAAGGGAAGGAGTATCAAAAGAAGAATCTCTAGAATCGTTCCTACACATGTAGAAGGTGCTCATGCACTATTGGAATAAACTGAAGAAATGGGAAGCAGATGGTACCATAGATAGAGAATCAGAGAAAATTGAAAAAGTTGAACCTGAATTTGTTAATAATCTACTGAGAACAGCCACCAAAGAAAGATTGAGGGCAACTGTCTTCACTTTTGCAGTTCTTTTCAAAAACAATTTTTTCAAGAAGAACAATCTATCTCAATCATGGAACATTTGAGCAAGCATCCATGGAATTGAAAGCTCAGCTACAAATGATACTATGAGATCTTTTGCAGAAAATTATGATAATCAAGTTTCTCTATCTACCAAGTAAAAAGAAACTATCTTCTAGTTCCTTTTATCATGTTGTATTTTATTACTCTATCTTGTAACTCAGTTATCGAATAAATTCTCAGTTTCTCAGTTCATTGCATTATTTACTGTATTTTGTTTTATCTTTTTGCATTGCTTTTAAGGAGGGTATTGACATCATCAAAAAGGGGGAAATTGTTGGAAATAAAATTTATGTTTTGATGATGATTCATCGCTTATTCAGTTATTATTCTAAACCCCATTGATGAAGTGTCATAACTAGCTGTTATAGTGCAAAGCAAAAAGATGTCTAGATATAAATGTATAGGATTTATTAGAGTCTGATATTTGTATAAGTTAAATCAGACAAGCATCGTAATAGTTCTAGGCTGGAACTGAGAAAGTAAGAAACTGAGATTTAGAGAAACAGAACAGTAGAACACACCAACAGAAAACTGAAGAAGATAAGCTCGCTGAGAGTTACAGACTCGGTTGGCTTATCTAGGAAGACTGAAGAACTGAGGGTCACAGACTCAGTTATTGAAGATTGAAGAACTGAGGGTTCAAACTCAGTTATGAAGACCAAGTCGAGACTGTAAAGTTAGACTTCAGGCAAGATTGTGGTGACCTGAACTGACTTTATGGATCTTGTATGAAGACCTAAAACTCATTAGGACAATGATTTCTTAGATGATAATGAGTAATGGTGTACTCTGATTAAGTCAATTATAATCAAATGAAAACTGGAGTATTGATATTTGAAGAAGAGTAAAATCACCGTTAATGCTCCAAGTCAGTGAAGAAACTGACAAGTGATAAACTCATCATAAAACTGATAAAGAAACTCAGTTTTATAAGTCAGCTATCCAACAAACTGATAGTACAGTCGAACGTTATAAAGGAAGAAAATTCATTGGATGAGTTACTGACACAGCAGAACGGTCAGAAAATATAGCCGTTGCAAGATTCAAGCAGGATGAACGTTGAATGAACCCCTATAAATAGACCACCTCTACAACGTCAACAAGAGGGTGTGTGTATGTGGAAAGAGAGCAGGAAAACTAAAAAGAATCTATCTAGTCAAGAAAAATTTAATTAAAGGGGAAAGCCAAATTCAAAAGAATACATGCTAAGCACTTAATTGCAAGATCAAAAAATTCCTTCAAGTGTTCAAAGTGCATTCAGCTTAATCAAGTTCACTCATTTAAAGAAACACAGAGCCATGCTTAATTTAACCATCAAGAAGAAAAGCTCATATCACAGTTGAATCATAGTTATTGATTCAAAGTCTCAACTTTGATTTTATCAAGGGTTAGACTGTGAAACACCAAGACGGTGTGAAGGACAGTTGAGTGCAGTCA
The DNA here is from genome assembly GCA_036785695.1 of Gentiana straminea. Classification (NCBI taxonomy): domain Eukaryota; kingdom Viridiplantae; phylum Streptophyta; class Magnoliopsida; order Gentianales; family Gentianaceae; genus Gentiana; species Gentiana straminea. Next base: position 2,270,776 of record JAVUPR010000142.1, read on the forward strand.
GGAAGACTGTGTTTGCGATGAGCTGGTGAAGAGGCAATTCTCCCCTCCAAGGACCAGTGGTTCAAACAGTTGAAGAGCAGCAATCCTACCTGTTCTAGAAGTGTTTAGATAGTGAAGCTAGGGATTAGTCAAGGACTATCGAGTTTAGAACTTTTTGTAATGGGCCATCTCAAAGAAGTTCTAGTGGAATTTTCCTCCGCAAAGACACGGGGAAGAGAGGATTGACAGGATTATACCACCTGGAACCTCTATAACACTTGTCTTATTTACTTTACGCATTCATTTACTTTATTACAGTGGTTTTCACTCTGAAACTAATTTAACTAGTTGTAAAAGGCTAATTTATATCCGCTGCCAGTTAACAAAACCAAATATAAGTCAGCACTGACTAATACTCAGTTGAGTTAGCTGAACTCCGCACAAGTTTCAGGATATGAACAAAACTGAGCTGAGTATTAGTTTGAGTTTGATGAAACTCAGTTCCTGGGGTTTTTTCAGTTTGGTAAAAGTTTTTGGTGACAAGTTTATTCACCCCCCCTCTAAACTTGTGTTAGCCTTTCCAAGGGACCAACACAAAACATCAACGACTGTATCTTATAATCTGGATATCAAGCTCGAAGTAACTCATTCACTCCCACTTTGCAAAGATTCACGAGAGTAAGACATTCCTTATAAGAAGGCCATTTCGGATATTCGATCCCAATCATAGGATACGCGATTCCCGGACGACCAAACATGTATACTCTGCATGCTTCAGTATCATACCCAATCACTATCGCATGATCACCCCATGGCTAGGGGACACCTCAATAGTGTCAAAGCATGACAATCCACACCGTGATGCCATGAAGACTCCGATCTTAAGGATAATCACACAACCGCCACATAGTGTGACACTTAATGTAATTGGGTCAGTCTAACGTACGCATTCTCTAATACACGTCCACGTACAGTCCAAGTGTCACTGCACTTCGAAAGACGAGATCTATCCCTGCCCTTAAAGACAGAAGACATCTAATACGTGCTAGCCTGTTCATATTATCAATGCCCTGTTTAATAGTACATCAGCCTAGAGACATTTAAGTATCAAACTTATTAAAGTGATTAGAGATCTCATCAACCATAATCGACCATCATGGTTTCAATGTCACAGTTTAATACTAAGGACGTTATCATATAACAATTCATAATTGGTTCACTAAAAGAACGTATATATATGACAACATAAAAGCCATTGTTAAGGCCATATTTATATGATTATTAAAGGTTTATTTCATTATTATTTTCCCCACATTTGCGTAATTTACATGAGAATTAAGGGTTTAAGTGTAAATATTGAATAAAGATGATTTTAAGAGGGTTGTATGCAAAATTGATGATTTTAAGTGTTGATTTAATGGAATTATTATTATTTGGATTTTATTACGTTTTTGCATTGTTTATTTATCATGTAGGAGTTAATTTTCGTGCATATAATGAGGATAAATGAAGCTCAAGTCGAATTATAAGAGATAGAGTTGGAATTGGCTTGAAGAAATTGGATAAAGATGAAGAGATCCGATCCTCGCCAGCTCAAACGGGCGTCTACCGATCTTGAACGAGCGTCCGTAAGTGAACCGGCGTCCATGCAGCGGCCCGTAATCGTATTTTACATTCGAGAGTTCGTACGGAGGATGAACGAGCGTTTACTCGCCGTCCGTGCATTCTCGGACGGGCGTCCGGATATTCGTACGGGCGTCCGGCCGACTTAGTCATAACCGACTCAAAATTCTATATATAGCAAAGCAGCCTCTTAACCCTAATTCATACCACATAATTGAGATCGCAATTTTACACCAAAAAGCCGCGGCCACAAGCCTTTTTACGCAGAGATGAACTTTCCAACCCAACAATCATCCTCAACATGATTGTTGGCTAAAAGCCTTGCAAAGTGAGTCGACGGAGGAAGCTCATCAACAACAAAACCAACTAGAGAGTTTGATACTGGATGTTTAGTGAGTTTAAGATCTAGTTTTTCATCACTTTTTAACGCTGTTTTACATTGCCATGTTTTGTTGAATTATCAATTCTATGAAACGATCTATTTATCTATCTTTATGCTTGAATAAATTTACGAAAGTCTCGTTTATTTGAGTTCTCTTCCGTTTAAGTGATGCATCTAATCATGTTATAAGAGATTAGGCATGTTTAGTTGAGTAAAAAGCTTGGAAACAATCTCGTGATTTCGTTTTGATTGCATGTTTAGTTTGTTTGAAAAGATAAACGAAACCCTAGAATTTGATTAAAGATATTTGATTGAATTCGTGAATAAATCACTACTAAAAACTATGTCTTTTTAATCACCGTCTAGTTGGATTGTTGGTTGATGGGTGGAACCTAGTCGCCTTGCTGTGTTTTCCTTTAATTGTTTATTAATCAAATCGTTTAGATTAAGTTTAGTTTAAGTTCTAGTTATATAAACCCTAGTTTCCTGCCGTTTTCCTGCACTTTTCTCGTTTCGCTCATAATCGACGCTCGTCCGCAAACAGCGTACGCCGTCCATTAGGTTTAGTTTTCAGACGCTCGTTCACTTTAGTGAACGCTCGTCCGTCTTTCTGTTTTCTTATTTTCTGCTTGTTTTTATTCTTGTTTTAGTTTTAATTCTTAGGTTTAGGTTTTAGTTAGTTTCAACCTTAGTTTAGATAGATAATTGTGACATAATCGATAGAATAATTGTCCCTTGATCCGATAAACATTCCACTCCCTTAGACGACCCGTTAACATCCTATACTACGATCCTTATACTTGGGGTGTTTCGGTTTATAAATTGTAAAACTAGTTTTTACCGAACAAGTTTTTGGCGCCGTTGCCGGGGAGTCGGTAACGGTTGTCGGATTCTATTTAGGACAATTTTCTCGTGTCAAAAAGGGGTCGTTTTTTAGGGCACGCGGTAGTATTTTGACCCGTAACTTTCGGCTCGAGTGTCCGTTTGGAACGCAGACCCCAATTCGGAAAGCTCGTTCCGACGCCGACGACGTGGTGAACGGCCGTAGGCCGTTCAGTGCGTTTTCGAGGTCAAAATCCACTGTTTTCCCCTCCATTTTGGCCCTAGAAGATTTCAACACGTTTTTTTTACCGTCTTAGTGTTTTTCTAGTTTTTAAACTTTTTAGGTTTTCGTTTCCGAACGTTTCGGTTCTATAATTTGAAAAAAAATCCAAAAAAATACTAAAAGTCCATTTCGAACGAGCGTCCACCCATACCGAACGCCCGTCCGCCCCCATCATCTTCTTCTGCAAATTCTTTTCGTTCTTTTTCCCTCTAAACCATCTAATCTTTTCTAAACTCGTTCTAATCAACCCCAAAGGGTTGATTTCTTCCTTCTCCTTTCTTTCGGTTTATGCAAACGAGAAGTAAGAAGGGACTTCGATCTTTGATCCCGAGCCCGAACGATCTATCCTTAGAAGAAGGCTTCTCCCCGATTTGGACAAAATGGCGGATCAAGATCCACCAATTCCAAATCCCGATCCCCAAGCTCGCTAAATTTACTCCTTCAACAAATGCAAGCTCGCAAAGAATGCAGAATCAAACCGCAAGCCGGCATAAATCAACAACTTCAACAATTCCGCCAAAACCAAAGCCTTAATCGCTGAACCAGACCCCTACACTCCATATCTTAATCAAGATTTTCTCGAGGGACATAGACCTATTCGTCCACCCGATATGGGGGAGTAAATTTCGACCTTAAAAATGGAGTAGTTGCACTAGTCCAAAATAGCTCTTTCCATGGCATCGCTCAAGAAGACCCGCACGACTTCTTGTCCACATTCGTACAAATCGTGAAGTGTGCCATTATCCCGGTGTTGATTCTGAGATCGTAAAGTTGAAGCTATTTCCTTTTGCTTTAAAAGGTGAAGCAAGCAGATGGTTTAAGTCGTTAGCACATCATTCCCTCCATACATGGAATGATGTCAAAAGAGCCTTCGCTCTTAAGTGGGTTTCACCGGGCAAGATTATGGAGATGAAACGGGAAATAGCTACGTTTGAGCAGATGGAGGATGAGACTGTTGGCAAGGCTTGGGAGAGATTAAATCTGTTGATGAGGAAGTGCCCCAATCACGGATATGATAGACACGAGTTGTTGGAACTATTTTACAGAGGAGTCTCTCAACCTAATAGAGACTATCTTGACTCCACAAACTCATGGATCCTTCTGTGGGGAGGTGATGAGATCGCCTACGAGTGGCCGAGACCATCGCCAAGAACAATATGTGGTCGACTCCTAAGAAGACCAATATTGTTAAGAAAGAAGGTACCGCAAGCAATCCCGATACACAACCGTTGGTTGCTCGATGGAATTGATAAGCAAGCACCGGCCAATCTTCGATGCAGCCTTCTAATTCAAATTATCTTGAAACACAAAAGTGGACCGAGATGACGGAGGAGGTAAACTTAATGGATAATCAAAACCAACCCTTCCGAAACTTCAACCGTAACCGTAACTATTCAGATTTCAAAGGCAAAACTTCAATCAAGCCAAGTTACCACCGGCCCTTCAAATTCGAATTCTTTCAACTCGAACTATCAAAGGCCGCTCGTAACTCCCAAAGGCCTCAAGGTGGCCGGAATCAAACTCGTAACAATAATCATACCACCTCGTGTCCCTCAACACAAATTCGATGAGCCGGTAGACATGGTGAAGACTCGTCTACTAGTGTTAAAGCAATTGAGAGACAAGTTGGTCAAATGGCGTATCAAAGCAAGCAAGCAGACCTCACGGTAAACTTCCGAGTTATACCGAGAGAAATCCGAAAGCCGATGTGAATGTTTGCACCGCCATTACACCTCGCTGGGAGTATGGGCAAGAAGAGGAGTTGAATGAAGTAACATTGAGAAGTGGTAAACAGGCTGGACCCGGCAAGATGTCGGGAAACGAGTAGCCCCTCCCGACGCCATGAGTTCAGGAGGGGGAAATCATAAACCACATGCCGAAGAAAGCAACGATGAGGAGCTTAGTGACAATTCTTCGGAGGATGAAAATAATTCTGATGACGAGGAAAGAAAGGAAAGTCAAGGGGCGGTACCCCTGACTAAGAAAAAGGAAGAAAAGTTTGTGAGATGGAAGGATAAGGAGGATGAGGCGATAAAGAATCAAAGCCACGACGAATGATAAAGCCCTTCCTTATCCACCGAAGAACAAGGAGAGAGCCCTCGCCAAAGACAAGCAAGATGATTTATGGGTGAGTGAGGATACTTAGGGACACTAAAGTGAGTATGCCCTTAGCCGAGGTATTGTCCGAAATGCCTAAATGCTCTAAGTATCTTAAAGAATTCGTGGGAGTAAGAGAAAACTTCGGGGATGGTCGAAGAAGTGCTACGCGAAGATTGCGCGATGGTTTCACGTAAAATTGTCGTTAAGCGAGGTGACTCGCGTACCTTCAATCTCCCGTGAGATCGAAGGTCATTTATTCGAAAACGTCTTATGCGACTCGGGGCCTCTATTAATGTGATGCCATTAAACGTATGCAAAAAGCTCGGGTTAGATAAAAGGATGCGGGAACGCCCGATTTTCTTCGATGGTAGATAAATCTAGCCGGACCGCAGCCGGTTGTGTAGCTAATGTTCTCCTTCAAGTTGAACATTTGGTCTTCCCTACCGACCGGGTTATCCTAGATTATCCACCCGATAAGGAAATGCCTCTAATTCTAGGCCGAACCTTTTTGGACACTTCCAATGCTCTCATCGACTTCGCAAAGCGACAGACATTTTTAGAGTCGGTGACACATCCGTCACCTTCGCACGAGGGACACATCCCGAAAGAGCCGTAATTGATGAAATATCGTTTGTCGAAGCTATCTATGAGGACGAAAAAGATGCCTACTTTGAAGAAGCAAGAGGAGTTGACAGAGATAGGTGTTTTTGAAGTCTTGGACATCGAGGATCCGGCCGATCGCGGACCACCTTCTAATTCATTTCAAGCCGTAGGCATTGACGAGTCATCTTCACTCGCTCATACCGGGCCCGTTATTGAGTTAGAAGCATGGAGATGCCCAAAGAACAAACGATGATTTCAAAGAGCCGAGTCGTGAAGACTTCATCCCCGGTGAAGAAGAAGCTCACGGGTAGTGGGACGAGGTAGAGTTTTGGAGAGAAGCTACTCATTGGGAAGTAGATGATTGGGAAGAGCCGGCGTAAGAGCTTAAAGATGAAGAGTTAAGAAAAATGATCGATCACAAGAAAAAGGAAGCAAGTGTTGACCGGAGGATTCCGATGGATGATTTGATCCAAGCACCTTCTCGGGGTTGAGCCTCGGGAAGACGAGGTGTTCTACCGTCAACCACTTCAAGCGCATAAGGAGAAAGGTGGCCCGTTAAAGTCTAGTATTGAGCAACCACCTACCGATTTAGAGCTTAAACCGCTTCCAAAACACCTTAAGTATATCTTTCTTAAGGATGGAGATAAATTGCCTTTGATCATTTCTTCGAAACTCGACCAAGAGCAAGAAGCACAAACCGATAGAAGTGCTTAAGAAAAACATCCTCGCGTTCGGTTGGCAAGTGGGTGATATCCGAGGGATCAGCCCCGTACATATGCATGCATAAAATCCGAACGGAGGAAGGAGCTAAAAAGGTAAGACAACCTCGCCGAAGGCCGAATCCGCATATGCAAGAGGTTGTCAAGAAAGAAGTGATAAAGTGGCTTGACATGGGCATCATCTATGCAATCGCCGATAGCGAGTGGGTCAGCCCTACTCAAGTTGTGCCAAAGAAGGGTGGAATCACAAACCGAAAAGAATGAAAAAGGGGAGGAAGTTGCCTTACGTCTCGTGACTGGCTACATAGTCTGTATCGACTATCGTAGACTGAATGAAGTCACTGCAAAAGATCACTTCCCCTTACCCTTCATTGACCAACTAATTGAAAGACTGAGTGGTCACAAGTATTATTGTTTTCTCGATGGATACTCTGGTTACTTCCAGATAGCCATCGACCCCAATGACCAAGAAAAGACCACGTTTACATGTCCATCTGGTACTTTTGCTTTTCGTAGAATGCCATTCGGTCTATGCAATGCACCCGCGACTTTTCAACGGTGTATGTTGGCCATTTTTGATGGACTTGTTGAGAAATGCATGGAGGTCTTCATGGATGACTTCGCCTACGGCGATAGTTTTGATGAAATCTTAGAGAACCTAGATATGGTACTCCAACGTTGCGTTGAGAAGAATCTCGGTGCTTAACCGGGAAAATGCCATTTTCTAGTGACGAAGGAATCGTTTTGGGACATAAGGTGTCCAATGCCGGTATTCAAGTTGATAAGGCTAAGGTCGAAGCCATCGAAAGGATGACGTACCCTAAGACAAGAAAGAGGTACGAGGTTTTCTAGGACACGTTGGCTTCTACAAAGCGGTTTATTCGAGACTTTTCTACTATTGCCAAGCCTTTATCAAATCTTTGAAAGATGATGTAGATTTCTTGTTCGATGCAAAGTGCAAAGAAGCTTTCAATTGTCCGAAAGACAAGCTTATCGTTGCCCCTATTTTAGTTGCACCCGACCGGACCAAGCCTTTCGAGTTGATGTGCGATGCCTCTAATTACGCCGTAGGCGCAAGCTTTAGGTCAAAGAGTTGATAAAAGGTTCGTGCCCATTTATTATGCGAGCCGCACCTTGAACCCGGCTCAATGCAATTATACCACAACTGAGAAGGAATTCTTAGCTGTTGTTTTTGCCATTGACAAGTTTAGAAGTTATCTTCTAGGGTCTCAAGTTGTTGTTTGGACCGACCATGCAGCCTTACGCTACCTTATGGACAAAGCAGATGCAAAACCAAGGTTACTTCGATGGATTTTAATTTTACAAGAGTTTGACCTTGTGATTAAAGATAAGAAAGGTAGTGAGAATATTGTGGCTGATCATTTATCTCGCTTAGTAAATGAGGGTGCAGAGAATCACAATGATATAGGCATTGATTTTCCGACTGAGCAATTGATGAAGCTTGAAACGGTTAGGCCGTGGTATGCTGACTACGTCAACTATTTAGCGAGTGGTCATTTAGAGGATATGACGTATCAGGAGAAGAAAAAGTTCTTTTTTGATCTTAAATATCTCGTATGGGAAGATCCTTATTTGTTCGTAGTCCGTAAAGACGGGTTGCTTCGACGGTGTGTTCCCGAGCATGATCGTGGGATATCCTAGAACAATGCCATAGCCGGTCCTACCGGAGGTCACTATGGAACACCAAAGACGGTTGCAAAGATCCTTCAAGCCGGATTCTACCGGCCGACTCGTTTAAAGATGCGAAGCCTTTTGTAAAGGTTGTGATAGGTGCCGTAGAACTCGGACGGCAGAGTAGTAGGATGGAAATGCCACTTAAGCCCATTCTTGAATGCGAAGTTTTCGACGTTTGGGGCATAGATTTTATGGGACCCTTTCCATCCTTCGTGGTAATAAATATATCCTCGTCCGTGTCGACTATGTTTCCAAGTGGGTCGAGGCCATAGCTACTCAAACTAATGATCATAAAGTCGTGAAGAAATTCTTGCAAAAGAATATCTTTACTAGATTGGTCGTCCGAGAGCACTCATTAGTGATGAAGGTACTCACTTTTGCAATGCGCCGCTTGACAAGATCCTTGAGAAGTATGGTGTCAAACATAAGATTGGTACACCATATCATCCTCAAACTAGTGGCCAAGTCGAGGTAAGCAACCGGAGCCCGAAAAGAATTTTGGAGAAGACCGTGAACAATAATAGATCTAATTGGAGTCTTAAGTTGGATGACGCATTGTGGGCTTATCGTACCGCATTCAAGACCCCGATGGGCACGTCACCCTTCCAAATGGTTTATGGCAAAGCTTGTCATTTACCCGTCGAACTTGAACACGTAGCTTTCGGGCAATTAAATTCTTAAATTTCGATAGCCAACTCGTGGGGAGAAAAGGTTGTTACAATTGAACGAGCTCGACGAATTCGTACTCGTAGCATACGAGAATGCTAAGCTTAGCAAGGAAAGAACGAAGATGCTCCATGACGCTAAGATCAAGGACCGAGAATTCAAAGTTGGTGAAATGGCTTTACTCTATAATACCGTACTTCATTTGTTTCCCGGTAAGCTAAAGTCTAGATGGTCCGGTCCATTTGAGATTCTCGAGGTTAATCCAAGTGGAGTAATTACTTTGAACGGGTATGGTAATCAAGCTTTCAAAGTGAATGGTCATAGACTTAAGAAATATTTTGGGCAACCAAAGGAAAAGCCCGAGATTCTTTATTTCCAAAGAAGAGATGAGAGTACGATGTCCCGATTTGTGAAGAGATTCCATCTTATTTCTTTGAGTCGATGATGATGACGTTCCTATATCCACCCGTAAGGTACCTTCGTTGAGACTTCGATCATACCACTATGTCTATGCCTATCGTGCGCAAGAACAAGAAGAAGAGAGTCGTTGTAGTTTGGAGAGAAAAGTTTAATGATCTTATAGCACACTTGACTTGTTGTTGTGGTGAAAATCATTTCCGCCCCAAAGCTCCCGATTCCGATACCGAGGTGGCGGTAGTCAAACCAAAGTGGCCCGATCCGGGTTGATCTTTTGGAATCGTGTCAAGCTATTGACATTAAAAGAGCGCTCCTGTGAGGCAACCTAGTTTTCTTTGTTCGTTTTCCTTTTCTTAGGTTGTTTTGTTTTATTGTTTTAGAAATAATACTTTAGTTGATTTTGTGTTGATGGTTATTCCTCTTACGTTCATTGTAAGTGTTTTGTGTTACGTGTTGCTCATATACCCCGTGTACCCCGAGATTATATGGTATGTCGAGTGTTGCGTATACTTTTGAGCAGTGTTTTCGAGTTACTACCGTCCAAAGTTGTTGTCTATTCGAGTTGTTGCGGTATACGTTCATGCTCCGGCCCGGCCTCTCGCCAACTTTCATCCGACAACCACCGTTGAAACCAAATAAGTTTTTTTTTTTTTTTTTATTTCGCACATTCTCGAGGACATAATGTGATTTAAGTGTGGGGGGGTAAATTGGGTATGTTTTTATGCTATATCCTTTGAAATATGAGTGAATGTTAAATTTTCACTAAATTTAAAATTTTTTGTGAGTCTCTCGAGCATATAATTGGAACTAGATGCTTGCTAGTTGTAGTTTTCTAACGATGATAGTATGTGACTTAGTGAGATAATTATAGCATGTTTTACTTTTATGGAGATAGTTTCGTTTTTCACTCACGAAAGCCTTTGATTTTGAAGCATGACTTTTGAACTATATCCTTTCATTGTTTTAGTGATTTATCTTAGGAAGGTCAGTATAGTTACACCTAAGTTAGACCGTGTACTGTGAATATCATAAAGTTTGAATGTGATAAGTGAGATGTAACTTATGTCTTGAAAAGTGAATGAATAAAGTGAGTGAGCAATTATTAATAAATACGTTTGTCGGAAGCTGGTTAATGATTTGAGTGCGGTAGGGTATACCTCGTATGTCCTATACCACTATGATGACCAAAAGCTCACGATAGTCAGTTTAAGCTACCTTATGATTTGAGTAAGGTAGGGTGTTATCACGAAACATCCTATTCTACTATGATGACGGGTAAGAGCTCATTTCGATATGCGTCAAATTTGAAAATTTTGGAAATGATGAGTAAAAATAAAGTGAAGTCTTTGTTATCATGGATCTTATACCCAGTAGAACCGCATGATATGTTGTAGGATTATCCTACTGAGTGCGTGGGAAGGCTTTGAGTGGAGCTATTACTGTTTGTACCTAGGATAGTCATTGGAATTTTTGAGAGGATATTTCTTTGAAAGGCTTGTTAAGATTGAGAACGGCTTGTCACACTTACACCGAATCTATCTCTGTGTTGGTATCATTTGCTATAGTTGTTGTATCTTTCGTTACGTGAGTTAGAGATCTATGTGGATTATTTATAAAGTTGAGCTATAGTTTTGATTGTTTTGTCCGAGGACGTACAAAAAGTTAAGTGTGGGGGAGTTGTTAAGGCCATATTTATATGATTATTAAAGGTTTATTTCATTATTATTTTCCCCACATTTGCGTAATTTACATGAGAATTAAGGGTTTAAGTGTAAATATTGAATAAAGATGATTTTAAGAGGGTTGTATGCAAAATTGATGATTTTAAGTGTTGATTTAATGGAATTATTATTATTTGGATTTTATTACGTTTTTGCATTGTTTATTTATCATGTAGGAGTTAATTTTCGTGCATATAATGAGGATAAATGAAGCTCAAGTCGAATTATAAGAGATAGAGTTGGAATTGGCTTGAAGAAATTGGATAAAGATGAAGAGATCCGATCCTCGCCAGCTCAAACGGGCGTCTACCGATCTTGAACGAGCGTCCGTAAGTGAATCGGCGTCCATGCAGCGCCCGTAATCGTATTTTACATTCAGAGAGTTCGACGGAGGATGAACGAGCGTTTACTCGCCGTCCAGCATTCGGACGGGCGTCCGGATATTCGTACGGGCGTTCAAGGCCGACTTAACCCTAACCGACTCAAAATTCTATATATAGCAAGAAAGCAGCCTCTTAACCCTAATTCATACCACATAATTGAGATCGCAATTTTACACCAAAAAGCCGCGGCCACAAGCCTTTTTACGCAGATGAACTTCTCCAACCCAACAATCATCCTCAACATGATTGTTGGCTAAAAGCCTTGCAGTGAGTCGACGGAGGAAGCTCATCAACAACAAAACCAACTAGAGAGTTTGATACTGGATGTTTAGTGAGTTTAAGATCTAGTTTTTCATCACTTTTTAACGCTGTTTTACATTGCCATGTTTTGTTGAATTATCAATTCTATGAAACGATCTATTTATCTATCTTTATGCTTGAATAAATTTACGAAAGTCTCGTTTATTTGAGTTCTCTTCCGTTTAAGTGATGCATCTAATCATGTTATAAGAGATTAGGCATGTTTAGTTGAGTAAAAAGCTTGGAAACAATCTCGTGATTTCGTTTTGATTGCATGTTTAGTTTGTTTGAAAAGACAAACGAAACCTTAGGAATTTGATTAAAGATATTTGATTGAATTCGTGAATAAATCACTACTAAAAACTATGTCTTTTTAATCACCGTCTAGTTGGATTGTTGGTTGATGGGTGGAACCTAGTCGCCTTGCCGTGTTTTCCTTTAATTGTTTATTAATCAAATCGTTTAGATTAAGTTTAGTTTAAGTTCTAGTTATATAAACCCTAGTTTCCCGCCGTTTTCCCGCACTTTTCTCGTTTCGCTCGTAGTTCGACGCTCGTCCGCAACAGCGTACGCCCGTCCATTAGTTTAGTTTTCGACGCTCGTTCACTTTAGTGAACGCTCGTCCGTCTTATTTTTTCGTTTTCTTATTTTCTCGCTTGTTTTTATTTTTCCGTAAACATTCTTAGTTTTAATTCTTAGGTTTAGGTTTTAGTTAGTTTCAACCTTAGTTTAGATAATAATTGTGACATAATCGATAGAATAATTGTCCCTTGATCCGATAAACATTCCACTCCCTTAGACGACCCGTTAACATCCTTATACTACGATCCTTATACTTGGGGTGTTTCGGTTTATAAATTGTAAAACTAGTTTTTACCGAACATAATTCGGACATTATGGCTCTTGGCCATATCTCTCAATCTTTCCTTTCGAACATTCTTTCATAAGTCGTGAGATATTCATTCATCAAGATGAACATACCAGCAGCCCTTTTGGGCTTGAGGTTATCCACAGATTTATAGAACTTTTGTGTGCACTGAGCAGTGTTCTACACCTCATCGTTATGCGGCGTCTGCTCATGTTTCAATGTTTGAATATATATTTATGGTTCTCAAACTACTTTTGAGATCTTATTCACTCCCACTGTTTCTCTTGGAAGATACACTTCCTTAAGAAGACAACATGTTTTGGAGACAAACACCTTTTGCTCCGCGGACGAGTAAATAATATCTAGCGTACTTGCTAAGATATTCCACAAAGTTGCATATGTTGTACCAGGTGTTCGGAGGATTTTTGCATCACTAAACAAAAACAATTTATAAACCCTAACCTATATGCAAAACTAACTCCTAACCGACCGAATATCGGGTAATTGCTAGTAAAGCGGGATAAGTAAGGGGTCGATCCACCGGGAATTGGGATGTTGAATCTAGTTTTATTAATTCCTTTCAATTGTTACTCATGAAAAAAAATAAACGAGATGACAAACACATAAACACATAGAAAAATAAACCTAAGCTAAGAATAATAAAACGACCTAAACTAAAGATACATGGGATTAAACATTACACAAACTAAGTGATTTCAATCCAAGTTTACCTCATGATTTTAATTCAATATTGTGGTTTCACCTTTACACGAGATACAAACTCCTAATTCCTTAGTGAATTCGTTTCTCAAGCTATGAATTCCTAATCCCTTAGTGAATTCAATTATCGATCTCTCCTCTCCCGAATGTTGAGACCAATTTCCATACAAAACGAATGTGTAGATTCAAGTTAACTCCCGTATTTTAGAATCTAGCAACCTAGATAATTAACCAATTAATTTGTCATGAATTAACGATTAAAGATCCTATCTTTCTATGGTGATCTAGCCTAACAACTATTCTCATCAACGTTAGACAACGATTAGCAACCGATCTCTCGATCTAGTCACACAATAGCATCAAAAATCATAGAAAGATACAAAACGAATCAAAGATCATAAGAATAAACAAAGGATTGAATAAATTAAAAGAATAAACTCACTTAGTTTGGTACAATGGATGATCTCCATGAATCAACAACGAAAAGAAAAGCATCCTAATCTAACCCGGATCACCCGAGCACAAGGCTCGGGTGACCGGCCTTGAGACCTCAGAAAAGCGGCGGCTGCTTGGTGAAATTCTGATGTAAAAATTTGTGTGTTTTAGGGTTTGGGTCGCTGCTGCTTTATATAGAATTCTAAGTCGGCTGGGCCTAAGTCGGTGTTGGACGCCCGTCCAAAGTGGCTGGACGCCCGTCCAGAATACTTCTGAACATCCTGAATCGATTTCCTTCCTCTGGACGCTTGTCCAGTATTTATGGACGTCCGTTTGATCTGGACGCAACTTCGACGCTCCGTCGCACGTCCAAACTCTCTGTTCTGCTTTTGCCAACCTGAACGCCCGTCCATCCTTTCAGACGCCCGTCCACTATGGACGGGCCTTGAACGTTCGTTCACTGGCTTGATCTTCGATTTTCTTCTATCTTTATCCTTTCCTTCCATCTTTATCTCCTCTCCATCATATAAATCTTCATTTAATTCATCTTTAAATCCTCTTCTAATCCATATCTCATGTATCTACAATAATAAAAAACATACCAAAGCGTAACATAATTCCAAAATAATATAAAATCACAATTTAAGCACATAATTCGTTACGTTTTGCAATTTAACTATTGAAAACATCACTTGCTCAATATTTCAATATAAAGCTCGATTTCTATGAAAAACATCCACATATGGGGGAAATTGATATAAAATATATCCTTATAAAACGTATAAAATCACCCTTAACACCAGGCTCCAAGCCTTTCTGACTTTTCCTATGACAACTTCAAATCATTGGTTAAGATAGATTCGACATTATCCTCTTCCATATCTAATATGGAATTTATTCAACCTTTATTCTTTGGAACTCGGTTAAGTATAAGGGCACTATCCCAAAACGGGTAAGGGATACTTCGCATGCCTTGTGTCACACATTTATCATATAAAGTGTTGTTTCCATTCTGGGAACACAATCTAATTGCGTATCCCAAAGATGGTATCCTTCAAGGGAGAATCTTATTCCTTTCAGACGACTTCTGAAACACCCTTCAGGTATTAATTACTTCAATCCAATTGAAAATTAATTCCTAAGTAGCTCGTCAATCTCATATTCGTACTAGCTCAAACTTTTTGGGCTTTCCGAATTATGCACTTCACTGAGTACACTTGACTATTTCTAAAAATAGTCGCAGAGATTAATAAACAATTATTTATGGCATTAATTGTCATAAGCCAACAAACATCGGTATGTTTAGGCTTTAGACAATTTTTCTAGATTTTATAACCTTTTCATAATATGGTATTTTAGTCATCTTTAGATAAGATACGTATCACCACATGATTTATAATCACATGGTTCAAACATCATATATGACGTTTGATTATACGTTTCTCTTCCAGATAGTCGACATCTAGAACAACTACAAATATCAAAGATAACAGCCATACAAATATTTACTTGAGATCTCACCACATATATCAACTATATAGTGACATCAATCTAGTATGTTAGATTCAGTCACCTTCCAACATTATCGGAATAACATTTATTCTTTACAATTGAATATGTCTACTAAATCCTAACAAATAACTGAAAGTATATTCTTCATAAGAACCGGAACATAATAACATTTATTTAGTTCCCTTATCAGTTTACTAGATCCAGAACGTGGTAAGTGTTACAACATTTGCTTCACCTTCCATATCTGTATTTAATATTTCTAATTTAATCACACTCGCAAGATATCATATATCTAATAGTTGACTTTCACTTAGATAGATTTATCTCAATTCACTTGCCTAGAATAGAAACTTCAATACGTTCTCTATTTAAGCACATGCCCTAACTTTCCTTTTTAATCCTTTAGCACTTGAAAAATGTTTCTTATTGTAGTCTTCATAAGACTTAAGAAAGATCACAAGAGTCATGTCTTTAATTTCCTTTCACAAAGAAAATCTAAAGTTTATTAAATAGTTTATTTAACCTTTTGAATCGTATTCAAAATATTGACTATTTAATTAACCTTTAAGCAATGATAGAATTAAGTCAATACTTAAATCTTACAATTTTGAAAACAACCTTTCCAAAATTCGGTCTGGTCATTCTTATCCAACATTTGAATTATTTGTCATCGTATGACTGAATGATTATATTGGATCGCATCCAATATCATGAGCTTCCGTTTTTCTTTAATAATTAAAGTCTTGGAGCACTACATTAAATATTTGAGAACGTTTCTAAAAAGGTAACGTTTCTAAAAATGATTGTTTTGAAAGGATTAAAATTACTTAACCATATTTGAGAACGTTTCTAAAAAGGTAACAGTTATAATTTGGTTTTAATAATCGAGAATAAAACATGAATATAAAAGTTTGTTAAAACTACAACATAAAAATAAAAGAGTGTTGTTGTTTATACACGCAAAATCAAAAATGGTCTTTTGGTTTATGATTTTGCTCCCACTGGTCAACTACTTCCAATTGACTTTCAAGAATTATTAATTTCTTTAGTGGTCATGATCCCACTAAACTACCGCGACACCCACTTTGGCTGGTGGGCCAAAAATACCCTAATAGGTAGACAACAACCCTTTGTCAATCGTATCTTATACGACTCTTATTGTTTGACTAGTCAACTCTTTGACAATTTTCATCTTATGAAGTAGTCAAACCCTTGCCTCTAAAATCCAAACGACCCCGCTTTGGCTGGTGGCCGAGAGAATTCTTAGTCAAGTCATAACCCCAATATTCGTGACATCTCATACGATCATATGTCGATAATAACGATATACCCGAGGTAGGTCAACCCCCTGCTTTGGCTGACGAGTTGGATCCGAATAAGGGCTCTTCACCGTAATTATGATATGAGGAGGCAATTTCAACTTGATTCTTTTAAGGTGGAAGTATTTATGTAAATTAATTCACTTAATTAATTTTAATTATGGTCTCATCATAAATATGTCTATCTCTATAAACATACATCCTACACATTTATCTAGATCGTGCCTAGTCATGCATCTATCGTATCATATAAAATAAATACAACCACAAAATAAAAAAATGCGTAAAATAACCGGTATGATCATGGACTTTTCCTAGGTGCGGTTTCGAATACAAACTGACGAAACCGCGGGTCACAGTCTAAAGGTAGGTGCAACCGCCAATAGGATCTTTAATGCTCTATTCTACAATAGGATCTTTATTTTCGTCTTTCTTTGGTCTTCATCTTCTGCTTCATTCTTGTTACATTTAATTCTATCTAATAAAATAAATACACCCGCCGCACACCGGGGTGGGGGGGAGCTAACGGGAATGGGATAAATGCATAAAATAAATTAGGTCACGTTCTTCATAATGGCCTAGGACAATTTTTCAACCAACAGAAAAATTAAATCATTCACGTCTATCCTATCGGACGAGTCCATGATCAATCGTGGTCCATGTAATCATATTATATCTACTATATCTAATACATACAATAAAATCTTATGAAAAATATAAAATTAAAATTTAACTACTTGCGTCTTAATTAATCAATTAACATTTAATCTATTAAATAATTTATCCAATCAATTAACTAATTAACATTTAATTAATTAAATGATTTAATCGAAATAAAATTAATGATTAATACTAAACGATTTTAATTTTAATTTTAATTAATTAGAACTATTCTAAAATTAAAATTATGCCTCTTTTGTTTCTTTCCTTTTGATTCGTAATCAAAAGGGATGCCTTCGGTTTCCTAAACCAAATTTGGTTTAGGCCTGGCCACTTTCCAAAATCAAAATTTTGGAAGTGGCCTAGGCCTAGGCCTTTTACAAATCAAATATTTCAAAAGGGGCTTAGGCCTATTCCAAATCAAATATTTGGAAATGCCAAATAATTTTGGTTTAGGCCTGACCACTTTCCAAAATCAAAATTTTGGAAGTGGCCTGGGCCTAGGCCTTTTCCCAAATCAAATATTTGGAAAAGGGCCTAGGCCTATTCCAAACAAAGTTTGGAAATGCCATTATTATTTTAATGCCATGTGGCATCCCAATGGCCCAGACTATTTGAACCATTGGTTAGCCACATGACACAACTAAACAAATGAGATTTTAATCACAACTATGAACAATATTGAATCACAAATACACAAAACAAAAACCGGGGACCACCGCATCACACCAGCAACCGCTGGCAGCTCGGAGGCCGCCGCCGGTGATCACACGGTGGTGGTGCCGCCGCCGATCGGCCGAGCACCACCATGGCCGCCCCCCATTTTTTTTCGTGTATCAATTTTGCAAATCAAAAATCTTTCATCTTTTAATTACGTTATTTAAATGATAAAAATTAACTATGCAAAATAACATGCTTATTGCTTAAGCTCGAAGCTCGCTCCGATACCACTGTTAGGAAATCTACGCGGGAACGCAGCGGAATTTAAAATTTATTTCCTATCGACCCAAGATCGACTTCGTTTAAGCAATAAACAAATAAGCTAAAGACGGTGGTTACCTTGCTTGATCTAAAAGATCGACGCTTTGACCGTCTAAGGAGAGTAGTTCTGCATAGAGCCGCCCAAGTGTTCGGCCTCTACCGCTAGTCCACACGAACAGCCCGCCGGAATCCCATCATGGATTGCTATTGGAAAACTCCGGTTGCTAGACCGGCCCTTTTCCCCTCTCTCCAACTCTCTATAGGATGCTCTCTATTTTTACACAATAACTATTAGCTCTTGGAATTATGATGTACTAAATGACTTGACACCCACACTATATTTATAGTGTATGTGGCGCCATATCTAGGTGTGGAGGAAAAGAAAACCTTTTCCCAATAAAATAAGGAAAATATATTTGATTGATTTATCTTATTTATTATAATATCTTATATTAAATAAGTCTAGGATATTGTCAATATCTTATATTGAATATTTCCAAGATATTGTCAATATCTTATATTGACAATATTTATCTTATTACCATAAATTAATTTACACATGTATATATATCACAAATATATTTTACAAATGTAAATCCATATATATTTACTACAAATTGTAGTCTACATATGTGCACATGCAAATGCATGTCACGCATGTCCATATATATCTATATAAATATTAATATCTTAATATTATGGTAATCTTATTAATTAAATTTCATAATCCAAGTGTATCTTATACACAATAATATATGCGCCCCCTTTAGCCATTAATCGGGTTCCGGAATATTCTTTAATTAATATAATTAATATCTTGTATTTTATTTATTCATAATAAATAAAAACCACCATATTAATTTACCACTATAACCTTTATAGTACGAGATAAATTCTTTCCTTATTTGGTTATCATCTATAACCACATTTTAATCCGGCTAGATGTTCTTATGTGTGTGACCCGATAGGCTTCCGAATATGTTGGCCGTAAGCACAAAGTGCAATTTACTAAAATGCCCTTCATACCTAACGATCACGGGATAGCGTCTAGCAACACTCCGTGATCCCCAATCATCGGAAGAGTCAAATGCAATGACTACTACCTTTCATGTGAAACAGTTACCGTGTAACTTACAATCCTATCGCGGTAATAATATCCATACAGTCGTTAGTCGAGTGTCAAAACATCAACGACCGTATCTTATAATCTGGAAATCAAGCTCTCTCGAAGTAACTCATTCACTCCCACTTTGCAAAGATTCACGAGAGTAAGTCATTCCTTATAAGAAGGCCATTTCGGATATTCGATCCCAATCATAGGATACGCGATTCCCAGAGGACCAAACATGTATACTATGCATTCTTCAGTATCATACCCAATCACTATCGCATGATCGCCCCGTGGCTAGGGGAAACCTCAATAGTGTCAAAGCTTTACAATCCACACCTTGATGCCATTAAGACTCCGGTCTTAAGGATAATTACACAACCGCCACATAGTGTGACACTTAATGTAAGTGGGTCAGTCTAACGTACGCATTCTCTAATACACGTCCACGCAAGTCCAAGTGTCACTACACTTCGATAGACGAGATCTATCCCTGCCTTTAAAGACAGAAGACATCTAATACGTGCTAGCCTGTCCATACTAACAATGCCCTATTTAATAGTACATCATCCTAGATACATTTAAGTATCAAACTTATTAAAGTGATTAGAGATATCATCAACCATAATCGCCCATCATGGTTTCTCTATCACAGTTTAATACTAAGGACGTTATCATATAACAATTCATAATTGGTTCACTAAAAGAATGTATATATATGACAACATAAAAGCCATTTAATATATGTACAAACATAAAAAAATAGTAGAAATGATCCGACCCGGTCGGATCCGGTCCAACCCGATTGGTTTTAGGACACTATTCCAACACCAAGTTCCATAGCTTTTGGTCCGCTATCCCCATCATTCTACCCCCAGAGGGAAATGTGCTTCTTTAACAACAATTATCCGATCACGCACAGAGAAGAAAGAAGGAGTTGTGCCATCTCGTTATTCTACGGTTGAGTTCCCGAGTTCGTAGCCCGATCGTCTTCCCTTACTTTTCTTTGAAAGTCCTTTCATGATTCAATTTATGTTTTTTGGTAATCCTCCTGCAGCTTATTTTGAAGCCTATGTTCAGGTTTTGGGGGATGATTTTCCCCCCGCTATTTCACCTTTTTGTCTACTTTACTATTTCGAAGGGCAAGTATGGCGTTCTTTAGTTGTGCTGACTTGATGAGCTTCTCCATTTCTATAGCGTAAACGAAAGTTGTCTTGTGGTTGCTAATGAAACAAAGGTTGACTTTTAACCTTCACCCAACCAGTGTCACCCTCGGCTTCCAGGGCTTACTCCGAACCCTTATGTGATGTGAACTCGGCCTTTCTTTCTCTATTCGTTGATTGAGAACAAAGCGAATAGGCAAGTTGAAAGAATGACCCCTTCTCTTCCGTACTTTCTACTTTCGGTATAGTACTTGCTATTGTTTATTTCTTGCACACTCAACCATTCCTTGGTCAAGCTCTGGACGAAGCTCACGCTCGGCCTCTCGGTGACGTTTTCTCTTTCGTTAAGGAGACTTGTCAACGGTGGTGGTTCGCAAAGCGGATCGTTCCCTTTTATCTTACAATCTTCTAGCCCGCTTCAGGGAATTCGTCTACAAGACATGGCACCAGGGATTATAGGGTTATAGGTCAAGCTGGAAACGGAAACAAGCGGTTCTCGTTTTCCTACAAAAAGGAAGCTTACTAGCCTCTTCCTTTCAGTCTTCATAACCTACGGCTCATATAATACTAACCATTCCACTCCTCTTAGCTATAGCTCGGACAAGCACTCTGGTGGGCTCGGTATGCTTTTGATTTGCTACAGCTATCGACTTAGGCAAAAGCAGGTACTTAAACAGGAAACCTCTTCTTTCGGCTGCTGAGGATCCCTTTATGGTCCCATTGCTCAAATCTTCTTTCGCGAGACGAAAAGCATCCTTCCTTCACGAGTAGGTCTGATACATAGAACAGAACATAGGTGCACCGGAAGAACGTTCCCCGCTCTTCTTTCTTTATATGAGATACACGCCGTAGGGACCCTGTCGATCGAATAACAGAAGTTTACCATCCCGGATCCTACATAAGTTTGGGAATTCCATCAACCAGAGAAGAGGGGCGTAAGCCACTCGACTTACAGGAGAGGAAGAAGTCAAGCGTAGGCCTTCTTTGAGTATAACTTCAAGTAGCTCTAAGAAGTTTACGTCTTTATCTCCGGTTCGGCACTCGGCTTTCTGAAGTTATTCCCGGGCGTGAAGATTTCCAAGTTAAGCCAAGACCATAGGTAGTTTAACAAAAGAGCAGGGGAGGCTAGCCTTATGAACGAGAGTCGGTCTAATTCCGGTCATCCATAATTATTCAAGCGGAGTGGGTAAGCTTACCTCCACCTTAAGCCAAGGGGTGCAAATAGCTAGGCTTAGTTGAAGAATCTCATGCCAAAGGTTACACCTATCCATGACCGGACCTCTCTTCTCATCCTGCTTTCATGCCTTCTCTGGGAAAAAAGGCCCCCAAATTTCCTTGCCCCTCATAGGGTTAAATATAGGTACGTGCTCCTTAATGGGAAAGGTACTTGGAGGGAGTGTGTAAATCCAGTAAAGCGCCAGACTCGAGCCAATTTAGGTACCACCTTTAAATAAGGTGGTTCAGGAATGAATTATCCAGCCTATTGAAGGTTAGAGGTAGAAATAGTTATACACACTCGCGTGTAGGACGGTGGAGTATACTTTCTAGGGTAGGCCTACAAGACTCTTCCCAAGCCTTTCTTTATTTACCCATACGGATAAAAATTATAAGTATCATGGAAACTCTCAAAATTAGAACTATTATGATAGAAGCTAGTTATGATAGAAGCATTAGTACAAGTATTCGGAATTACACAATAGGTAGCAGTTATGAAAAGAATAGTAGCAGTTGTTCTAATTGTTACTTACAGGAAGTTGTCTATCATAATACATCTTATAGCTTGTACCTTGCTTTGTTAATGGTTGATGTAGCATCATTAGAAATCCTTAGATGATTCAGCAGGGTCTGAATCATCAAACCCAAAGGTTTGGCCTTGACAAAGAAAGCTGAACCCATATATCCAGCAGGTTTCTTCTCTTTCAACCTTTTTCTTATTGTTTCTTTCTCCTCGGTCATTACCTTCTTCATATAATGAATATAGAAACCAGCCCAATCAAATTTCATACTTCTAGAAATGATAATCATCAGGTCTATTTTAGGTCCTGACAAAGTATCATAACTACCAACCAAACCTAAAAGGTTTCTTGCTATGTACTTACTCAGCGGGTTATACTCCAAGGCAATATTGTTGACATTGATGTTCAGCGAAATTGGTGCATCTGGATTTGATTTGATTGATTCAACAAATGCTAACCTTGCTAACTCAATAGATTCTGTATTTGTTGGAGCTCCATTTCCCTCACTAAATGCAAAGACCTCTCTCAGCAGGTCTAAAGAAACTTCAATCTCCTGAGCATTTACAGTTGTTGTAAATGCCTCTGTATCATCTCTAATCACCATAGTTCTCCAGAAATCGCAGACATTCTTGTACGAAATCTTTTCCAACTTGATATTGAGTACATTTTCCAGGCCATCATATCTCCTTATCCGTCTTCCAAGATTAATCGCCATTGGTGTCACATTTGCATCAGTGTCATATCCTCTAACACTTTGGGTAGATCCAAGATAAACATCTTTAGCTATCATTGATAAAAAGAATTTGAGACAGTGAAGAAGATGAGGTTGAAACTTTAGCTTTCACACTTGTAAGAAATTCGAGAGGAGATAATCTGATTCTTTGCACATACGGTCTGTGTATATATATGCAGAGGTAGTGGGTAGGACATTGTGCACATAGTGTACAATATGCACGATCTCAAGTTGAAATAAATGTGATACTGCCACGTGTCCTACTAATTGATCCCACTAATGTAACAAACGGTTATGTCCTTGTAACATCTGTAATAAAGATAAGATTAATATCCATTTACTTGGATGTTGACTTTCATTAATGTCTGACTTTATCAGCAACCTTTATCTTCAGCAGGCTTGAGCTTCAGCAGGGTCAGGGCCAATATCACTACTGATATGATCTTGTAGGTTCAGCAGCCTGCTGATGCATAAAATGCACAGCTGGTCTTTATACAACATAGTTTTGTCCAACTGATAATACAAGATGAAGTTTAATACCAATGACTGATCTGCCATGTGAGCTCACCCAGCAAGGCAAAGACCAATCCCCTTTGCAACTTCATTTGCTCAATTGTCCGAACTATAAGAGCACTTAGGAATTGTTGATACCAATGACTAATCTGCCTAGTGAGCGCACCCAGCAGGGCAAAGATTAGTCCCCTTGGTGAATTCCAGTACTCTACCAATGACAAGTTCGTGTGGTGCTTTTTCTATCTATCTTGCACCCAGCATAATCAGGATCTGAGTAGGATAAAACTTTGAAACTTCCATCTTTTGAATACAAAATTCCTACTCCCAAAGTTTCTTTTAGATACTTGAGAATCCTTTTTACTGCTGCTAAGTGACTTTCCTTAGGTTTATATTGAAATCTTGCACAAACACCTACTGCAAATGATATATTTGGTCTGTTGGCTGTTAGGTACAACAAAATTCCTATCATCCTTCTATATAGAGTCTGATCAAAATCTTTACCTTATTTATCTTCATCCAATCTAATGCTTGTGCCCATAGGAGTTGATACTATGGAGCTATTTTCCATACCAAATATCTTTAGCAGCTCATTGGTGTATTTTGTTTGATGAATGAAGATTCCATCTTGCATCTGCTTGACTTGTAATCCCAAAAAGTAGTTCATTTCTCCCATCATACTCATTTGGAACTTTCTTTTCATGAGATTGGCAAACTTTTCACATAACATTCCATTTTCGAACTAAAAATTATGTCATCTACATAAATACGCACCGACGGTGTCCGTCTCCTTCATTGATTACGAAAAGAGTCTTGTCAATGGTTCCTTTGGTAAAACCATTGTTCACCAAGAATTGAGATAAAGTCTCATACCAAGATCTTGGTGCTTCTTTCAAACCATAAAGTGCCTTGTTGAGTCTATACACTTTATCCTCTTGATCTTTTACTTCAAAACCAGGAGGATGAGGAACATAAACCTCTTCTTCCAGAATACCATTCAGAAATGCACTCTTTACATCCATCTGGTATACTTTGATGTTCTTATATGCAGCATGTGCCAAAAGCACTCTTATAGCTTCCACTTTCTAGGGCATCTGCTGATATTCTGGCCAACGGGAAGTACTACAATCAGGGGGCTAATGATTTGTATGCAAATCGCTTAAAGGAATTTTGGGAAGGGGAAGATGTTATGGTGAAGTACCGCCTTAACCCTCCTAAACCGAGCCCTGATGCATAGGCTTCCTACTCTAAGAATGAAAACACCTCAAATTCGACGGTGGAGTCTACATGACGGTCTATTTTCGGTAGATCGTAACAATCCTTAGGATAAGCCTTGTTGAGGTCAGTGAAGTCTACACACATCCTCCAGCTGCCGTCTGACTTCTTGACAAGCAAGGGATTCGCTAGCCACCCGGATATAATACTTCCTTAATAATTTTCTCCTGAAGCCACCTGGTTACTTCTTTCTGAATCGCGTCCATACACTTCAGCGCAAAGTGACTCCTCTTTTGTCGAATTGGCTTCATGTTTGGATCAACGTTTACTTTACGAACTGCAATGTCCAGGGATAAACCGGGCATGTCTTCCATTTTCCATGAAAACAAATCTCGGAAATCTTTGAGTATCCTAATGAGCTGTTCTTTGTGCGAGTCAGGGATCCAAGCTCCAACTGCTACTGTCAGTTCAGGGTGAGCGTCCAAAAGATAGACATTTTCTATTTTATCTTACAATGTTTCCTCGTCTTCTAGGAGATGTTCCTCTATAAGGACCTGTAGGGCAGCAGCTTCTCCGTTGGTAATGGTGGTATAACAGCTCCTGCCTATTTCCGCATCCTCTTTGACCTCCACCGACCTATACAGGGTGGGAATCTTAAGACTGTTATGAGCTAATGAGATGGAAGCTCGGACATCGATCAACTCTGGTCGACCCATAATGATATTATAGGGATAATGGCATTGAACAACATAACTGATGCCCAAGGTTCGACTCATTGGCTCCTAGCCAAAGGTGGTAACCAGCTCAATCATTCCCAGAGGTAAAACAGATGTCCCAGCGAAACAAAATAATGGTGTGGACACGGGGGTTAAATCTCTGTTATCTAGCCTCATCACTTGAAAGGCGTCGTAATACCATATATTTACTGCACTCCCGGTATCCACACAAACTCATTTTACTATATAGATTTTGATTAACTATATATGGCTTCGATGACCAATCCTTCATTGAAGAGTCATTGCCTTTTATTTATAATGACTCAGCAGTCTTGCTGCTGTCCTCCTCGGGGCCTCCATAGATAGTATTAATCATAAAGGCCTGATCAATTTTTGATGTTTTCTGACCATCCTTTTCGCTATTGACGACCAGGACTTTGTCTTCATCTAGTACTTGATCCTCCGGGGGATGTGACATTGTTATCTGTTTTCTTTAAACCTCAACAACAATTATCAGTAGGAGGCCCTCATTCTAGCACCAATTGACGAAGTAAAATTCGTCATGTATAAAATCTAGGCCTTTTGATCTAGTGGTAATTGGTTGAGGGTGATTAATCAACAGAAAATATGAATGAGAGGAGGAGTTTTTGAAGGTGATTTATACTGAGCCTAGGAATTTCTCCAGGGTGCGTACGTACCCAATGTGTATGTTGGAATCAAGTCTACCGTAGTTCTTTATGGTTGTTTATATAGGGGGCGATTGTGCCCTAGGCCTGCGGGGGCCGTGCCCTATGTGGACTCTCTTTTTGTGTTATTCAAGTTAGAGATAATTCTGGGATTATCCCTTGATTTTAGGAGATAATTGAGATATTTGTATTAAATGATAAAGATCAGAGCCTTAGAGGCTTGGGATTCTTTCCATAATTATCGTATACTTATTATTATTATATTCTCTAGCCGACACAACGGCGAGACGCTAAGGTCGATTCGACCGAGCTGCGTAGGTCTACCCCTTCCCACTCCTAACCGACCTGCGGTGGATCAGGGGACGACATGAACAGCCTTTCTTCATGAGGACTCAGTTCAGCCCTTAAGCCTATGATGGGACCCCTGGCCATTACAGTTAAGGTATTAGGTTGATTATCGTTATTATTTGGGTGTCATGTGTCTGGCACGTGGATTGGTGAAATCTGGTATCGTCAGCAGTGTTGATTGTCTCTTACCATCTGATTGTTTTTACAAAGTTATAGTTCAGATAGTAACATTCATGGGTATATTTGTTGTTTCTTTTTTATATAGTTCCTAATGCTTCCTCGATTCCAGATCAGACTTCGAAATGAGACTTGCACATGGCTCTACACCTTATTCATCAACAAATAAAATTGCAACACTTATCATGACCACCTTCAAAGACAACATACTACATTTGTCAGAATACAAAACAATGGGCGGAGACACTCACACGACTTTTTATATGCTTAAATCATATTAATTTGTTACGACTCAACTTTTTTTTTTACATATTGCATTTGCATACCTTAGTCACAAACAACTTCCATGATTAATGAAAAAAATAAACCTGCATAAAAAATAAACATGCAAAATAAGCTTACAAATTAACAAACTAACATAATCACTCGTCTATGTATAGAGAATGCAAAGCAGAGAATAGAGATAGGAAACATATACAGCATGCCACAAACAAAATCATGGAAATTTCCTGCCTTTTTACCCACGAGTTTATTAAAAATGTGATTGTTGCTTTCCAATTATTTGAAATTCATGTGTTTACATTTCCTATATTCAGACTTTGATCTAGTTACTGATTATATGCAGAAATACTCCATGTTTAAGGTTACTTACTAGATTTTAACCATTCTAACAAAAATGATACATGTACCACCCCTTATCCCCACCCCATCTCTAAACAATGTTTCTTGTGGTTCATTTATTTATTAAATTTTAGATAAGAAATTTGTATGGTGGAGAAGGGCATTCGGTACATTTGATGGGGATATTTTCGGTGCCTCATCAGTCTGCCATTTCTAAAGATATGGCTCTTGAAGTGAAGTTAAGCGAGTGAGCCAAAATATAAGCCACACTCAACTGCACCTTTCGACACCTACCTGCAATTGTTGTTGCCGTTGTACCTTATCAATGGTAAAAACATGTGCTATCCGATTAGATATAGCAAATATAGGAACACAATCAAATTGAATCTAGAAAAACCTCTCTCAGCACTACTAAAAAAACTGGCTTTTGCCGTGGATTCAAAGTGCCACTATAACCCTTAAATGCGCCACTATAGACCTGTTGACACACCTAAAGCTTTTGTGTCACCCGTGACAAACAACTACGTGGCAAAAAGTTCTTGCCACCCCCTTTCACCACACCGCGGCAAAAAGTTAAAATATATTGCCACAATACTACACTGAGCAAAAAGATAAAATCTATTGTCACAGTTCGCACCGTGGCAAAAGCAAAGAATTATAAAAAAAAATAAAAATCGGAAAAATCTAGTTTTTGCATCGCTTTTGTTGTGGTGCCACAAGAACAAATAAATTTTTCTAAAAAAAAAGCAGAAATAGTTTCCCCACCCCTACTCCACCCCCACCACCGACTCCACCCCACCCCACCAAGGATATTCATGTCAATCAGAGTCAAACTACGATTTCATATTGCATTTGATCTTATAAATTCTCAAATCCATCTACACCAGGAAAAAGGAATAAACGTCAAAAAAAATGCAGAATTCACCTTAATAACTAAACGGCTATAATCATGACCGGCCCTCATTTTTATTGGGCTTAAGACCAAGTTTCCGAATTGGGCCTTTTAGTTGAAATTGTTTTTTTTTTTTAAAAACATACTTATTGTTAGATATTTTTTCATAAATAAATATTTTGGTTATCGTTTGCATACGAGTTGCCGTACGAATTAATTTTATCGCAACGAAACAGGGTTCGACCAATGCATGCATCAGTTCATGAAGGGATACATTTTCGGATTTTCAGATACATGCATTTTCGAACTGATATGTACTTAGCCTTTCGTGTAAGGGTTGCATGCTTTCATCCGGTAAACAGTGACAACCCTACCCTTTCGTGCAAGGAGTACCTCCATTCGTTTATGGGGTACTTGCAACCTATAAAAGACATAAGTATGCAGACGAAAATTCATAAGTTTGACAACATCATAAAAAAAAATTTGAGTGTCCTCGGGTTTGATTCAAACAAATCACTGTTTGAATCAAACACCCCTATTGTATCCTGAAAGAGATTTTCATTTGATTCCTTAGTGACAAACCGTGTGGGATGAAAGATCTCTTAAAAGACAACGTTATTGACGTGCTTTGGAGTTTCTAATTCTCTGTTTAATCCTAAGTACTACATTTTTTCCAACACTTATCGAGTTTTTAACATCCGTAAATGCAAAAAATTAATAAAACTTGTTTGTATATCTATTTTTTTTTGGGTAAATTTTTTTATTGGGACATTTATCAATTAGAGTAAAAAAAAATTTGGGCCTTTATCAAAAAGAAAGTTAACATATTATATTAGGTTGGATCGAATTAAATCTACACGATTTTTTTTTATTTTAGCGAAATATGTACCGTTGGGCCCTCCGACACCGTTGGGCGTAAGACCCGGGTCTCGCGGGCCTTGGCATAAGGCCGCCGGCCATGGCTATAATTTTATCACCTTTTCTTCTAAGGTGTAAAAAAATCATATGAATCACCACAAATGCAGGTGTCATTATCAAGCATCTCAGCTCAAAATACCTCCATTAACATGTCCAACACAGTACAACAACATTAACGTTTCTTCAGCATATACCTTTCGGTGTCTGACTCTGAAGCATGATCGTACTTTTCTTGCTGGCAGCCGGACCAATTCTCATAGGCCTTCTCGAACAATATCTCCCATTCATCTCAGTCATAGTAAGCAATTGTTCACTTTCATCTCAAAATTTAACGAATCCGTAACCCTGTTCGTGTAGTTAGCCAATCAGGAAACCAACAATTATTAAGTTCCAACTTCTAATATTGCAAAACCAACATTTTTCTCATATTGCAAAAAATTGAGAGCCAAAAAAAGAAAGATGAGAAAAGAAAAACAAGAGCCAGAATGAGAATACCATAAATATATCGATACAATCAGCATCATTGTGGCAAAACAAAAAACAAAAAAAGGTATATCCACCTAACAGAACCATACAAAGATTCTATCACTAAACATATAGCATGTACATGTCGGTAACACACCAGCTTTGCATAATGATGATGATACTAACGAGAATTATATCAATATCAAAGAAAGTAATATGAACCCATGAACTACCAACACCATAAAGCTTCATGATCTTATAGAGACAAGTTTTAAGTACAATACTACAATCGCTTTCTGATTTTTTGGAATTTCAACAGCCATGTCCAGATGTTAAGGAAGATTAATCCAAGGGCACAGTGACAGACAAATTGGAAAATATGTTTCATTGATTGAATTCAATTACAGTACACCAGTACATATATACTCGTATAGAATGTTCTGGAACCCTATGGAAATAATTACAAATAAATACAAAATACACATATCATCCTAATACGCCCCCTCAAGCGGGACGAGGGAGCCGAAGATTGACTTGGATTTAAAGTGAGTAAATGGAAGCCGAGAAAGTGGCTTGGTGAGAGCATCGGCGAGTTGGTCCGCACTAGAAACATGAGATACACGAACAAGGCCACTGCGAACATGGTCGCGGATAAAGTGATAATCAATTGCAACGTGCTTCATACGGGAGTGAAAAACGGGATTAGCACATAATTGGATAGCACCAACATTATCACGAGAAAATTACCGGAGTAGTTTGAATGGAGAAGCCTAGATCGAAGGAGATAAGTGAGCCGGGCAAGCTCGGCGGCGTGTCGGCCACGAATGATATTCGGCTTCGGTAGAGGAACGAGCAACAGACGTCTGCTTTTTGGAACTCCAGGACAGGAGGTTTTTACCGAGAAAGACCAAATAAGCAGAGGTCGAAGAGTAACCGGCATCTTGGTTCCCACCTCAATCAACATCAGAGAAGGCATGAAGCGCGAGGGGGGAGGCAGAGAATAATTGCAAACCTTCATGTATTGTACCAGCCAAATTACGAAGAATACGCTTAACCAGAGACCAG
Organism: Gentiana straminea; assembly: GCA_036785695.1. NCBI lineage: Eukaryota > Viridiplantae > Streptophyta > Magnoliopsida > Gentianales > Gentianaceae > Gentiana > Gentiana straminea. Next base: position 2,301,317 of record JAVUPR010000142.1, read on the forward strand.
TGATAATCCGAGGGGGAGTGCATAGACTGAGAAAGTTTGTTGACCGCATAAGCAATATCGGGCCGAGTAAATAGAAGGTATTGTAAAGCACCGAGAACTTGACGATACTGAGTAACATCCAAATGCAGGGGAGAGGCCACGTCACTATATGTAAAGGCATCTGTTGGAAGCGGAGTGGAGACCGGTTTGGAGTCGTGCATGTTGACCCGAGAGAGAAGCTCATGAATATATTTCGTCTGAGTAAGCATGAGACCATGAGCATTAGGAGTGGCCTCAACACCCAAGAAATATGATAAGTGGCCAAGATCCTTGATAGAAAATTGCTGACCAAGAGAATCAATAACCTGTTGTACCTGAGAAGAAGAGCTTCCAGTAATAATAATATCGTCAACGTAGACAAGCATAAGAGTAATACTAGATAAAGTGCGAGCAATAAATAGAGAAGCGTCGGCAGAAGAGTTGACAAAACCAATAGAGAGAACAAAAGACCGGAGTTCATGATACCAAGCCCGGGGTGCTCGCTTAAGCCCATAAAAGCTTTATGAAGCTTGCGGACATAAGTAAAATTATCCTTGTCTTCAAAACCCGGAGGTTAAGTCATATAAACATCCTCGGTGAGGGAACCCTGCAAGAAGGCATTGTTGACATCGAGTTGACGGAGAGACCAACCTAAAGAGACCGCAATACTGAGAACCAGGCGAACAGTTGTAGGTTTTACCATAGGGCTAAAAGTCTCAAAATAAACAATACCGGGTTGCCGGGTAAAACATTTTGCCACTAGGTGAGCTTTATAGCGATCGATGGAGCCATCGGGATGGCGTTTAATGCGAAAGACCCACTTACAACCGACAACATTAAGATTTGAGTCAGGAGGAACCAGTGACCAAGTACCGTTGCGCACGAGCGCATCAAATTCTTCAGACATTGCAAGGCGCCAATGCGAACTTTGCAAGGCTGTTTAGCAGTAGAGGGCTCAGTATCATAGAATCGAGAATCCAATTGGGTAGTAAGGTTAAGGATTTGGCGAGGTTTAAAGATTTGATTTCGAGATCGAGTGACCATAGGATGGGGAGGTGGCGGTGGGGAAGAGGACGAAGAGGAGGAGGCCTGGGAGGATGAAGAGGACGCCGATTTAGGGGAGGAGACGGGTTTAGGAGAGGGAGGAAAGGAAGCGGTCGGAGTCGGGGAGGGGGAAGGAATCGGAACGGGCGGGTCAGGGGGATGGGAAAATCGGAATACATCGCAGGAGAATGGAGATTGTCAAGAGAGGGGAGGCCGGGATCATAATGAGTGGTGGCAAAGGGAAACAAATCCTCAACAAACCGAACATCACGAGAGACATACATGCTAGCACAAGAGATATCGTAATAGAGGTAAGCATTATGAGTGAGAGAGTACCCAAGAAAAACACACGGAACGGAAGGGGAATCTAATTTTTGTTGATTGTATGGTTTAACCCAGGGATAACAAAGACAACCAAACACACGGAGTTTAGCATAGTTGAGGGGGGTGGAGTAGAGTTTTTCATGAGGAGAGAGCATAGCCCTGGTTTTGGTGGGCATTCTGTTGATTAAATAGACAGCAATGCTGACTGCATAAAACCAGTAGGTGATGGGCATGGATGCATGGGTAAGGATGGTAAGGGCCGTTTCAACCATATGTAAGTGACGATGTTTAGAAATACCATTGTGTTGGGGAGTGTGAGGTGGTGAAGTGGGGTGAGCAATGCCATGCGAGGACAAAAAAGGACGTAAAGCAATATATTCAGTGCCATTGTCAGAGTAAAGTGTTTTAATAGGTGCATCAAGAAGTTTTTCAACATAAGGCTTAAACTTGAGAAAAATAGCAGACACATCGGATTTATGAACGAGGGGGTAAAGCCAAATAAAGTGCGTAAAGTGATCAACAAAAATAACGTAGTACTTATAACCATCAACAGAATAAATGGGAGCAGTCCAAACATCCGAAAAAACAATATCCAAGGGGTGGGAAAAGTGCAAAGTAGATTAAGTAAAGGGAAGCCTATGGCTTTTTTTACTTAGCCAAGCATCACAAGGGGAGGAAACAACAACTAAAAATTGAATAATTGGAAAAGCTGGATGACCACAGCGACGGTGCCAAGTCGAGGTGGTCGTCTTATTTGCAGAAAAAGCAAGCAGTGGACTAGGTGACCAAGTGTAGACACCATCCTTAGCTTGACCCTGGTAGAGGCATCGACCTGTCTTTGAGTCCTTCACCAAAAAGGAATCGGGTAAGAATTCAATGGAAATAGAATTATCAGAACAAAATTTTGAAACAGAGATAAGAGATTCGGGATAAGCGGGAACGCATAAGACATTAGATAATCGAAAGGAAGAAAGAGTAGCGGAACCAATATGACTAATAGGAAGGGAACGACCATCACCAATTATAATATTATCCAAAGAGTGGAAATGTATAAGGATCATGCGGGGTAACCAACGGTGTATTTTGAGGAGATTGAGATCATATGTCATGTGATGTATAAGGATCATGCGGGGACGGGAGATTGAGATCATATGTCATGTGTTGCGAGGCTCCACTGTCAAGTAACCAAGAGGATGTAGTTTGAGCCGGATAAGCCTGAGGAGGTGGAGTGGGCCTCGGATTGGGGTTGGGATTTGGTGGGCGAGGCAATTGTTGAAAAAACGGATAAGTGGGAAATCTTTTTGCAGAATGACCAAAGACACCAAACAATTGGCATTTTCCTTGGTAAGGACGAAGGGCTCGGGCATTATTGGGCTGCGGACCGGAGAAAGGGACCGAGGTCGGGGGCTGTTGGGCAGGCCGAGGAGGGGGAGATGACGGTGTGGTGGAAAGGGAGGTGGAGATGGAGGATATGGCAGTGGGGGACGCGTGTTAAAGGGCTGCCGAGGTGGATATTGAGCGGCAAAAGCGGTGTAGCCGGGGGGGTAGTAGGTGCGGCTTCTTTGTTGAAGCGGCGGCTTCATGATTAAGTAATTTCTCATGGAGTTCATGGAGCAAGATCAACAAATCACGGGCCTGAATTGCACGGGATAATTCGAATATTCGGGACCGAGATTTTCTAAAATGAGATCAACAAGATCTTACGGATCAACGAGCGAGAATCAAGTTCGGCAAGTTCATCGGCTTTGGATTTAATAGACGTATAATACGCGAGAAACGAAGGAATTACCTTTCATGATAGAACAAAGATGGTGTTTTAATTGTTTAATCCGACCATGACTTTGCTTACCAAAAGTATCCGCAAGAATGGACCATGCATCCTTAGCCGATTTGGTGTGTTGAATAATAGTTACGAGGTCCGGCAAGACGAGCCGAGAATAACATTATGAACTAAGGCATCCGACGCGTCATCTTTTGCATAATCGGAGTGGGGGAGGAGACACCATCAAGCTGTCACAAGTTTGGGAGGGCAAGCTTTGGATCCATTGACAAAACCGAGGACATCATGACCGGCAAGGTGGGTGGTGAGTTGCAGTTTCCAGGTGGTATAATTGGTGTTGGTGAATTTGATCGGAGCATGGAGGGTGGGGTTGAGGGCGACTATTGGCGGCTGGTGGATGGTGGAGGAGGATGGCTGAGTGGTGGTGCTGGATGGAGGAGAGCTGGAAGTAGAATCAGCGGCAAACATGATTGACGAGAGAAGGCAGCGGCTGAACAAATGAGGAGAGGAAGAAGACGACTGAAAGCAGAAAAAAGGAAAAGAAAAAAAAAAAAAACGATGGGGAAAGCAATAGGGTTTATGCGGCTGAAAGGAAAAGACGGAAATTTTTTGAAAGGGGAGGATCGAATTCTCTACGCTCTGATACCATGATAGACAAATTGGAAAATATGTTTCATTGATTGAATTCAATTACAGTACACCAGTATATATATACTCGTATAGAATGTTCTGAAACCCTATGGAAATAATTACAAATAAATACAAAATACACATATCATCCTAATACACAGTCTTGATACAAAAGGGAAAAAAAACTTCAGCTAAGATAACAAGTGAAAAAGTAAGTTCCTAAACTTGTAAGCCTTTCCCATAACAATTCAAACGTCCACTGCGAAATAAAGAAAATAGATGATTACCTTAAAAGCAACGCAGTTCATGTCTTCCTTGCTTATTTATATTTTTAGCTTCAACAAAACATGCTCTTATAAACACATAAGATGTGACTACGTTCACTAAACCACTCGGGCATTCTCCAGACCCCCACACACGAGGGTACTTGGAAGCATAGTGTAACATCCCGACTTTTCATAAAAGGGTAAAATAGTAATTTGGTGTATTCACTACAACCTAATTATTATTTGTCATTTTAATTAATAAGGAGTTAAGTAAAAGTTTTGGAAAGTAATTATAAGGAAAAAAAGGATTTATCTAATTAATTAATGGAATTAATTGTTTTCTATTTAAGGAAAATAATCCCAAAACCTCTTATAATTTTTATCACGCGAGTTTTGAAAAAAAGAGAGGAGAACGACGGCAAACATGAAGAGCAACGCAAGAGATGCATGGAACGAACACTTCAATCGTGTGGTCAATCCGTTCATCGTTTCAACATGTTGCAAGGGAGAAAAGCGATCACCACAACGTAACGCAACTTTGAAAAACAAAATATCCCTAATTCGTAAGTTTTCAGTTTACCCTACTTTTTGGTAACCGTCGAGTTCGATTCTTCAAAAATCTATATCTTTCAATCTGTAACTATGTTTCGCAGTCATGAGTAGTCAAAACAATCATTTTAGAGCGTAGATTATTCTAAAAATAGTTTCACAGCAATTAATATAGGTAATCATCAGTTTTACACAGTTTTGCAGTTCGGTTTTTACAAAAAATAGGATGTTAGGGCTTACTTGTTGATCAAGTAGGTTTTGGGTTTGAGGATCAAGAGTTGTAGCAGTCACTTGGCATTTTTCTTTGAAGATTGTTTGCAATTAAGGTAATAGGCTCTTCCTAAAGAATAATTATAGTTTTATAATTTTTAGGTTAAGTTTGGTATAGGTTGGCGGTTAGACATCATGTTTATGTGTAACTGTTGTTTATGATAGGCTATAAGATGTTCAGAACATTCTTGCTGCTATTTTTCTGAGTATTTTTTATGTTGAATATGTTTGGAATTGGGTAGAAGACGTTTAAGTGCAAAAAGGGTCAAGTTAGGGCTTTTCTGTGTGCAATGCGCACGCATTTAGTCCAGTTTGGGAAAAGTGTGGTTTTAAGCCATGAGATAAGTTTTAAATATTAATTCTTGATTTAATAACATGAAATGAACATGAACAAGCCTTGATTGAGTTTTTGATGCATTTATTTTCTGCACCGAATGTACTCTTCGAGGGAGTTGAAGTTCGGGACCGTCGGAAAAGCATGAAAGGCTTGTGCTTTGATAAACTAGAGTTCATCAATGTCTGTGTAATTGCTAGGCCTTGTCTGTGTCTAGTGACCTAGGAAAGAGAGAAGTAGCTATGAGAGAGCTTATTTGAAAATACTTAGGTGGCTAATTAACAACAAATAATAAATACATACTTGCATAGTAATAAGCTTAAACGTCATGTCACTTTTGGTTAGGCACATGTCAATATAAGCTATGTGACTCGTCCGGCTAAGTGGACAACTCTGCGACCGACTAGTTTCCAAATGGCAGGGGGTTTTCACCGGACTTGTATGCATACCGGGAATACCCGAGAACAACAGTGCAAGTCACTGTCGGTTGGCATCATCTCGTGGTGGAAACATCTTATGTAGTGCCCTTGAGTGCTAACGTAACCAAGATAAGTTAAGCTAGAAACGTATAGTCATGACATGTTGATAGACATGAAGTAAACCCTAGATTGAATCGGTCTTATAAAGATAAGTTAATAATAATAACAATAATAACCTTTTGTTGTAGAACTTAGTTATTCATTAGCTTCTCACTTTTACTAAGTACTTCGTACTTACCTCCTTCGCATTTCTTTTGTATGCATTGTGGGGTGAAAAGACGAACGGAGTTGACCAAGAGTAGTCGACGACTTGATGACGTTGATGCCTTGAAGATACTTTTAGATTATTTTTCCTCGTAAAGGTTGTACTAGACTTGTTGTCCTTTTTCTCTATACTTTTGTAAGTTTGGTTTGTACTTTTAAGATCTCGTATTCTGTAAGTCTTTGGTTTTGTTTCGTCATTGTAATTAACTATCCATCTTTAGTATGGTTGTATCTATTCTTAGTAGCATTTATGTTTTTACCCGAGTCTTTTTAGCTTCCGTTTGCTTTTATTTGATACGAAGACGTAGAGGCTTGCGTATAATGTTAGATTTATTTAAGACTATACGCGCCGAATATTTCTCTTCCGGATAGGGGCTCACTAGCAGGGCGTTACAGTTGGTATCAGAGCAAAGTGTCGTTTCCATCCTAGGCTTCTTTTCGTCTAAGATAAGATTCATTTAGACCTTTTAGAACCTTCCTACTTTCTCTTGATCTTGGTGGTAAAGCCCCGTAAGACTAAGAATCCTTAAACCGTGGTTAGGTTGCATTAGGACCAAGTGAAGAGTCTTCTTAGACAAAGATAGAGTCGAGTTCTTAGCTCACATCTTGTGTGTGATTCCCTTAGGTTTTGTTCCTTCTAGAACCCTTTTGAGAAACCCTCTCTTCCTTTGAAGTTTCCAAACCATAACTTGTCATATTGGATTAAGTGAAACCCGTTTAAGTAAAGCTTTGGGATTGGAGTCTTATGCCTACACCTTAAATTCGAGGTTCCCTTGGTTGATTTCCTTTTTCCTTACTTCCCCTATTGAAATCTCTTCACGTCCTTTTACACCTCGAAAATATATTCTTACTTTCGGCCTGGCCTAACTTTGTAGAGAATTATATTTGATTCAACTTTACAAACCCTACACTTTCTCTTTTCACTATTGCTTGGTTTATGTTTACTAAAATTCCTTTGCCTTGTTTTTCTCGAGATGGGTTCCACACGAACTCCATATTTAATTGTATATTTACCTAGTACTTCTCACTCGTTTCAACAATTAGTGTTAAAGGTTTCTTCCTTTGACACATAGTTTTATCATCCCCGTGATTGACTCTATCCAACACAAGTGAATGCTTTCTATTTCCGTGTTTTCCCTTCATGTAAAGCTATTTCCCCTGATCCAAAAGTTTCTGAAATTTTTCAGCAAGATAGACCACTGTGTTTTCTACAATTTCTCTTTTTACATCAACTCGATAATCGTTATGGATTGTTCAGAAAATTCATGTTAATGCCGGACACTCTGTCCAGAAAATCTGCAGCGACACTTTCACTTCCTCTTCTGTTTTGAATAGGTTAAACTCCTTCAAATGACCTGAATTTTTTATGTGTTTCAGAAAACACTTTTATCTACAACTTTCCTTCTGGAGTTAAGTTCATATTCCTTTCCGTTTGATCTCGATTCGCAATGCAACTCAGTGTTTACTAATCTGAGAATTTTGACAGCTTGTGCAATTGTCAAAAAATAATTGTTTTTGACTGACTTTCTCTCATTAAAAAATTGTAATATTTTTATATCACCTGGAAAAATATAGTATCTAAATCTTTTCTCTTTCGATCGTGCTCAAATTCCTTTTTGTTTGGGCTGTACAAATTGATAATGTCAGATCCGTGGTAAATATCATACAATAGCCTAATAGGAATCCTCATCTCTTTGACTTAGAGTTTGGGCCAAGAGAGTAATAAGTTACGATTGTTATATCTAAGAAGTTTTTCCGAAGTGGTCTCTTGTAGGATGTTGGTAGAGTTAACATTGTGTTTCTCTTGCAGTTATAAACAACGACAATTATGCTATCCTTCAGCATGCAATGTTTGATGTTCAGACCCTTTTCATGCCCTTTTGTTATTATAACTTTTGTGATAATTTATTTCTCATGTAACCCCTCACTTGATATCTTTAATCTCAACAAATCATCTCCGCTTGTTGTCATGAATTACCTTAGTAACATATCGCCACAATCATTTCTTCTAAACAAGTTCTTACCTTCTTACTTTTCAAATCAGGAAAACAAGTCCTCTTCAAAATTCTACATTGTTGCACTCCCATCTTTCATTTCAAATTCAAATTTGACTAAGCCTTCTGATGTCAGAGCATTTTTCTTACTTGTGTTCATTCACAGCTCCCCTTCTCAAGGTAGTGTCGATGTTGTAACTTTTCACCTAATGTTGTCTTTTCTTTTAAGGTTTGCATATATCTTTTTGCCAGTCAAATTTTAAGCCTACCGTGAAATTTTCAGTTACTTACCCTTAACATTCTAGCAATTTATGCCAAACCAGTTTCAAGCAGAAGGTAGTCTTTTCCAAGATGCCTTCCAAACATATCTAGCCAATCAACATTTGAATTCCTAAACTTTTAATTTTGATACAGATGAATGTACCTCGTACCCCTCAGTTTTAAATCTCTTTCAGGCCAATTAGAGCCATGAACCGCCAGACACACCTTTTAGCATTCCTTCTTCTGTTTTGGCGTTTCTTTACAATTTTGTTACACCGGTTGAAATTCCTATTTTGTTTTAACCCATTCATTTCCACATGGGGAATAACCTTGAGCATTTATTCCTTGGTCGTGTACTATTTCTCTCGAGTAGTGCAACTTTGAACCCTGGAATTGGATCATCAATGATCATTCACATTCTTTTGGAAGTTTGGATTGATTATTTGAAATCAAACTTTATCCGACAATTCTCAAGTGTCTTTTCCTCTTCAATTAAAATCTTGTTTGCCACTTACTTATTAAAACCTTCGATTTTTCCCTTACAATACCTTGAGGAATTTCTATTCTTCATTTCCATCTTGAAATAACTTAACCCTTCTTGATTAATGCAAACTTAGAATTTTTCTTAATAAGTTTTATTTTCATTCTGAGACCTTTTGGTGTGCTCGTTTGCTCTCTAGAACTCCTTCAATTTGAGATTCTTACCATATTCTTGAATTCCCTGTTGTTTAACCACTCAGTGCTCGACCTTGCACTTTGCTTTGTTTTCTGTTAGGGGGTGATCCCTCTAGAACAATCATCCGGATTAGGAACCTCCTTAATTTGCCAACAACCATTTTATTTATCAAACCATTAACGGTTAAGGTCACTTGCCAAACGCTCTCAAGTCCAGTAATATTTTCCTTGCATTGAATGTTTCCAAGAACATCATGTGATGTTTCTCTTAACATCCCCACTCCTCGAGAGCTTATGCAAAACCTCATCATCTTCCTTCCAAGAGGTCTGTGTTTCTTTGCAAACCACCGTATCTTACAGAATTTCACTCTCTTAAAAGAATCTCATCTGCAAGGTGTCCTTCTGTTTTTCCTCTTGGTGGCTATCCTTTGTATTATGAACCGATGCCCCATTATTTTCATCATGGAACCAACTTCAACTTTCATCAACACTGAATCATCTTGTCTGTTTGTAACCCATGAAACCTCCCTTGTTTTGAGAACTTATTGCCTTTTCTCCGGCTTGCCAAGTTGACATACCATCCTGGTACCCAACTTGTCACTTTTTAATTTTATTTATTTTTTCCCAAGCTAATCCTAATTGGCATAAGGATTGGATCAGATCATCAGAGAAAAAGTATTGCAGATGCATGGTTCTCCTTCCTGAGAAGTCTCAGAAACCTTACAGCTGGAATCCTTGCAGTTTCACGGAAAGCTTGTGTTGTCATGATATAGGTCGAGATCGAAAGAAGTCAAGTGTGCCAGAAACATGGATTAGTTGGGAAGCTCAAGCTTTCATGACATAGGTCTGCAGGAGCAACCAAGATGTACAAGAGTTGGAAGAGTGCTACTGACGATCTTTCTTGAAGATAGAGATAGAAGAGTTTCCTACTACAGTATACCACGCCAACATCCAGATGTCAACATTTGAAATTCTACATAGAGAAAAGCGAAGAACGCCAGTTTTCTGGGATGAAGTGAAGCAATGACAGAATATAAGACCAGAGTTGATACAGAAGGCTAATGAGAAGACTGAAGTGGATCGTCGCAACCTCGAGATTGCTCAAGACAAGAAGAATAGTCTGAAGTGTATCTAAAGACCTCCCTTATGTGTCAGTGATACAGAAATACTTAACCAACTTGGATGTGGAAGCAAACGTTGACCTCAAAATGGTTGAAGATACTTTGACCTACGCGGAATGCACTCTGGAGAGGTAGATGAAGAAAAAATTAAGAAAAAAGATGTACAACTAGCTTTGGTTCAGTGAAGCAGTCACACACCAGAAAAGACGACATGAGAGTTAGAAGATGAAACGCTTCGCAAAGTCCAGAGTTCAAGTACGCCCCAGTTACATTCGAGTTTCGAGGACGAAATTCCTCTTAAGGGCGGAGGAATGTAACATCCCGACTTTTCATAAAAAGGTAAAATAGTAATTGGGTGTATTCAGTACGACCTAGTTAATATTTGTCTTTTATTTAATTAAAAAGGAGTTAAGTAAAAGTTTTGGAAATTAATTATAAGGAAAAAAAGGATTTAGCTAACCAATTAATGGAATTAATTGTTGTCTATTTAAGGAAAGTAATCTCAAAACCTCTTATAATTTTTATCACACCAGTTTTGAAAAAAAGAGGAGAACGACCGCAAACATGAAAAGCAACGCAGGAGATGCCTGGAATGAAGACTTCAACCGTGTGGTCAATTCGTTCATCGTTTCAAGATGCTGCAGTGGAGAAAACGATCACCACAACGTAACACAACTTTGGAAAACAAAATCTCCCTAATTCGTAAGTTTTCAGTTTAGCCATACTTTTTGGTAACCGTCGAGTTCGATTCTTCAAAAATTAATATCTTTCAATACGTAGCTCTGTTTCACAGCCATGAGTAATCAAAACGATCGTCTTGGAGCGTAGATTATTCTAAAAATAGTATCATAGCAAGTAATCTAGGTAATATTTAGTTTTACACAGTTTTGCAGTTCGTTTTTACAAAAAATAGGATTTTAGTGCTTACTTGTTGATCAAGTTGGTTTTGGGTTTGAGGATCAAGAGTTGTAGCAGTCACTTGGCGTATTGCTTTGAAGATTGTTTGCAATTAAGGTAAGAGGATTTTCCTAACGAATAATTATAGTTTTATAATGTTTAGGTTAAGTTTGGTATAGGTTGGCGATTAGACATCATGTTTATGTGTAGCTGCTGTTTATGATATGCTATAGGATGTTTCGAACATTCTTGCTATTGTTTTTCTGAGTATTTTTTATGTTGAATATGTTTGGAATTGGGTATAAGACATTTAAGTGCAAAAAGGTCAAGTCTAGGGCTCTTCTGTGTGCAATGCGCACGCATTCAGCACAGTTTGGGAAAAGTGTGGTTTTAAGCCACGAGATGAGTTTTAAATATTAATTCTTGATTTAATAACATTAAATGAATTTGAACAAGCCTTGATTGAGTTTCTGATGCGTTTAGTTCCGGCACCGAATGTACTCTTCATGGGAGTTGATGTTCGGGACCGTCGGAAAAACATGAAAGGGCTTGTGCTTTGATGAGCTAGAGTTCATCATTGTCTTTGTAATTGCAAGGACTTGTACGTGTCTAGTGGTCGAGGAAAAAGAGAAGTAGGTGTGAGGGAGCTTATTTGAAAATACTTAGGTGTCTAGTTAACAACAAATAATAAATACATACTTGCATAGTAATGAGCTTAAACGTTATGTCACTTATTGTTAGGCACATGTCAATATCGGCTATGTGACTCGTCCGGCTAGGTGGACCACTCTGTGACTGACTAGCGGCCGAATGGCAGGGGGATTTCACCAGACAAGTATGCATACCGGGGATACCCGGGACCATCAGTGGAAGTTACTGTCGGTTGGCACCATCTCGTGGTGGAAACATCTCGCGTAGTGCCCTTGAGTGCTGACGTAACCAAGATAAGCCAAGCTAGAAACATATAGTCATGACATGTTGATGGACATGAAGTGAACCCTAGGTTGAGTCGGTCTCATAAAGATAATTTAATAATAATCACAATAATAATATTTTGTTGTAAAACTTAGTTATTCATTAGTTTCTCACTTTTACTAAGTACTTTTTACTTACCTCATTTGCATTTTCTTTTGTATGCATTGTGGGGTGAGAAGACGAACAGGTTGATCAAGAGTAGTCGACGACTTGATGACGTTGATGCCTCGAAGATGCTTTTAGATTATTTTTCCACGTAAAGGTTGTACTAGACTTGTTGTCATTTTACTCCTAGACTTTTGTAAGTTTGGTTTGTACTTTTAAGATCTCTTCTTGTGTAAGTCTTCGGTTTTGTTTCGTCGTTGTAATTAACTATCCATCTTTATTATGGTTGTATATATTCTTAGTAGCATTTATGTTTTTACCCGAGTCTTTTTAGCTTCCGTTTGCTTTTATTTGATACGAAGACGTGGAGGCTTGCGTATAATGTTAGATTTATTTAATGCTATACGCACCAAACGTTTCTCTTCCGGATAAGGGGTCGGTATCCGGGAGCGGTGCGTTACACATAGGGGTTGCTTTTTGTATTGGTGAAAATTATGACCAGAACTTTAAACTTAATCGAATCAAAAACAGGACGTAATCTATTGACCCAGAGATAAGTACAAGAAAACGTGATTATCTCATAGACTTAATTGGCATAAGCTTTCAAAGTCTTCATCTGAAAATGTCACAAGCTATATAGATATAAAACATGACAACAACTATTTCAAAGCAAATAATCTCTGCCTTATCGTTCACCTAAAGATCATATGACCGAAATTCAAACAAAGCATGTATTACCCTCGAGAATGTACTGTTGGATAATCAACTCAATAACTAAATCAAATGTACGGAGTGATAGTGTACCTTTGTTATGTACAATTGAGCTAAATATGACCCGTGTGCTCTATCAGCCACATGAACAAGTTTTACCTGAACAAGAGCTGAACATGTGAGAATGTCTCTAAATGTGAGAACCAAAGTTCTACTTAAAGAAAATAAAACTTACAGCATAGTCCATCTTCTCAATCATTTCCTGAAGGCCTTGCCCGATACATATCATTCAGATTATTCCCTAATTCATGATGAAAGAAAATACCATTTTAAGATAATAAGAATGAAACTTACTGTTAAAGATCAAGAGTTTACCGTTGTACTAAGACCAATTGGTGCCAGTAAAGACGCTACATTATTTATTATACATTAAGAGTGTGGGCAAAATCTGTCCCAACACCCCCCTCAAGTGTTGGCAATCTGTCCAACACTTGCACAATTTTCATTCAAGAGTGTTGGCAATCTGTCCCAACACCCCCCTCTAGTGTGAGCAATCTGTCTCAACACTTGCACATTTATTTTTTTAAATAATGTTCCAACATGTTTTTTTTTATTTTAAATAATGTTCCAACTAGGGTTCGATCTCGTGACATCTGGCTCTGATACCATGTTAAAGATCAAGCGCTTACCGTTGTACTAAAACCAATTGGTGCCAGTAAAGGTGCTACTTTATTTCTTATACATTAAGAGTGTGGGCAATCTGTCCCAACAGACCCCCTCAAGTGTTGGCAATCTGTCCAACACTTGCACAATTTTCATTCAAGAGTGTGGGCAATCTGTCCCAACACTTACAATTGGAACATTATCCGTAGTAGCATCAATAAGTTGCATACTTGGTTTCTCCACTGTTATAGAAGCCAGATGGGTAATGTTATACACAGAAACTAATAAAAGGGTTGATTTATCCGTACAATAACAGAACTTACAAACAAGTAAAGGGAGACGAAGACCGGTCACATTTTCATCAATCTTTTGCAAAATTAGAGGATTCTGCGTATAATTAGATTGATGCTGCCAACTTCGAGGATTGTAATGGACAAATCTCAAAACCTTACCATATTTCGTCAACACCATTAACCCATCTGAGCTACTGTAACATCCCGACTTTTCAAAAAGGGTAAAACTGGTAATTGGGTAATTTCACTATGACCTAATTATTATTTATCCTATTTAAAGTAATTAAAAAGGATTTAATTATTTAAAATGGGGTTCAATTATTTAATTAATGAAATTAATTGATAGCTATTTAAGGAAAATAATGCTCAAAATTCTCTCTTAATTTTACCACGTCAATTATGAAAAAAAAATAGAAGGAACGACGTATGAACAAAAAAAGACGCAGCCAACAGACAGCAACATTCAAAAAAAAAGGGAGAACGTAAACTCCAATCGCAGGGCCAAACCGTTTATCGTTTCAAGATGTCGCAGTAGAGAAAAGTGATCAGCACGATGAGACGCAACTTTGGAAAACAACATCTCACTTTTTCGTAAGTTTTCAGTTTAACCCTAGTTTTTAGTAACCGTTGAGTTCGATTTTTTTAAAAATTCATATCTTTTAATCCATAGCTCTGTTTCGCAGCCATGAGCAGTCAAAACGATCGTCTTGGAGCGTAGATCGATCTAAAAATAGTTTTACAGGAAATAATCCAGGTAATCATCTGTTTCAAGCACATTTTCATTTCGGGATTTTCAAGAAAATAGGATTTGGAGTTTCTTGTTGATTTAATAGGTTGGGATTTGAGATCAAGATTTGTAGCAATTTCTAGGCGCTTTTCTTTCAATATTACTTGCAATTAATGTAAGAGGCTATTCCTAATGGGTAATTATAACTTTATAATTATGGGTTGAGTTTTGGGGTTGCTCGGTGATAGAATTCATGCTAAGTTGTAATTAATTAGATGTGATATGTTTTGGTATATTTGTGTTGAGTTTTAAATTTCTATTTTTTTGATTCAATAACATTAATTAAACGTAAACAAGCCTCGATTGAGTTTCTGATGCGTTTGGTTCCGGCACCGGACGTACTCTTAAAGGGAGTTGAAGTTCAAGACCGTTGGAAAGGCATGAAAAGGCTTGTGCTTTGATGAACTAGAGTTCATCAATGTCTGTGTATGTGCTAGGGCTTGTCCATGTCTAGTGGTATAAGTAAGAGAGTAGGAGATGTGAGGGAGCTTACTTGAAAACACTTAGGTGGCTAGATAACAACGGATAATAATTACATAAGTGTACTAAAAGCTAAAACGTCACCTATTCTCAGTTATGCACTATTTCATATCTGCGATGTGATACATTCATAAAAGGTGAACAACGCTACTGACTCAAAAGGCTGAAGGGTAGTGGAGGAAATTCATTGAACGTATACGCATACCGGGGAGACCCCGGAGCTAATCGGTGCTAATCACCTTTAGTTAGCAAGTATATCTTCAGGCTGATGAACGCATGCACAGTGCCCTTGAGTAATGACGTAACCAAGATAAGTTAAGCTCGAAACATATAGTCATGACATGTCGATGGGCATGAAGTGAACCCTAGATTGAGTCGGTCTTATAAAGATAACCTAATAATTAATAACAGGAACATTTTCATTGTAGAACTTAGTTATTCATCAGCTTCTCACTTTTACTAAGTACTTTGTACTTACCTCCTTTGCATTTTCTTTTGTATGCATTGTGGGGTGAGAAGACGAACATGTTGACCAAGCGTAGATGACGACGTTTGAGGACATTGATGCCTTGACGAAGCTTTTAGTTTATTTCTTTGTAAATGTTGTACTAGACTAGTTGTATTCTTTTTCTTGGACTTGTTGTACTTCTACTTCTAAGATCTTTGTAAGTTTGGTTGGTACTTTTAAGACCTCGTATTGTATAAATCTTTGGGTTTTTCGTCGTTGCAATTAAATTATCCATCTATACTATGGTTAATTTCTATTCATAGTAGCATTTATGTTTTTACCCGAGTCTTTTTAGCTTCCATTTGCTTTATTTTGATACGACATTGTAAAGGCTGGCGTATAATATTAGATTTATTTAATGCTATACACGCCGAACATTTCTCTTCCAGATAAGGGTTCGGTATCCTAGAGCGGGGTGTTACAGTTGGTATCAGAGAGCGGGGCGTTACAGAATGGTATTTAGAGCCGTACAGAACTAAGTGCCACGCCATGAGAGGCGGTGGGGGCCACCTCTAGAATCTTATGGTAGGGACCAACAGGGACAAGTCTTGGTCGTCCTGGCAAGGACGTCAGTCCCTTATAAAGGGGGAGAATGTAAAATCCCACATCGGTAAAGTAATGTCCTGCTCACCTCCATATAAGTGTGGGGCATAAAGGTTTTGTCAACTTGGGTTAGCCTTTTTAGACCAAGCGATGACGGCGGTCTAAGCAGTTGACCGGACACTCTGTCCAGAAAATCTGCAGCACCACCTTCCCTTCTTCTTCTGTTTTGAACAGGTTAAATATCTTGAAATGACCTGAATTTTTGTTATGTTGCAGACAAAAATTTTATCTAAAACTTTTCTTTTGGAATCATGTTCAAATTCCGTTTTGTTTGATAAAAATCTGCAATTTAATTCAGTGTTTACCAATCTACAAATTTTGACAGCTTGTGCATTCAGCAAAAATAATTGTTTTTGACCGACTTCCTCTCATCCAAAAATTATAATATTTTTATGTCACATAGGAAACTCCAGTATCTAAATCTTTTCTCTTTAAATCGTGCTCAAATTTCTTTTTGTTTTGGCTGTACAAATTGATAATGTCTGATCCTAAGTAAATATCATACACAACCACCTAAAAGGGATCCTCAGCTCTTTGACTGAGGTTTGGGTTAAGAGTGTAGCAAGTTAGGGGTGTTATGTCTTAGAAGGTTTCCGAAACGATCTTTCCCTAGGATATGTCTCATGGTAGAATGTTTGTAAAGTTAACATTGTTGTTTCTTTTGCAGTTATAAACAGGAACGAAGATGCTATCCTCAAACATGCCATGTTTGATGTTCAAACCCTTTTCATGCCCTTTTGTAATTTCTGGTAATTTATTTCTCATGTAATCCCTCACTTCAGATCTTTAAGCTCAACAAATCATCTTCACTTGGTGGCATGAATTACCTAAGAACTATATCTCCATATGCCTTTCTTTTGAACAAATCCATGCTTCCTTACTTGTCAAATCAAGGAACAAGTCCCCTCTAACTCTGCATTGTTGCACCCACATTCTTCTTTTCAAGTACAAATTTGACTGAACCTTTTAATGTCAGAACATTCTTTTTACTTGTGTTTATTCTCAGCTTCCCTCCTATGGGTAGTGTTGATTTTGTAATCTTTCCATCTAATGCTACTTGTTCTTTCAAGGTATGCATCTTATCTTCTTACCAGTTGGATCTTTAATCCTACCTTGACATCCACCTTCAGTTACCTATCTTTAACCTTCTTGCAATTTATGCTAAACCAGTTTCAAGCAGAAGGTAGTCTTTGCCAAAGTTCCTTCCGAACCTACTTAGCCAATCAACTTTTGAATTTCTAAACTTCTTTTCTCCAATTCAGATTAATGCACCTTGTACCTTATCAGTTTTAAATCTCTTTCGGAACATTTATAGCCATTAACCGGCAGACACACTTTTGATATTCCATCTTCTATTTTGGTGTTTCTATTACAATTTTGTTACACCGGTTGAAATGTCTATTTTGTTTTAACCTTTTCTTTTCCACATGAGGGATAACCTTGAGCCCTTATTCCTCGGCAGTGTGCTATTCCTCTCGAGTGGTGCAACCTTGAAACTTTGAATTGGATCATCAATGATCTTTCACACTTTATTTGAAAGATTGAGTTAATTCTTTGAAGCCAAACTTTATCCAAAAATTCTTAAGTGTCTTTTCCCCTTTATTTGAAAACTTGTTTATTGCTTACTTTTTCAAAATTTTGATTTTTCCCTTACATTGTCATGAGGAAAACCCTATCTCCTTTTTAATCTTGAAATAACCTCTGTTTGAATAATGCAGACATTGATTTTTTCCTTGACAAGTTCCTTTTATTTCATTCTAAGACCTTTTGGTGAACTCGTCTTGTCTCTAAAGCTCCTGTATGTTGAGATTCTGCCCTCTTTTTGATTCTAAATGGTTTAGTCTTCCTGGTGCTCAACTTGTCACCTTCAAACTATGTTAGTTTTTCCAAGCTAACCCTTATTGTCATAAGAATTGGATCAGATCGTCAGAGAGAAGATATGGAAAATGCGTGTTCTCTATCCCAATGAGACCCGGAAGTCCTTTAGCTAGGATCATTGCGGTTCTACGACAAGTTTGTGTCGAAGTGATGAATGAAGCCACAAATAGAAGTTGCAATCATCCTAAAGCAACCAAGATATATAGAAATCTAGAACAGTACCACTGAGGACCTTTAGTGGAGTTAGAGATAGAAGAGTTGCCAACAACACTAGTTACCATGCCAGTTTCCAGATGCCACTTTTGAAGCCCTACTCAAAAGTAAGCGTAGAATGCCAGTTTTCTAGGATGAAGTGGAGCGATGAAATAATACAAGACATGAGCAGATACAGCAAGCCAACGAGAAGATTGAAGTGGATCGTCACAACCTCAAGTTGGCTCAAGACAAGCAGAAGAGTTGGGAAGATGGAAGAGGAAAACGGTTAAAGTTAGAAGACGAGACGCTTTGCAAAGTCCAGAGTTCAAGTACCTCTAGTTACGTTAGAGTTTTGAAGACAAAACTCCTCTTAAGGGGGAGGAATGTAACATCCCAACTTTTCAGAAAGGGTAATAATTGGGAAATTTCACTATGACCTAATTATTAGTTATCCTATTTAAAGTAATTAAAAAGGATTTAATTATTTAAAAGGGGGTTTAGTTATTTAATTAATGAAATTAATTGATATATATTTGAGGAAAATAATCCCCAAAATTCTCTCATAATTTTATCACGTCAATTATGAAAAAAACCAGAAGGAACGACGTCTGAACAAAAAAAGACGCAGCCAACAGACAGCAACATTCAGAAGAAAAAAAGGGAGAACGTAAACTCCAATAGCAGAGCCAATCCGTTTATCGTTTCAAGATGCCGCAGTAGAGAAAAGTGATCAGCGCGACGAGACGCAACTTTGTAAAACAACATCTCACTTTTTCGTAAGTTTTCAGTTTAGCCCTAGTTTTTGGTAACTGTCGAGTTTGATTCTTCAAAAATTCATATCTTTTAATCCGTGGCTCTATTTCGCAGCCATAAGTAGTCAAAACGATCGCCTTGGAGCGTAGATCGTTATACAAATAGTTTTACAGGAAATAATCCAGGTAAGCGTATGTTTCAAGCACTTTTTCATTTCGGGATTTTCAAGAAAATAGGATTTTACAGTTTCTTGTTGATTTAATAGGTTTTGGAATTTCAGATCAAGATTTGTAGAAATTTCTTGGTGCTTTGGTTTCAAGATTACTTGCAATTAATGTAAGAGGCTCTTCCTAATGAGTAATTATAGTTTTATAATGATAGGTTGAGTTTTGGTGTTGTTTGATGATAGAATTCATGCTAAGTTATAATTAATGAGATGTGATATGTTTTGGTATATTTGTGTTTAGTTTTAAATTTCTATTTTTTTTGATTTAATAACATTAATTAAACGTAAGCAAGCCTCGATTGAGTTTCTGATGCGTTTGGTTCGGGCACCGGACATACTCTTAAAGGGAGTTGAAGTTCAGGACCGTCGAAAAGGCATGAAAGGGCTTGTGCTTTGATGAACTAGAGTTCATTAATGTCTATGTATGTGCTAGGGGTTGTCCGTGTCTAGTGGTATAAGTAAGAGAGTAGGAGATGTGAGGGAGCTTACTTAAAAACACTCAGGTGGCTAGATAACAATGGATAATAATTACATAAGTGTAGTAAAAGCTAAACCGTCACCTATTCTCGGTTAGGCTCTATTTCATGTCGGCGATGTGATACGTTCATAAAAGGTGAACAACGCTACTGGCTCAAAAGGCTGAAGGGTAGTGGAGGAAATTCATCGAACGTATACGCATACCGGGGAGACCCCGGAGCTAATCGGTGCTAATCACCGTTAGTTAGCAAGTATATCTTCAGGCTGATGAATGCAATGCACAGTGCCCTTGAGTAATGACGTAACCAAGATAAGTTAAGCTAGAAACGTAAAGTCATGACCTATCGATGGGCATGAAGTGAACCCTAGATTGAGTCGGTCTTATAAAGATAACCTAATAATTAATAACAGGAACCTTTTCATTGTAGAACTTAGTTATTCATTAGCTTCTCACTTTTACTAAGTACTTTGTACTTACCTCATTTGCATTTTATCTTGTATGCATTGTGGGGTGAGAAGACGAACCGGTTGACCAAGCGTAGATGACGACTTTTGAGGACATTGATGCCTTGACGAAGTTTTTAGTTTATTTCTTTGTAAATGTTGTACTAAACGTGTTTTGAAGTAGAAAAGGTTAAAATACAGGTTAACGTGATTTTTACTATAAGTTTAATGATTGCATAAAAGTAGAAGAAATGTACTATTGGCTTTTAAAAAATGAAGAATGCGTTGAAAGCATGTTGTCTCGGATTTTATGCAATGAAAAACAAACAAGTAATAAAATAATCCGGTTTACCCCAAGTGCAGGGATCGTAGTATAGTAGCTACAACCGGAGTCGAATCACAGGGAATCAAGGTTAGTCTAGTCCTTAACTTCTCTAAAGTTGTCACGAAAAATAAAACAAAACATAACTAAAAACAACTGAAAACAATAAACTGGACAGAGGATCTAGAATCCAAAGCCAGGAAAGATAGTTACGAGCCAAACTAAAGAAAATAACTCTATTCTAAAAAGATAATAAAATTACTAAGATGATAACAAATAAATTGAAAACGAACAAGCAATGAACCACCGATCTCACAACCCTCAACTTCCTCTCTAGATTGTTTAGTGAAGATTTAATGAAGATTGTGGTTCACCTATCAAAAGTATGAATTTCTAATCTCTTAGATAATTCGCCTATTAATCTCTCATCTCTCGATCTTAAAGATTAACGCTTTCATAACAAAGGTGTAAGATTTCTCAATCTAGCAACCTAGAAATTAACCTCACAACTCTCGTTATTTTTAGGTTAAAAATCTAATCTTTACTACGGTGATCTAAGTCTAACAACGATTCTCATCAAACGTTAAACATCAAATCGCAACCATCTCTCGATTTAAATTGCATAACAATATGAACATAATAAAGAAACAAACTTTATTTAAAACTCACAAAACA
The DNA here is from genome assembly GCA_036785695.1 of Gentiana straminea. Lineage (NCBI taxonomy): Eukaryota > Viridiplantae > Streptophyta > Magnoliopsida > Gentianales > Gentianaceae > Gentiana > Gentiana straminea. The sequence goes on from JAVUPR010000142.1 coordinate 2,322,318, forward strand.
TCCAAAGATTGAAATCAAGTTGCTCGATCGGCTTCACAAGATTGTTCAACCATGCTCTAGCCTTTATTCATCGTTGGTATGCAGAAAATAAAAAAAGTAGATAAAACTATGTTTATGGCAGCAAAAGGAAACAGCAAAGTCGCCCCCAAGGGGCCTGGGGCGGCCAGGGGTGGAATTCTCTTTTTTAGGGTTCAGAAAACGCGTCTATAAATAGGTTTTTAAGTCGGTTCTTGCTATGTCGGCGGCTGGACGCCCGTCCAAGGGGTTGAACGCCCGTCCATCTTGCTTGAAATCTTCGAGTCGGACCGAGCTTGATCAGACGCCCGTCCTATGCATTTTTGAACGCTCGTCCACTAAAATCCATCAATACTCTGAATCGAATTACTCCTCTGGACGCCCGTCCATTCCCTCAGACGTCCGTCCAGATTGGACGGGGACAAACGCTCGTTCAGTTTGCATAAATCTCTTCATTCCATCTTCAACTCGCATCTTTCCCTTTCCATTTAATCTTCAGTTGGAAATCTTTTTAGCTTCCTCCATAACATGCAAGCGTACCTACAAGATGATAGAAATGTGCAAAATGTAATACCGTATAGATAACTAGAAAATCACTAATAAAACCACGTAATAAGCTCGAGTTTGCACTTAAATCATTTCTATACGCATTCTTCCAATATTTTACTTAAACACTTACTTTTCTATAAAAAGTAATAAAACACATAGGAAATTGCTACGGAATAAAGTCATATAAATCGTAAAAATCACCGTTAACACATGCCTTTCCCTTTCAGAACCGTAAGCCGAACAGTGACATATGCATTGTGAGTTATTAAAGAGAGAGCTTCAAACGTAACTATCAATAAAAACAAGGGGTTTCAGAGAAACAGAGTTACATACTCACTCCATTGTGTAGCCCGTTCGACGCTTTTTCAATGGCAGCTTTTGTCATTAGTCAAAGACCAGAGGCGAGAACCACTGAAGCAGCAAGACCAGCCATGAAAGACTACCCAAAAACAAACACAAACACTTGGATAATCAATCATCTTCAATCATATCATATATCATATAACTAATAAAAACATTATGTATTAATAGAATTAAAAATATAAACAAAAAATTAAATGTGTATCTAGAGAGCTCAAATTCCGAGTAAAAGTTTTTCAAACATATATCAACACACATTGAGCTTGATTATAAAGATAATTCACTTAACTGTGCAACACCTTCCTCAAACTCAGTAAGTTCAACTCCCAGATCCTTTTGAATCTTTTGCCTTGAGGTATACATCTTTGGCAATCAAAATACATGGGGCACTGCAAAGGTTTTGATCATCAGGACTTCCAAAAATCTACCTCATTTTTACTCAATAAAAATACCTCTGTAGTTATCGATATCTACAGGTGTAAGGGCACAAATAAACAACACACAAAAAAGATTTAAAAAAAAAAAAAACAGAAAATGAATGACATTGACACCGACAGTTGTCTGAATTTTTTTTTGTTATGTTTTATGCTTCTTTAAGAATGTAAAACAACCATGTTTAAATGCAATTGGCATTACACTTTTCTAATGTCTCTGTCTTCTTTTAAGAACCAGGAAATAAGCTCCTATTAGTTTTTTCTTTCTAAAAATCATTTTGGCTAATAGGAGCTTATTTCCTGTATGCCATATTTACACTTCCACTCTAATGTTCAAATAATGATTTTGTATGCTAACATCCACAAGAAAAGATGCTTAAAAGATTATGAATCACATGAGAACATAAAAACTAGCAGTTTCGTAACAAACAACATTTGGAGAATGATCATATGCAACGGTCTATGTTTTAACTGGAATTCCTCGTAAGGATTCAAGAAAGGGTTCAGATAATTCAGGCCAGCTACAATGTCAACAGCAACCTGCAGTACAGGCACTTTAAGAATTCAGAGCGAAAAGCACAGTAAGAAACTGACACAGGGAAAATTATCGCCAAAAGATAAGGTTCAGTTAAAGGAACTGCACAATTTTTATGTTACCTACAGTAAAAAAGATGGGCTAGAAGCCTAGAACATCCATTGTATGAAAGATTAACATAAAACCGGAACTCCTACAACTATCAAACATCTTGCCGAATAAGATAACCAAAATGCAGCACCTGCCACACTAGTCATCTTGTTGCAGCTTATGTAAACCAACTAAGCAGATGAGATAATCCAACACGAGGAATAATGATTGTGTGACAATGCATATCTTATATAATTTCTAAGGGAAACATCCAAAATCCCCTCACTCAAACATTATGGCACCCGTAAATCTTAATAGTTTTGTTCAAAATGTATCCTCCAATAGCTAATTAGGTACTCTTGAAAGAACAAAGGAAACATTTACTTTGGGTAATGGTTGTCTTTTAAGATGATCCTCAAGAGGTACAAACTAGTTATTGTTACATTATACAGACTAAGGGAATGCTGAGTGCAGTCACCCTGCTGACAGTACAAGGACATCAGCCTGCTGAACTACTAACAGGATGAGGACAACAGCCTGCTGATCAATTCAGTATGATGTAATCTAGAAAATGGTTATTCAGTTATAGTATGTACTAACCATTTGCAACTACCTTATAACTGATTCATGAGGTGTATGAAGTTATTAAAACCCCATGATCAGCTGCATTGTAATTAACTTGTAACTTTTACTTGATCAATAATAATTCCGTATTTTATTTTGTGTTTGTAATTCTACAAACTTCATCATGATATCGGAGTAGAAAATTAAGAATTTATAAATGCTTTCCTGCGTTTTTCTCTCCACTCTTTGAAGAATCTTGAGAGTGTTCTTCATCTTTTCGGAGATTTCAGTTTCTTGAGAGCAAACTGTCATCATTTTCTTGAGTTTTGATCAGTTCTTGATCGGTTTTTCCTATATTCTCACTTTCATTATTGATTTGTGATCAATTCTGGAGTTCTTGATAGCCATGGCAACTAAGAAACAAGAAACAATTCCCTCCAATCCATTCTATGTTCATCCTAAGGAGAATCCTTCTTTGGTTCCTGTTCAGCAATTGATGAATGACAACAACTACGTAGATTGTATACAATCCATGGAAAATGTCTATGGAGATGGTGTTAATTATCAGAATAAAATTGGCTTCATAGACGGCACAATCAAAAGGCCATAAACTAATTCCACAGACTTCCATGCATGGAGACAGTGTGATACAATGGTTAGATCATGGATCTTAAATTCTGTTGAAAACACCATTGCACAAAGTTTGATGTATTTCAAGAATGCACATGCAGTTTGGAAGAATCTTGCAGCAAAATTTTCAAATGTTGATGCCTTAAGACTTTCAGATCTTCTTGAAGAAATGTATCTGCTGAAGCAAGGCACAGATTCTGTCAATCAATATTTCACAAAGTTAATGATTCTTTGGGAAGAAATCAAGACCATCAGGCCTGTAGCAGTCTGTTCTTGTGATCCTCAATGTCACTGCAATGCAATTAGAAATCTGATGGATCACATAGATGCCGAACATGTAATGAAATTCCTTAAAGGTTTGAGGGATGAATTTGAGCCAATAGTTTTACAGGCAATGTTAATGGTGCCATTTCCAGAAATTCATGATGCCTTTGCAATGGCAATCAAGTTTGAAAGACAGAAGTTGTATGTGGCTAACAAGGCCAAGATCAAGATTCCATGGTTTTCTTGTCACAAAAGAATGGATAGAGACAAAATCAGATTGTCAGCAGATCTAACTCTGCTGCAAATCCCAGACCTAAGAATCCCAAGAAGATGCAATGTAGTTTTTGTGGATTCAATGGTCATATTGAGGAGACTTGCTACAAGAAGCATGGCTTTTCTCTTGGTTTCAAGTCAAAAAGAGCCAATATGGTAGAAGAGGAACAATCAGCAAAAGAAGATCAAGCACCAAGTAGGTCTGTTGGACCGGGGTTTCCCAATCTTACTGCACAGAAACATGACAAGTTGATGGCTCTGCTGAATGATCCTCCTACACATGCAGGATTTGCTATTGGTCAACCTGCTGATATTGTCACACACTACTCACCTGCTACAGGAACAGGTGATCTAAATTTAATAAGATCTTTACAATGGATCTTGTACTCTGGTGCCACAGATCACATTGTAGGATCATTAGATATATTAAGGAATCCCAAACCTTCATCTGGTATAAAATGGGACTGCCTAATCGAAATAATGTCTCTGTCACTCATATAGGACAAGTAAGGGTGAACCCTCAATTGGTCCTACATGATGTGTTTTGTATCCCTAGTTTTAAATATAACCTTTTAGCTTTACCTTCTTTTATTAATCATACAAAATGTGCAGCTGTCTTTTCTGCTAACAAGTGTGTTTTGCAGGACAAGAACAAGAAAGTGATTGGTTCAGCTGAGTTACACAGAGGACTCTATGTCATGGATCAACCAATAAGACTTTGTGTTTTCAATTCTGTAGAAAATCACACTTTATCTGATAGATTAGATGATGCTCTTATATGGCATTACAGACTAGGACACTTGCCAGAGAAAAGACTGCAAGTCATCAGTTCACAGTCTGCTGATGTCAAATTTTGTAATCATGATCTTCATTATGTCTGCTCTATGGATAAACTGAAGAAAAGTCATTTTCCTTTAAGTACTACTGCTGTAAATGATGTTTTTGACTTTGTTCATATGGACACTTGAGGTCCCTTGAGACATCATATTGTAAATGGACAACAATATTTTCTTACTGTAGTAGATGGTTTTTCTAGATTCACTTCACAAATCTGAAGCCTCTGACCTTGTTAAGTCTTTTGTTAAATCTGTTTTTACTCAGTTTCATAAGATTATTAAAGTAATTAGATTTGACAATGGTGCAGAATTTCAACTGACTTTTATGCTCATCAGGGTATCAGACATCCTGTGTAAGTACACCTGAGCAAAATGGTATTGTTGAAAGGAAACATCAGCATCTGCTAAATGTGGCTAGAGGTTTGAGGTTCTAGAGTAATCTACCTATTGAATATTGGTTTTTCTGTCTTTTACATGCTGTAAAATTTATTAATGCTACACCTACACCACTGCTGAAGGAAAGCACTCCACATGAAGTGTTACATGGCACTAAACAATACTACTTTGTGTTTAAATTTTTTGGTTGCTTAGTATTTCTTGTACACTTCAGCAGTATAGGACAAAATTTGACTCAAGATGTAGGATTTGTGTCTATCTTGGGAATTCAAATACATCTAAGGGTACTATTCTCTTAGACATTACCAACAAGGATATCTTTGTTGCTAGAAATACTCAATTTCATGAGACATATTTTCCTTTATTTCAACAGGTATTGGGAAAGGCTAGATATCTTACTGACATGCCCATTCCTTTACCAGTAATGGACACTTTTGACGATCTGCTAAATGAATCAGCTAACCAGCCAAATATAGGGTCAGCTGGAGCTGAGACATCTAATGAAGATAATGCACCAGTAAATCAGGCACCTGAACCTGCACAATTAAGAAGATCCACCAGATCAAGAAGATCACCAACCTTTTATCAAGGGGGTGCTCACACTGTTCAGCAGACTTCACACATGTTCAGTGCAGTCATGAGTCTGGACAATCTCTCAACAGACTATGCCAGATTCATTAATGCCATTAATGCTGTTAAAGAGTCTAAGACTTATAATCAAGCCATCAAGCATGATGAATGGAACCAAGCAATGCAACAAGAGATTGAAGCTCTATAAAAGACTCATACATTGGAAATAGTTGATTTGCCCCTAGGCAAGAAACCCATTGGGTGCAAATGGGTGTTCAGAATCAAATACAACCCTGATGCTACACTCAGACATATGGGATCGATTATCAAGAAACTTTCTCACTTGTTGTCAAATTCACTACAGTTAGAGCTTTACTTGTAATAGCAGCAGCCAATAATTGGCATCTACATCAGATGGATGTCAACACTGCCTTTTTACATGGAGATTTGCATGAAGAAGTACATGTAGTTATCTCCAGGTTGTGCAGCAACAAAACCAAATCAAGTTTGTAGACTTACTATGTCATTGTATGGCCTCAAGCAAGCCAGCAGACATTGGAATTGCAAATTGACTGAGTCTTTGGAAGCTCAAGGATTCATTCAATCCAAATGACCATAGTTCATTTGCAAAAGGGTCAGGACAGTCCTTTATTGCTTTGTTGGTCTTTGTTGATGACATCATAGCAGCAAGCCCTGGTGAAGAGTTGATTCAGCAAGTAAAGGATGCTCTACATCAGCAGTTCACCATCAAAGATCTTGGAAAATTGAGATATTTCCTAGGCATTGATGCTGCTAGATGTCCAAAATGTACATCCATTTCACAAAAGAGATACACACTTAATCTCCTAGAAGAATATGAATTTTTGGAAGTCAAACCTGCTAAGACACCTATGGAGTCTAAGAAGACCTTACAACATGGTGATTCACTACTTTTAGAAGACAACACTGCGTACATATCACTAGTGGGTAAATTGATTTATCTCACTTACCAGACCAGACATAGCTTTTGCAATACAACAACTAAGTCAATTTCTGGACACTCCTACTGAAAATCATATGAAGGCAGCTTACAGGCTGCTAAGGTATTTGAAGACTAACCTTGGTCAAGGAATCTTATTTCCAGCAGACAACAACCTTGTACTCAAAGGTTTTACGGACAGTGATTGGGCCGGTTGTCTTGAAACAAGAAGATCAGTATCAGGTAATATAATGTTTCTAGGAGATGCTCCAATCTCGTGGAAGGCCAAGAAACAAACAACAATAGCAAGAAACTCCTCTGAGGCTGAATACATGGCTATGGAAAATGCAGTCTGTGAAATTCAGTGGCTGATTTATATACTCCAAGATTTGCAAGTTATAGTTCAGTTGACTGCTGTGTTATTTTGTGACAATTCCAGTGCAATGCACATTGCTCATAATCACGTCTTTCATGAAAGAACAAAACACATTGAAATTGACTACCATGTTGTGAGAGACAAAGTCAAATCAGGACTTGTCAAGCTTCTCCCAGTCAACACAAAAGAACAAGTAGCTGACATATTTACCAAAGCCTTGGATGCACCCATTTTCTCATATCTACTAGACACATTGGGAATTTCAAAGATCTTCCAGAATTCAAGTAGCTGAAGGGAATGTTGTTGGAAATAGCGCCCGAAAGACAATTTATGTAATTGTTTTTATAATTAATAAATGATAGATTTATTCTCATCTTATTATTTGCTTTGTGCTTATATTTAATACACAACTGAAACCCCAAGTCGTATCATATATAGCCATATAATTTAGTGTGTGTCACACATAAGGATTAAGTTTATGGTGATACACTTGAACTATTAGTCCATGGTGAACTTAATCAAAGTAAGGGGTCTATTGATTAAACCACCATTAATGCGCCCAGAACACTTTATGGTGTGACCGTCTTATCCGGACCGTCGACATTGGTTGTCTAAGTGAGGCATTTATATATGATGTAGTCATATAGAACTGAACCGATTTAATCTGAGTTTCTCCGATAATTCCGTGATTGAGAAATCATAGTAAATCACAAGATGATCATATATGGATTAACCTTAATCCTGAAGTGATTACAGACTTCTACTTGTTTCAGGATAGGGTTTGATGTGTTCGTTAAGGATCGCTAAGAGGCGCGGTCCGAATCACTTTCACGTTGGAACTATTATGGAATGAGTGAGAAATGTGTGTCTCACATATATAGAATCCATTCCTTCCTGCGGGAAGTAGAAAGCCAATCCCCTTATTTGTTAATCCTAGAAACTGATCGATCTGCGGAGTTCGTATTAGTTATGAACTAATTGATCACTAGTGGGTTAATGGTAAATAAGGATGAGATGTGTTGAAGAAGGTTTATGGAAATAATCCCGCTTCATTACGGATAGTCTATGGAGGGTTAGTTTATATGTAATGATTATATCAATGGACACTTATTGACTCGACTCGACGTTTTGAGAATAAGTTATATCTATAATCGATAGAGTTCAGTTTCGGATTTATGGTGGCATAATTCCGGAATTAATAAGTTGAGTAGAAATATTCTGTTCGATGAATATTTTATTCAATTTATTGTAGCTACTGGTTATAGGTCCATGGTCCCCGGGTTGGCTCCTAACACGCGAGTGTTTTCTCGTTTTATGGAACCTCGACAATTAATTAAATAGTTGGTCTATTTAATGAATATGCAATATTATTTATTTGGTAAATACTATTTAAAACAGAAAAGACATTTTCTATTAAAATGACTTAATAGGTGGCGCCCCATGTTAAGATAACTAGGAAAAGAAATTTTCTAGATTATGTCACATGTGTAATTAATTATTTATTTATTTGTTAGATAATTAATGGAAAAGAGATAAAAAGATTGATTTTTTGGGAATTATCTCTTATCTTATGACAAATATCTTTTCCACATGGGAATAGGTAATTGTGGTGTGAAAAGGATAACTCTCTCTTTACTAGTTATTTTCCTATATAAAGAGAGTTCCTCCTAGCACAATGATGATCACAAATTGGCGCCACCATCATAATAAAAAGGAAGAAAAATTAGTTTGTTGCCTTAGTCATTAAGAGGAGAAAAACTAGGGTTTTTCTTGTGCATATTAGTGGAGGTTCTATGGCGAGGGTCGACGTCCACCAGTCGTCGCTAGGAGATACAATCCAGAAGACTGCGGCTTCTCCATCTGTCGATTTACTATTCCTCATAAATAAGGTAAATCTTCAACTTTCTCATAGTTAGATTAATTGTTTATGCGAATCGAGTGGTAAAATCGCATGCGAATTTATTCATAGCTATCGCTGTGCAAGATCGAGTTTCTCGATCGGTGCTGTGAATGATCTGACGATCCAATTATGGATCGGATCCGTATTCGGGTTTTTGTATATCAAGCATGTGGTAGCAGATCCAGGTTAAAGCGATTTTGCGATCTTGATTGCATAATTAATTAATAATGAGTGGAATTGAATAAAAATTGCATCTTTTATACGTTTATAATATTCATGCGTGATTGAATGTTTTGGTTGACGAGATGGATTGAGGTTGGTACATGTTTACCGTTAGATCTATTGTAAACCGGTTTTTTCCGGGTATAGGACATCATGTAATTTAATTTTGCAATTTAATTTCATGCATTTATTTCAAGTTGGCCGTGCCCTATTTATTTAAATCGGATGCATTTTTCATCAAGTCTGAACACTGGCGCAGTGGTCAAGTCACAGTTTCAATGGTTGGCAGACCCGAGTTTGAATCCCTTTAGCCGGATTAATTCAGGAATTTTTTTTCTTTCTTCCGTTGTTTGGATATTTTTTATTTTTCTATTCAAAACGAAAAGAAAAAAATTACGAACGAAAAAAAAAATTTAAAATTACGAAACGAAATAAAAAAATTTAAAAATACGAAAAAAAAAAGTGGGGGCGGATGCTGCTGCAAGGATTCGAACTCGGGTGGTGATGAACAAAGAAAAGACTCTTACCAACTCAACTAGAGCAATTTCTAGTAAAAGAACAAGAGCAGAAAAGAAAATACCTGAAGCGGCTGAAGAATATAGCAGATTTACTTTTATTCTATGCTTAGGGTTTATGTATTTATAGATTATATACGGGGAACGATTCATCTCAGTGGTTTATTTTTCGCATTTATTTTCCGGTATGATTATTTATGTGATATAACCATGTCATGCATCATATTCATGAATTCCACTCCTACCATATGCATACATGTAGAAAATTAATATTGAAATTAATTAGACATGTATCAACACGATAATTAATTTAGATTAAAAATAAATTAAATTAATTAAAGGAAACGGAAGTTTATCGGGATATAAAATTCACATGATAGAAATAAAATTTACGGGGTAAATTTAATTTTTGGATCTAAAATTCTTTGAGGATTTAATTATGTAGTGTCTACATAAATTAGAATTTTGATAATTAAAAATTGGACACCAACTAGACGGTATTTGGAACCGATAAGTTGGTGATTGCTTTTCATGATTTATTGTTTTTCGATTATTGGAAAATTCTGAGATCCAAATTTTTTTTATCATGATAAAATTAGGACTTTAAAATTCATTGGTGAATTTTTGTTGTGTAGTGACTACACAAGAGGTTTCTAAATCGGCAAATTGGAAAATCATGAATATAGTGTCACTAGTTAGACGGTATTTGAAACTGATCAACTAGTGGGAGCTTTAAATTTTTGATTTATTGTTTTTTCGATTTGGTGGGAAATTCATAAGTCCTAATATATTAGGATTATAAAATTCTTTGTGAATTTTATTTGTCTAGAGTCTGCACAAAGAATTTAAAAATCCGAGAAATTGGAAAGCCGTGAATAAGTGACACTAGTTAGACGGTATTTGGAACCGATGAAATAGTGGGAGGATTAATTTAGATATTCATGATTTATTGTTCTTTGGTTGATTAAGAAATTCCGAAAATCCGAATAAGACTACCTATTTTTCAAAATAACAAGTGGTAGCGGGAAAGGTGACAACCGACCCCTCGGCCTCTACTGTTAACACAAGCACCATGAGAGAATGGTGACGCCTCGTGCCGCTTTGATTTCGGCCCCCTTCAGATGGCCTTCACCACTATCAAAATTCAAGGCTTGGTTTCCGAAAGAATAGGATTTTGAGTACTCATCAGGTCACTGACCTACCCTTCGGTGGCATACTCGGGGTCTACTTAAAAATCTGAAACAGTATGTCACACTCTAAAGGGTATTTTTTGAAATATCTTGGCTGAAAAAGGAAGGTAATCAACAATTAAATCGGGATGTCTGATTCTCAGTTAATTGTTGAGAGAGATTGTCTCAATTTAATCGTCACCTCTTTGACCTACCCGTCGGCGGCACTGAGGTGTGAGATTAAATCCTGGGAATGGTTGGATAAAGTGCATGCATGACATCACATTTATAATTCCTAAAATCATTGTTGTGGTGTATGATTTGATTTATATTTCTGTCAAAATTTATTTTCGCAACTACATATCATCTCAAAGGTATCTAAACTGTTAAACATATTATATTGACTGATAACGACTTCGTAAAAGTGGAAAAGTAACAAGAACGTTGAACTCTTAAATCGAGAATGCAAATTCATTTTTCGGAAGAGGATTCTCCCCTTGAACCTTCAAACTTAAGTGACATTAATAAGTATGTCACTGATGTCACTCGTGTTGAATGAAAGACAAACGAAATTAGTTCAAAGATGACAAGAATGATTTGGTATCAATCTCACTAAGACATCCCACAGTTCACGAGTAGTGGCTACTCAAATGAACTACTTGTTAACGGACATTTCCTTTAAAGAAAGCCGATAATGGGAAGGTAAATGTCTACAAGTGTAAGTCATCAAAACAAAATAAGTTAAAGGATAAACCGAAATATTTATAAAAGAAAGTAAAGGATAAGGAAAGTGCTTTCGGATCACTAGCCTATGAATCCTTAGAGACTTTCTTATCCGAGTAATTTGACTCAAAAGCTAAAGTTCTTTTGTAAGAACAAGGTAGCTGAGCATTCCTGATAAAAAAGTAGACAACGGGCAGTTATTTCAGCTAAAATAGTGGGAGTGATATAAGGAAATAAATTTTGGATTTTAATCCTTGAATATCGCATAACTTTAATTTCTATTTTTCAAATTCGTTAGAACCAATGGATTCACTTTCACACCGATAATATAGTTGCCTTAAAGAAAGTGAATATGACATTTGTTTACGATTCTGAGACTCAGACTTTTGTTTGATAAAGTCAAAACCACTAAGTAATACTGAAGAGGTATATGTAACATACCATAAACTATTAAGACAAATGGGTTCCGTATTTAGATAAATGAATCTTCATCATCTATTAATTAGTGCATATATCCTAAAGATAAGATCTGAAAACTGGCTAAGGGTGATTCCTATCTCCCAGTCTAAGAAAACTATCTCAAAGGAAAAATGACTAAGTAACCTTTCAATTAGGAAAAGGTAATTGAGCTAAAGAAGTATCATAGCTTGTTCATATTAACCTTCGGGGTCTTATGAAGAATACAAGCTAGTGGGAGTTTTTGAATAATAGACATTTTGTCTAAAGACTACTCGAAACGCCGAATAGTTCATCTAAATATTTTGAGGAATCTCTGATATTACCCGAGAAAAGAGTATTTCATGCTCAAATATAGGCCATAGAATAGTATTTGGAACTGATGCTCGGCCTACCTCCGAGTGAAATGATTTCACTGAAAGGATAACCCATGTATTGTCTTGTATAGTTATTGATATGCTACATTACACTACTTAACTCAATTAAGATATTGATTGCAAAATAACAGTTTACATTGTTATGCAATACCGAGAAGTCTACCTAGAAGATGCTTATGAATTTGTGGATAAGGAGTGAAGTAAATTTATTCCACTTCCGCAAATAGAGGCATTTAGCATTTATGCTTGAACGTAGGACTGGAGATTTTGCATACACGTTTAGATGGTGATTGATCGTGAAATATTTTAATACAATGAGAAATGGTTGGTTATAAGATTCTTAAGATCGGATAGTGACGGTTACACCGTTACATCCTTTCGAAAAGAATGTTCAAATAACAACCTTAGGCCTTGAAGTACAGTTACTCAAGGAGTTACTATCTGATTTAAATCAGACCACATCCAACATTGGTTGTTGGGGGTTACGCTGATAAATACTACTGAACCAGATCAATCCACCCAAGTGCAGTGGGAGTATGGTTTAACCGTTGACCCCTGTGATTATGCACTCTCTACAGTCTGTTGGGGTGATCGATAACCTATGGTCTTTTTGGGAAGGACTATATAGTTTTCTGATAAAATGAGGTTGGTTTAAAAGCCATAGACCTATAAATGGAGTTTTGGTACTCCAGTTTTGTTCACAATCTTGTAAAACCACCTGAGTGTCTCAGGCCCAGTGGGAATAATTGGATGTACATGATGAGAATGAATGGAAATTTTATCTTTCAAGGCAAAGATAAGTGGTCTAGGGGTAATTCCCTGAGAAGTAGATAGTTTAAAAAGGGATGATGCCCTTAAACTTTCTCACCACTCAACCTTGCTTGACCCCATGAAAAGCGGAAAGATTAACATGGGTGATGCCCTGAAACTTTCTTGCCTAACCACAGAGCTTGAATTCATTCGGAATATAAGGGTTTTTTGCTCGAAGCCAATGGTAGATTAACTGCATATGCTTATATACATTGATGGATTAACGCAAACCTCTAGGTCATTAAAAGCCACATATATAAAATGTGTGAGCTTGACCAAAAGTATTGATGATACTTTTGTAGACCAGAGAATCAATATTGGTAAAGTAGTAGACGTTAGTGTTAATAAAAGATAACACTGCAATAGTTGGAAACAACATGGGTGTGTTGCCTGAAGTCAGGAACTGACGAGCCAAGCTTCTCTGAATCAGAGAAGTGGACTATATTCTTAGAATTTGATTCGGTCGAATTCATGAGAACAAGTTGTGGCAGTTTCCCATCCATCTTATTGTTTAAGATGATAATGCATTTTCGTATGCAATATTCAACGAGAGGTTTCCTACCCAACCCCTCACGGAATATTCTCTCAATCTTCGGATATAGAGAAAATGTGATAGATTCTCTTTTGGATAGAGAAAGTCAGATTATTAAAAGTCAATTAAAGTCGAGTTTTGGATTCGAGTAAAGCAGTATAGTACATCCTCAAGTATCTTTAAAGAACGAAGATTCATATGCTTGTGTATTCGGGTGCAAACCTGAGTGTTGTTGACTACACTGATTCTGATTATTAGTCGGATTAAGGATGATCGTGAATCGATCTCAGGCTCAGTGTTTACTCATTGTGAGGGAGCTACAGTCTGTAGCAATCCAGCACTGCCAATTTGACTCTATTAGTCGAATACATAGCAGCTTTCGAGCAGCTAAAGAGGTAGTGTGGTTTGAGAAGTTCTTTGTTGGATCGGGAAGTGATTCCAAGTCTCGATGAGCCGATGCCATTTTACTATGAAAACAATTGAGAGGTAGCTTATGCAAAGGATCTTCGCAGTCACAAGAGGTCAAAAGCATATTGAGAGAAAGTACCAGCTACTCAGATAGACCGTGCAGATAGGCGACGTTTTCGATCCTAAAGATCGCCTCAAGCCGACAACCTAGCTAATCAATTTACTAAGTCGCATGGCATCGAATGTCACTGATAAGCGCTTGGCGGGTATAAAATTGGGAGATATGTCTCATCTGCTTTAGAGCAAGTGGGAGAATGTTGTGGATAGATAGATAAGGGTGAGGTGCTCTAAAAACAATTGTTGCTTGGCTTTATGGGCAAGTGAGAGATGGTTAGATGTAGAGTGCCCGAAAGACAATTGTTGCTTGTCTATACGGGCAAGTGGGAGATTGTTGGAAATAGAACCTGAAAGATAATTTATGTAATTGTTTTTATAATTAATAAATGACAGATTTATTCTCATCTTATTATTTGCTTTCTGCTTATATTTAGTACAATGCTGAAAACCCCAAGTCGTATCATATGTAGCCATATAATTTAGTGTGTGTCACACATAAGGATTAAGTTTATGGTGATACACTTGAACTATTAGTCCGTTGTGAACTTAATCAAAGTAAGGGGTCTATTGATTAAACCACCATTAATGTGCCCAGAACACTTTATGGTGTGACCGTCTTATCCGGACCGTCGACATTAGTTCTCTAAGTGGGGCATTTATATATGATGTAGTCATATAGGGCTGGACCGATTTAATTTGACTTTCTCATATAATTCCGTGATTAAGAAATCTTACTAAATCACAAGATGATCATATATGGATTAACCTTAATCCTGAAGTGATTATAGACTCCTACTTGTTTCAGGATAGGGTTTGATGTTTTCGTAGTGGATCTCTAAGAGGCGCGGTCCGAATCACTTTCACGTTGGCACTATTCTGGAATGAGTGAGAAGTGTGTGTCTCACAGATATTGAATTTATTCCTTCCTACGGGAAGTAGAAAGACAATTCCCTTATTTGTTAATCCTAGAAACTGATCGATCCGCAGGGTTCGTATTTGTTATGAATTAATTGATCACTAGTGGGTTAATAGTAAATAAGGATGAGTTGTATTGAAGAAGGTTTACGGAAATAATCCCGCTTCATTACGGATAGTCTATGAAGGGTTAGTTTATATGTAATGATTATATCAATGGACAATTATCGACTCGACTCGACATTTTGAGAATAAGTTATATCTATAATCGATAAAGTTCAGTTTCGGATTCATGGTGGCTTAATTCCGGAAATAATAGGTTGAGTAGAAATATTCTGTTTGATTAATATTTTATTCAATTTATTGTAGCTACTGGTTATAGGTCCATGGTCCCCAGGTTGGCTCCTAACACGCGAGTGTTTTCTCGTTTTATGGAACCTCGAGAATTAATTAAATAGTTGGTCTATTTAATTAATATGCAATATTATTTATTCGGTAAATAATATTTAAAATAGAAAAGACATTTTCTATTAAAATGGCTTAATAGGTGGCGCCCCATTTTGAGATAATTAGGAAAAGAAATTTTCTAGATTATGTCACATGTGTAATTAATTAATTATTTATTTGTTAGATAATTAATGGAAAAGAGATAAAGAGATTGATTTATTAGGAATTATCTCATATCTTATGAAAAATACATTTTCCTTATGAGAATAGTTAATTGTGGTGTGAAAAGGATAACTCTCTCTTTACTAGTTATTTTCCTATATAAAAAGAGTTCATCCTAGCACAATGATGATCACAAATTGGCGCCACCATCATCATAAAAAGAAAGAAAAATTAGTTTTTGCCTTAGTCATTAAGATGGAAAAAAACTAGGGTTTTTCTTGTGCAGGAGATTTTATGGCGAGGATCGACGTCCACCAGTCGTCGCTAGGAGATACAATCCGGTAGACTGCGGCTTCTCCATCTGTCGATTTACTATTCCTCTTAAATAAGGTAAATCTTCAACTTTCTCATAGTTAGATTAATTGTTTATGCGAATCGAATCATGGTAAAATCGCATGCTAATTTATTCATAGCTTCTGTTGTGCAAGATCGAGTGTCTCGATTGGTGCTGTGAATCAGATCTGACGATCCAATTATGGATCGGATCCGGATTCGGGTTTCTTTATATCAAGCAAATGCTGAGTGCAAGCTGTTTATGTACCACTCTCAACTTAAGGAGGGGTGTTACAGTATACAGACTGAAGGGAATGCTGAGTGCAGTCACCCTGTAGACAGTACAAGGACAAGCGTACCTATTTCGAACTACTAACATGATGAGGACAACCTGCTGATCAATTCAGTATGATGTAATCTAGAAAACAGTTATTCAGTTATAGTATGTGGTAACCGTTTGTAACTAACTTCTAACTGATTCATGTGGTGTATGAAGTTATAAATACTCCATTATCAGTTGCATTGTAATTAACTTGTAACTTTTACTTGATCAATAACAATTCTGCATTTTATTTTGTGTTCGTAATTCTACAAACTTCATTAGATATCATGTCATAAAATGTCAAATCCAAATAGAGGATAGTCAATTAATCAGTTTTTCAAGATTACAAAAAGGATTAATATTTGAATCATAGTAGAAAAGAAAAAGGAGCAGTTAGTTGTAGCAGTATCACCTAAATATGTAAAGTAGCCGTTGAAATACAGAATCGCCGGGAAACAGATCTTGTCTCCTTACCATTTTAGTTGCCAAAAAAAAAAGGAACACCAACAATTCAAATCTCTGCGAACCTCTGATAATGATCCACGACACCCCTCGGCAATGAAAGCAAGGTCATCTTAATAATTGAATGAAATCGGAATCTGAAGTGAATAACACCTGCAGTCAGATAAGATTTCCGTTCTGAAGTATTGCTCATCGCCGGCTATTTGAAGTTTGAATAAAATTTCGGATAATGATCCACGATTTCACCTCATCATCGAACGTTCGTGCAGATGGAATGAAATATCTTAAACCCTCATTCGACCTAGCCTCCATCAGATCTGCGGTAATGCGCTTGTGTTTCTTCGAAACGGTGCTAACGGTCAAAATCATCACCATCGCGAATTGAGAGGAGCACCAGACACACCATCGACTGATATAGCTGCATCTCACATCATCGTCCATGGCTATGGAACGAGGAATTGAGGAGATGAAACGGTGGGGAATTGAGGAGAACGAGAGTCTAGGTTTGTGGTAGAAAATCGGGAGAGGGTAAATGACGTGAGGAAGGTTTTACCTGTTTTCTTTTGATTTTTTTAAGTACTAACTGGCAATCCTCGAGAAGTTTCATGATATTTTAATGGTTAAATCATCTTTTGTGGTGGTCAAGCTTAAAATGCCACAAAAGATGTAGCTATAGTGGCAGTTTTTTATTATACGGCTAAAGCGCCGACACAATAACCTCTTTTTCTTGTACTGCAGAGGACCAGAATATAAATTAGACCAAACGAAAAACAAAAAAGAGAAAGAAAAATTAGGTTTCGTATGGTTTAGTTCACAACTTTGCTTATTTGTACTATAATCAACGGACTCATAGTGGCCAGCATTATTAACTCTACGGCGTTTAGCTTTCCACCTTATGATACTTCTTTTTCTATTTTCATATGCAGTCACCACATCTGTTCCTATACATGGTGCATTTGATTCGTTTGTGTTAGTTTGAATCATTGTTTGTGCTATTACAGAATCATCTGCATTTGCGGTTAGGTTAGCAAGTTCCCTTATTTGGGGTTTGTTTTTCATAGAACGCTTCTTTTTCCATCTTATGATTGCCATTTGTCTATTTATTTTGGTAAGACATGACGGAAACTTAAGACCTTCATTAGTTGTATCCACATTGGCTGTTTCATTGTTAGGCATATGAGCAAGAGTGCTTCGCTTTTTGTTTGGTTCTCACTTCTCATCTTATGAAGTCATACTTTATGCTTAAATTTGATTCATGCCACACACAAACGGGTGCAATAAAATGGGCAATAATGTTCACACGCCAACACAGTCTGTCAGCAAAATAAAAAGTAAAAACATGTAATTATCAAGAAATAAACCTTACTAGATGAAGAAATTTTCACCGTAGATAAGAAAAAAGAACTGGAAAATGTGACGAAAATTCAAAATATATTACTTTGGGTAAAAATAGTTTGTTTTGTCTACCCCTATTTTTAATTCTTACAAGCATAACCCGTCGAAATACTCGGTAGGACGGGCAATTCGGCATTCAGTCCGGGATATATATTGTCATGAAGCCAGGTTATTTTTTATTGAGGCCGGATTAAAATCACATGTTCTGAGCACCTTTTCTTACTAGGCCGGGCTAAAAATTCACATCCTGCATTTTTATTTTTGTTTTTGTTTTTTGTGTGCAATTGTCTGACTTTTTTTTATTTATTCCGAGACTGAATTATATTTTTTTTCAATTACAAATCTCATGTTCACATCGTCGTGAAAAAGAAAAACCATCGTCGATCATCTGCAAATATCCTTCGTAGAGTGGACGAACCCCCAGCTACGGTTTTTTTGCCCCAAATGTTGAAACGAGCACTGAATCTGCGGCTTGCGTGGTAAGATGTAGCTTTATTTTATTGTTTCATATTTGTAGAGTTTCTGTTCCAGTAAAGCTTAGACGATCGTGTATCTGTTTTGGCTTTTTGGCCACCTGCTATTAAAGTGAACGTTCCATAAAAAATATAAAAATACAAAACGTCGGACATTTGCCCAAAAAACAGATATGCAAGACGAGAATTTTTATCCCGGCAGACTGAAAAAGGGTTGCTCAGAAAGTGTTATTTTAGTCCGGACTCAATGAAATATAACCCGGCCTCATGACAATATATCCCGGCCTGAATGCCAAATTGCCTGTCCTACTGAGTATTTTGACCGGGTTATGTTTCTAAGAATTAAAAATATGGGTATACAAAAAAAACTATTTTTACCCAAATGTATATATTTTCAATTCCCCCGAATAAATTTTGTACTAAAAGTAACCTGAATGCCGCGGGTTAATTGCTCACATGAACAGGAAATTGGTAAATCATGCCAATGTATCTTCTGACATTTTTTATCAGGTCAAACATATTCGGACATTTTTTTTTCAGGTTCCCCGTCCAAATATACATTATTTCGTCCAAATATGGACAAAACGTCCAAATATTCATTCCTTTCCGTCCAAATACACAAACTGACCAAAAAGGACGGAATCCGTCCAAAATTTGGACGCTCCGTCCAAATTATGACGAATTCCATCACAATATTGACGGTTCGCCCAAATTTTGGACGGATTCCGTCCTTTTTGGCCTAAAGACTAAATTCGTCCAAATTTAGACGGATACATTTTATAGCCTCGTCGATATAGAGGACGCCTCGTCCAAATTTCGACGGAAACGTCAAATTTGAAACCCTTATCCGTCTTCTTCCTCATTCCGCCCCATTTCATGACCTTTTCATCTACTCCGCGTAAAAAACGCTTAGAACACCGAAATCCGGATGATTTCACCATTTCACAGCCTTCTCAGAGCAAATTTGGATGATTTCACCATGGCTAATCCTAATGAACAAGAAGCAGCTACTGTGAGTGTTTACGGTTTATTAAATTTTGTTATTTGATGTTGACAGCCTTTTACGGTTTATTTCACCATGAAAATTGATGTATAATTATGTGAATTTCATGTTATATGTTCGATTGGAATTCAACAGTGTTATAGGGTTTAGATTCGAATTCATGTATTGTATGATTATATGTATGATAAAGCTCTTAGAATTCGAAAGGACATGTATGATTCTTAGAATTCGAATGGATATGTATGAACATCAATAATATGTAATGTTATTATTAGTCTAGGGTTTATGGTTTATTGATGTTCATGTAAAATTCGAAAATTCATGTATAATTTAGAGAATTCCATGTTTCATGTTCAATAGTGTGTGATTTTATTGTTGGATTGGAATTCAATTCATGTATGGTATGATTAAATGTATGATGAGGTTCTTAGAAGTAAATTTATTTGTTTATTGTCCAAATATTTTATATCGTCGAGGACCTAGAACGGGTCGAACTTATCCATGGGGGGAGTATCTATTTACTAACTTCATGTGGGCCCGGTGTAAACAAGTACAACACCTACGATTACTTGGGCCGAAAAGCGATATGAAGGTGCTTAAGCCAATGCTAGTAGGTTGTCCATATGCGTTACGGTTGTGGGCTTTTCATGCCATTCCAACCATCATTCGGAAAGGGAATTACGCATGATTGAGAGAGGGACATGAGAACGATCATCCTAGCATGTTGAGATGGCAATGTTCGAACGGCGGGGGTGTATTCTAATAAACTGGCCACCAAAGAGTATGTTGTATGAGTAAGTATCATATTATCATTTTTATCAATCCACATTTTAAATATACTGTCTCTAAAACCGTGTTTTTTCCTGTATTCAAGTAGGTATGCCCGATGATGTTCTGAGAACCGCCGAAGATAGGCAGTATGTAATTTCACTAGGGTTGCCGGCGGCGGATGTTACGGCTCTACCTCGTCAATTACCGGTCCCTCCAGTCAGAAACACACCGGCCCGTGCCTCTGGTCATGCCAACGAACGTGAGCATCCCGAAATTGATGAAGAGGACGCTCGACGTAGCCAGTTGCGGCATACAGATTATGCGTCTACATCTGCAAACCTGTAAGGCGATGTCACTATACCTATTGTTGGACGTGTGCAGTTGAAAGCACTGAGGCCAATAATTACTCAAATCATCCAACAAGAGCTGGAAAAAACTAACTCCGAGTTAAGGGTTGTGAAGACCGGGTTAGAAAAAACCAACTCTGAGTTAAGAGATGCGAAGACCGAGTTACAAAATACTAATTCCGAGTTAGGAGATGCGAAGGCTCGGTTAAATGAAACGATGTGTGGGTTAGCTCAAGTTAATGCCGAAGTGGGACGTATGAGAGGTGAACAGTAAAATATGAAGGCTGAATTGGGATATTTTAAAGGTGAACTTGCACAATTTGTCAAATGGTTAGCAAACCGATGAGTAGACAGTATGAATTATCTTGCACATACGAATTTGACGGCCGTATTTATATTGTTAACACACGAATTTGAATTATCAATAGGTGGTAATCCGTCGTCACGGTCTAAGGCGGCACACGACCACGAGTCTCTCGGGGTGCCGAGTCAATCCTACAAGGCGGCCACAAGGCGATACACCCCGAGGCCATGATACGGAACATCCGTTCGAATCGGTATGAATGAGCTTGTAAATACGAACTTCATTGACTTGGTTTGTTACCCTAAATTTAAATTCATATCATTCTATTTAATTTGCAGGTGACTCGTAGTAATGTTGAGCAGTCATCACCGTCCCGGGGTGGGACACATACAGGATGCTCTCATACCGAGGCTAAACCAATCACACCCACACCTCTTGGCCCAGGTGAAATAAGTGATGACATGTCATTGTCGTGTGGAGACCTAGACCTGCCTGGTGAAGAATTTGATCTTGGTAGCTATCATGAGACTGGTCGGTTAAGTAAAGTGAATGTTGATGTGAATCCGGAGATCCCAAGCACGGGCACATAGTCAACGGACAGGATAGGGAAAAATTTTCAGATTTGAAACACACGCATACCGAGGCAGCGGAGCAGCGTAATCTACACACCACCGACGGAGGACGGAAGCTGATTTCCATGGAGAATGCTCTCTAATGCTACTATTGCCAGGCGGAAATCGACATCGATAATGTTAGTATAGGAAGGGGAACAGCAGGAGGAAGCACCAAAACCACCACAACCACAGCCAGGTTGGTGTTGCTCTGTGTAGGACTATTAGGTTTTTCTCTCATTGCGGATCTTTTCTGGGTGTCGTCTTTATCCTATCAATTGTTCCGATCTTCTTCCCCTACATTCCGTACTTTTAATCCTTCATCGGAATCACACCACAATAAAACCCTCACTGTATGTATTTCTGTTCGTTTCTTTTACTGTATTTTTTTAGTTTGATGATTTTGCTTTGATTTAGTTATTTTGATTGAATAGTTGTAGCTTTGTAAATTTTATTTTGGAATTGATAAAGTTGACTGCTTTGACTTCTTATGTTGTTGTTGGATTGGTCATACATATATATTTGTGATTAACAATTGATAAAATAGTTTGTTTTGTGTACCCTTATTTTTAATTCTTACAAGTGTGACAATAGCTACAAACCGACTCATATTAGGGTTAGGTCATGCATTGTCCTTATAAATACAACGTTCCAGGAACTACGTATGGCTTGATTCCGGGAATAATAACAGGATACGTAGGCACTCTAAGAATCCCACTTAGACTCAGCCATGAATACACAAAAACCCCTTCTTCTTTCTTGGTATTAAGGTTCTTGAGTATTCATCAATAACATAAGGAAAAGCCCGGATCTTTAAGGTGACATAATTTGTCATCGTTATTGGCGCTAGAAGGAGGGTCCTTCTTTTGTTGAATACGTCAAGATCACCATGCCTCCTAAAGACAAAACCGCCAGAAAAACCACCTCCAAAAGCGTGGATCCGCAAAATCCGCAGATAAGTGAACAGGCAGGTATGGAGCCTCAGGGAGACAAGGATCCAGCCTTAGAGACCGTCCAAGAAAATCCACCACAGCAGGCTCAGGGCCTTGCCCCAGAGCATCAGGCCATGGTGGATCAGTTGGCGGCGACAGATCACAACGCTCTGAGAAAAATAATGGCGGAAGCATTTACACGACAGAAACTTCAACAACAGCAGCACCAGGCGGAAGACGGTCTAAATATCGCCGTCAATAAGCCTAAGCCAGTGCAGTTCGAAGAGATCAGCGCTTCCTCAAGTTCTGTCGAAAGGAGGAAGCGAGAAATCCGCGAGAAGCACATACGTGTCGATGAAGATAGCGTTAGGCGGGGAGAGTGGACATGATCTAGGGAAGACCCAGGGTTCGTTGTGGTTAAAGTCTCCTTTCACCAAGGAGATTGAAGATTATCCTAAACCCAAGGGGTTTAAGATTTCTAAGATAGACCCGTATGATGGCACCACCAACCCGGAGGACCATCTTCACAGGTATCTATCCCAGATGAGGCTGGAGTGTGCACCAGACGAGATGCGATGCCGGGCATTCGAGACTCTACTCGTAGGTCGAGCAAGAGAGTGGTTTACCAAGTTGAAACCTGGATCCATCTCCAACTTCACCATGCTCGCCAGAAAATTCAGAGACGCCTTCATCGTTAACAAAAAGTTTCAGTTGAGCGAGACGCACCTCACGAATGTGAGGCAGCATAGAGACGAGTCGGTGTTAGATTATCTGAAAAGGTTCAACCTAGAGGCCATACAGGTCAAGGACCCACAGGATCGAGTCCTGATCACTTCATTTGTGGGGGGACTGCGCAACACAAAGCTATATGAGAAGTTAAGCAGAAACCTACCACGAAACATGGATGAATGTGTGAATGTCGTCCATCGATTTTGTCAAGGCGAAGAGGCAATGCGTAGGCACACCCAAGCCGAGTGGATGGACAACTCGAGGAAAGATGGTCGAGGAGCAAATAAGAACCAGTCTCGACAGCAAGATGTAGACAGAAAAGCATCGGTTTGGGATCGCATCGAGGCTCCCGTTTCGAGCCGGTCAAAGAGAAAGGGGGTAAAAAAGATAAAGATTTTACTCCTCTCAACCGGTCCCGTATGGAGGTTTTATCAATCATGGTCTCCAAGAACCTAGCCAAGAGGCCACCTCCGATCAAAAAACCTCGAGAAAAACGTAGGTCGACAAAGTATTGTGAATTCCATGAGGATACAGGCCATTCGACAGAAGAATGTTTCGACTTGAAGAAAGACATCGAAGCCCGTATCCAAGAGGGAAGGCCGGATGAGGTCATTGACCGATCGCGTTACAACGAGCCCAGGGGGCAACGAGACTTCAAAAGAAAAAATCCTGACCAGGATAGAGGTCGAAGTCGAGAGAATCAGAGAAGAAGAGATCGATCCCCTAGACGAGACCGATCTCCTGATCACGATAGGGACTACTATGGTCAGGACCGCTATGATGATAATCGCCCAAATAATTACGTGAATATGATATTTGGGCCAGGGGAGAGTGAGAAGGAGCGAGCCAGTCGAGAACCAGACGACAGCTCGAGGCCACGTAAGCAGTCAAGATTGACCACGGAAGTCGGGTATGGCCCCAGAGACGACGTCCCTAAGTCGACAAGTCATAGTGAGGGGTTAGTGATTGAAGCGGTTATAAGTCACGCCAGAGTATCGAGGGTATGCGTCGATAATGGTAGCGCAGTGAATATCTTGTACTACTAGGCATTCCAAGGTATGAAGCTTAAAGAGAAAGATTTAGTGCCCGTAGCCTCTCCACTATTCGGTTTCACAGGATAGGCCGTCCATCCCATGGGTTCCATAAGGCTACTCACGACAGTAGGTGATGGAGAAAAAGGGAGGACACTAGAGCTAAACTACGTGGTCGTTAAAGCTCCCTCCGCGTATAATGTCATTTTGGGTAGACCAGCCCTTTTCGAGTTGCGAGCTATAATTTCGACGTTTAATAACAGCATGAAATTCCCGACTCGAAATGGTTCCCACGAAGTAAAAGGGGATATTGAAATCGCCAGAAGCTGTAATTCGATAGTGATGAACGGTAAGATGGCGGTACAACAAGTCCTCGTCGAGGAACTTATTCCGGAAGAAGAGGAAGAGAAGTGTTGGGCCTCGAGTGAAGCAAGTTGAAAATGTCGGCTTGTGGGAAGAGGAAGACGATCGAGTGTCCAAGTCGGGGTCTGGATCCCGGCTCAGGAAAAGCGGTTATTGATCGACTTGCTGAAAGAGTTCAAGGACGTCTTCGCATGGAAGGCCTCCGACATGCCAGGTCTGCCGACAGACATCGCCATCCATAAACTCGAGATTGACCAGGCCCGAAAGCTTGTCAAACAGAAGAAGCGAAACTTCGCGCGGGACCGATTGGAAGCTATCGAGTCGAAGTCGGGAAGTTATTGTCGGCCAATATAGTAAAAGAAGTACTTTATCCAGAATGGCTTGCTAATCCAGTGTTGGTGAAGAAGCCAGATGGCAGCTGGCGCATGTGCGTAGATTTCACGGATTTGAATAAGGCATGCCCCAAAGATTCTTATCCACTGCCTAAGATCGACATGTTAGTTGATTCGACCATCGGTTTTGAGGTATTCGCGTTCCTCGATGCATACAAGGGGTACCATCAGATTCTTATTGACCCTCGAGATGCGGAGAAGACCGCGTTCATTACAGAGTTCGGCACCTTTTGTTATGTTACCATGCCATTCGGACTAAAGAATGCTGGAGCTACATACCAAAGGGCAGTCAATAAAATTTTTGCGAAGCAGATTGGTAAGAACATGGAAGTCTATGTGGACGACTTACTCATCAAAAGCCGATCGATGGAGCAATTTTTGGTAGACGCCGGGGAAGTATTTGAAGTGTTAAGAGATACCGAAATGAAGCTTAATCCCAAAAAGTGCACCTTCGGAGTGAGAACGAGCAAATTTCTAGGGTACATGGTCTCGAGGGACGGAATTCGAGCTAACCCCGATAAGATCGATACACTAAAAAACATGCCCGCACCTCGAAATATGAAAGAAGTTCGAGAGACTCACGGAGTCGGATGGCAAGACCGAATAGATTCTTATCTCGTTCAGCCCGGCGCGCACTACCGTTCTTCAAAGTTCTTCGAAAGCCCGATCCTTTCCACTTTGGGACGGCGAATGTCGAGCGGCCTTCGAAGAACTAAAAGCGTATCCGTCTTAACTACCTACTCTCACTTCTCCTCGAGAGGGGAAAAGTTGTTGGTTTATCTATCGGACTCGCGAGGAAGCGGTGAGTTCGGTCTTGGTCCGAGAAGGGGAAAAGGGCCAGTGCCTATATATTTTGTAAGTAAAGCTCGCATGGCCCCGAAACCCGATACTCGCCACCGAGAAACTCGCATTATCGCCGGTACACACTTCGAGAAAGCTTAGGCCATACTTTCAAGCCCATCCTATAGTGGTAGTTACGGACCAACCACTCAAACAAATTACGGCGAAGCCCGACACATCCGGTCGACTCGCGAAGTGGGTAATCGAGATGGCCCAATACGACATCGAGTTCGTGCCGCGTACCGCAATCAAGGCTCAAGCTTTAGCAGACTTCTTAGCTGAAGGCATATCAGTACAACTTGAGCAAGAAAAGCAAAGTCAGGAAGAACGATGGATGCTCCATGCTGATGGGGCCTCGAGCAAAGAAGGAGCCGGCGCAGGCCTCTTATTAGTCAGCCCGAAAGGGGGAGGAGTTTCCATACGCTCTCCGGTTCGATTTTAAGGCTACTAATAATGAGGCAGAGTATGAAGCAATTATTACAGGTTTAAAGCTCGCTCTGAAGCTGGGGGTTGAAAATCTCAACGTTTACAGTGATTCGCAATTAGTTGTTAACCATATCAAAGGAGAATACGAGGCTAAGGAAGAGACTATGAAGAAGTATTTGGCAATAGTTCAAGGCCTCAAGCCGAGATTCAACTCGATTCAATTCGAACAGGTACCTCAAACTCGAAACAAGAGGGCCGACGCTCTGTCTAAGTTAGCATCGAATTTCGTCTCTAGCAAGAAGGTGTTAGTAGAGTTGCTGACAGAAAGGAGTTATGAAGAGATAGAGGCCCAGCCGATATCTCAGCAGGCCACATGGATGGATCCGATTGTCCTTTACTTGAAGGACGGAATATTAACCAATGATAAGGTACAGTCAAGAAAGGTCCGACTACAGTCGGCTCGATATGCATTCTTCAACGACATACTTTATCGGAAGTCATTCACGAGTCCATGGTTGAGATGCGCATCTGAGACAGAGGGAGAATATCTTCTCGAGGAAATCCATAGATGAGCTTGTGGAAATCACTGTGGGGCTAGGATGTTAGCCCGGAAATGCAAGCTCGCAGGATACTTCTGGCCTTCAATGCAACGAGATGTGAACAGGTTAGTGCAGAGATGCAATTCTTGTCAAATTCACGATAACATCTCTCATCAACAGGCACAAGAAATGAATGTCATCTCGTCAGCATGGCCTTTCGACGTGTGGGGAGTCGATATTGTGGGACCCCTACCCCGAGCTCCAGGGAACAATAAGTTTGTAGTAGTTGCGGTGGATTATTTCACTAAGTGGGTAGAAGCCAAAGCTTTACCCGATATCAAAGCGGCTACAATCAAGAAGTTCTATGGGTCGATATTTTATGCAGGTATGGTATTTCGAAGGCTTTAATCTCGGACAACGGCACTCAATTCGAAGATCGAAGAGTTAGAGAGTGGTTAGCCGAGTATCATATCGACCAGCACTTCACCTCGGTGGCTCATCCTCAAGCAAATGGTCAAGTCGAACAGACAAATCGACAGATTAAACTCGGATTGAAAAAAAGGCTAGAGGCTGAAGGGCGAGACTGGGCGTTACAACTCCCGAGCATCCCGTGGTCATACGGGACAGCTCCAAACTCATCAACGGGTGAAACACCTTTCTCCCTAACCTATGGGTGAGAGGCGATTATCCCCTGTGGAGATCGGTGTTCCTTCCCTCGAGTTTTAGCATATAATATTGAGACAAACGAGCCTGACCTCCGACAGGAGAAGGATAATCTCGAGGAACGGAGAGAAATGGCCTCAGCCAGAATGGCAAGGTACAAGCAGAAGATCTTCCAATATTACAACGCAAGAGTAAAATACAGATATTTCAAGGTCGGAGATCTAGTTTTGAGGAAGAACGAAGCAAGTCGACAAGAGAAGATCGGGACACTCACCCCGAACTGGGAAGGCCCGTATCAGATTCTAAAAGTCCATCCTAAAGGTTCATATCAACTAGGTCGAGCAGACGGAACCACAGTCCCTCGACAATGGCACGCGAATAATTTGAGGAAATTTGACGTTTAAGCCTTAGTTGACCAGTTTGTTTCTACTTGTCTTTTAAGATTTGTAATCAGTCCATGAGATAGTTCTATCTTTAATATAATGATGGTTCCTCTTTCCTACTGTTCTATTAAGTTATTTTAGTAATATTCTAAGTCCAAAAAGACATGAAGTTACAATCGACCAAGAATGGAGCAATCCGAAAGTCGGAACTCCCGACAATGCCATAAGCATACGTTGCAGAAGACAAAAAGAAGACTCGCAAGGTCGGGTCAAATGTCCAAGTCAAAAGCCTAACGAGCCTAAGGGTCGAATAAGGCAGACAAAGGACGGTTCGCAGGGTCGGGCCAAACGTCCAAGTCGGACGTCTAACCAGCCCAAGGGGCAGCTAGACCGAGACAAGGACAGTTCGCAATGTCGGACTACTTCCCAAATCTAGCAAGCCTATAAGGCCAAAAAGCCAAGGCAACTAGATCGACTTAAAGCCATATAGAGCCCAAGTGTATTATCAACTTCAGTTGATAAAACACTTGGGGGGGCAATATTATATCGGCAAGGCAGAAGCGAACAGAGCCAAAGGCTCGACAAGCAAGAAAGCCAATGACAGTAATAAAGGTAAGAGTAAATAACAACAAAAAAGAGATAAAAGGGAGGAAATTTCAAAACAAATTAGGGCCAGGTCGAAATGACCAACCCTGATAAAGTAAATTGGTGCCCAAGTCAGCTCAAAGTTGATAAAACTTACAAATAATTACAAAATAGAGTTCAGAACATCAAAGCTCGAAATAAACAAGATAACTAAGTAGCGACATCGGGGTCGGATCTTCGGGAGTCGGCGTAGGAGCGAGAGACAACGAAGTCGTGTTACCGGGAGTCGGGCTCGTTGTAGGGCCGCCATACTTACGGGCAAGTGATATACCTGTTGAAATTCGTCGAAGTACAGGTCATACAACGCCTCCGAGTCAGGGTCATAGCATCCAGGTTCTTCGAGCCGGTCGATCTCGACGTCAGGATAGGCCTTCTTCACTTGGTCCACCGCCTTGGTGAATCCTCCAAGTATGGCCGTCTGCATGATTACATCGAGATCCCTGCCCAACTCGTCAGACTTCCGATACTCGAGTACCGCGGCAGTCCTTGCTTCCTCCAGCTGGCTTGGGACTTGATCCAGTTCGGCTTTCAACTGATCTCTCTCTTCTGTAATAGCCGCTCCTCGTGCCAATTCCTGCTCGAGAGTCTCTTTCAGAGTAGCCTCTCGTCCCTCGGCCGCGGCCAGATCCCTCCTCAGCTCGGCAATGACGGCCTCTCGCTCCTCCTTTACCTTCTCTATCTCAGCAGCAGCTTCTCTCTTGAAAACATTCGGTGCGATTCCGGACCGGTGACACTAGCCGACTCGACAACAAGCTTGTCGTTCAACCTCTCGAATCCGTGTCCTCGGCTCTTCCTCGGTCTCGGACGGCGTGCTCATACGTCGAGAAGCTTCTCGACTCATAAAGTAATGCCGCCAAAAAGGAAACGTTAAGGCATAAGCGCTGAGAGGGGCGAAAAAGAAGACATGAAATCGACAAGAGTTAGTGTTTACCACGCGACCCAGCTCTCGGAGGGAAGAGGCCAGGATCTGATCGTCCAGCTTCTCGACATCTTCGGCCGACATCCTACTTGTGGCGGCAAGGTCAAGAGAGGGTTTTGTAACCTTGGCCTTTTTAGCCATGTTTTGCTGATCTCGCACCAGCTCCTCGAGGGCCGACCTCCTTTTCTGCAACCGGGTCGCCTCAGCTCCGGAAGTTTCTTCACCCCCTCCGACAGTAAAGTCGATAACGTCCTCTGCTTCGCGTATCGACCGGTGCTCATGGGTGAGTCCCCCCGAGGTAGAAGGCGGGGTTGGCTGTGAGACGGGGGCAGTTGTCTCGACACCCTCAGTCGAATCATCGACATGAGTAGGTCTTTCCTCTGACGCTGGGGGAAGGACTCTCGACCTGGATGCAGAGACAGCGGCAGCTACTGCGGAAGCCTTTGGGACAGCGACCTTTGAAAATCTTCCCACTACACAAATAAAAAGGAGTCAGTATAAGGAATAGAAAAGATACAACTTCAAAAAGCAATAAGACTTTGCAAACAAAATAATAAAGCTTCCTACGGTTTTCTTGATCGACGGCATGAAGGCCTATACAGGGTGAGGGTCCCGCCTTCTCGAGACGGGCGAGGTCGTAAAGGAGACTCAGGTCCTCGGTAATCACCTCAAACTTGAATCTCTCGAGAGAAAGAGCCTCGTCGGGTGCAGCCTCGCGACCCAGTTTGTCATCCCTTCCGTCTCTCGACCTCCATAAGCCGATGTAAGGGTTGTCCGATCCATGTCGGAGAAAGAAAAACCTGGGGTTCCAATTCCCATGAGATGAAGGTCCTCGAGACACGAACTCATGGCGATTGGTACGCCTCTGAAACGTGTACCACAGCTTATCCGGCATCACAGCGATCTTGTACCACCACCAAAACAAAGGAACGGTAACGCCGATACCCGCCACTCGGTAGGAAATCAAGAAGCCCATCAAAGACCGGATCGCATTTGGGCCCAGTTGGGATACGCCAATCTCGTAATGGCGAAGAACAGCCAGGACCGCCGGACACAGAGGGAACCTTAGCCCACTCGACAGCTGGGCCTCTTAGACCGTACAGAACCCTTCTGGGGGCTCATCGGCAAACTGATGGTGGCCGGAAGGAAGTTGAACCACCAGTTGAGGGCTAGAAAGCCCATATCTCCGCCGCACTTGATTGAGATCATCCATGGTAAGACAGGAAAGGCACCCCTTAGCCCCCTTTCCATCCATTCTGGTGGATAGTTTCTTGGGCTCCCTGATAGTGCCCAAGGGCTCTTCAGGATTTGGTTGCAGAGGTTGATCGGAAGGAGCAGATGCTGGTGTTTGATCACTGGAACGCGACTCTTCTATCCTATCAGAAATCGTAGCACTACTAGACATGGACAGACTCAAGCAAGAACAGTAGGAACAAAAAGAAAACGACGATAGCAGAAAAGATGCTTACTTGTATTTTCTGGGGAGAAAATGGAGAAATGGATAGGCAGAAATGGTTCACCGTTTGGTTCTTCTCTTCCCCTTTTATGCGTAGCTAATGCCAAATGACAGTGAAAAGACGTGATTAGGGGGGTTAATAGCGGTTATAACTCCCTATGAATCGCGAAAATCAAGGGTGACCTCATTTATGGCAGAAGACGAAAAGATAGTGCGCTCTGACGTCACAATGAACGGCCACGATTGGATGGGGAGACAGGTGGCATACGAAGCGGTTACACCATTTCCCGCCCAAGATTTAGTCCAACTCGAAGATGATTTCAAATTGGCAGATCTGACCTCGGACAACGGAAGTCGCCTCTCTCAGGTCTGGGGGGCTTATGACGATACCGGGTTACGCACCTCGATATATCATCATCGAGTGGGCCTCGTGGGTTAAATATTTACCAAGGCACGGGGAGCCGGATAAGGCATACAAGTCGGACTATCGACTTGGGAGCCATAACACGCATGTCGATCCTCGGGCACGAAGTATGGCTAGGGACTCGAGGTCACGACTATCGACTTACGGGCGGTGCGGGGCGTGAGTTCCGGGAGTCGGTCATCCCGGGTCGGGTAGACCGATATCGAGAAAGGAGTCCACACCAGCTACGTTGGCCCATTATCCACAGGATAACTTGGGCAAGGGGTAAAGCCCAATGAAGGGTAAATGTGACAATAGCTACAAACCGACTCATATTAGGGTTAGGTCATGCATTGTCCTTATAAATACAACGTTCCAGGAACTACGTATGGCTTGATTCCTGGAATAATAACAGGATACGTAGGCACTCTAAGAATCCCACTTAGACTCAGTCGTGAATACACAAAAACCCCTTCTTCGTTCTTGGTATTAAGGTTCTTGAGTATTCATCAATAACATAAGGAAAAGCCCGGATCTTTAAGGTGACATAATTTGTCATCGTCAATTGTCATGAGGCGGGTTATTTTTCATTGAGGTCGGATTAAAATCACACGTTCTGAGCACCTTTTCTCACTAGGCCGGGCTAAAAATTCACATCCTGCATATCTTCTTTCTTTTATTTATTTATTTTTATTTTGCAATTGCATGTCTGACTTTTTTTTTTTATTCCGAGGCCGAATTATATTTTTTTTCAATTACAAATCTCATGTTCACATCGTCGTGATTGAAAAAATATAAAACAAGAGGAGTGTTTTGGTTTTTGTTTTCGTTTTTGTTTTTTTTTTTTTTTTTTGTTTTGTTTAAATATTATTTTTTTTGGTTTTTTGAATTAAGCATATAAAAAGAAAAATAGGTGATACTGTATGTAATTAATACCATTAATTATTATTTATTACTAGCACATATTCTGTGATTAGCAAATATTCCAGGAAATATTCTGTTGTAATGGTAGGCGTAATCATAGGACGTAACAGTTATGTGTATATATGTAACCTTTGACAGAATAATGGAGATACGGAAATTATTCATTTTACATGGTATCAGAGCATTATGTTTTCTTTGCTCTCTATTTCCGACACCTTCCTCCTTTCTTTGTTTTTTTTTCCCGGCCTCCTATCCACCATGTCTGACAGTCAGAAACTTCCTCCGGCGCTATCCATCACAAGTGTAAAATCAGTTCTTCCCGTCACTCTTGATCTCGAAACCGGACAATATCATTCATGGGCCGCTTTGTTGAAGGTTCAGGCAAGGGTTCACGATGTCCTCCACCACATTATACCACCATGTGAACCGGCGGATAAGGCATCATATGACAAACTTAAGGCCGCTGATCCTTCACTATGGCAGCGTTTGGATGATGCGGTTCTTCAATGGATATACGCCACCGTTTCCCCCGACATTTTGACATCTATCCTTGTGGACGATGATTTGGCGGCGGCGGCGGCGTTTAAACGGGTTGCTGACTTATTTCATGATAACAAGAATTCACGGGCCATGTATTTGAATAAGGAGTTTACTAATACTACTCTTGCCGATTTCCCGACCACGAATGCATATTGTAACCGTCTCAAAACCTTGGCGGATCAACTGGCCAACGTTGGGGCTCCGGTCGCTGAACACGGGATGGTGCTCAAAATGCTTCAAGGGCTGATTGAACAATATTCCAATTTTGTTACGGTTATGCAAAATAAGAAAACCCTCCCCTCGTTTTCTACAAGCTCGTTCGAAACTCGCTCGGAAGAAACGACGTTGTCGGAGAGGGCTAAACAAGATTCGGTTTCCCACCGCTCTCTTGCTGCTGAGATGATGGCCAATTTTCTAACTTGTCTCCGGCCGGTGGCTCCACTCAGCATCGAGGCAGACAGGGGGGAAATCGGAACAGTCAAAAGCAGAAAAATAGGAAGGATGGAAATGGTGATCACGGCAGAGGTTCCTCCGGTCGTGGGAATGGCCACGGACAGAATCGCGGTAGTGGGGCTCCTTCTCCGGCTGCCAGTTCAGCGCAGCCTGCATGTCCGCCATGTTTTCCGGCACCCTACTGGTCTGACCAACAACCACCGTGGGTAATGTCTCCGTGCCCATACCCCTCTCATCCGTGGGTTCGTCCGGCTGCTCCTGCTCAGCCCGGTATTTTGGGTGCTCGTCCTTCACAGCCGCAGGCATATGCTGCGGATTCCTCCTGGACACCAACGGATATCGCTTCCGCTATGAATACTATGTCTCTTATGCCACCGGACCCGACGTGGTATATGGACACCGGAGCTACGTCTCACATGACGTCTGCACCAGGTACTCTTTCGTCTTATTTTAATTTGGGCATTAATAATGGAATTATGGTTGGAAGTGGTCAAAAAATTCACATTCGTGGTTGTGGTCATGCCCAGTTACGTCCCCCAAACCCCCCTCTATCGTTGAATAATGTCTTACATGCTCCCCATATTGTTAAGAATTTAGTTTCCGTCCGAATTTTACTGCCGATAATAATGTGGTTGTGGTGTTTGATCCTTTTGGTTTTTCTGTTCTTGACATACATACGGGGATGCGCCTAATGAGGTGTAACAGGGGACCTCTATCCCATCACGTCTCCTGAATCACGTCCTTCCCTTCCTTTTTCAGCTTTGGTCACGTCGAATTTATGGCATGAGCGCTTGGGCCACCCCGGGACTCATATTTTTACTTCTATGTGCCGTAATAAATTGCTATCTTTTACTCCTATTTTTAAACCATATTGTTGCAACTCATGTATTTTGGGTAAGCATGTTCAACTGCCATTTGCTCCGTCTTTGTCTCCGACCTTTTATCCTTTTGATATTATTCATAGTGATCTTTGGACGTCGCCCGTATTGAGCACGTCCGGAGACCGCTATTATGTGCTATTTTTGGATGATTATTCAAAGTTTTTGTGGACTTTCCCTATGGCTAAAAACCCCCAAGTTTTACCCTTTTTTCCATGCTTAAAAATCATATTCAAACCCAATTCGAACGTAATATTAAATCTATACAATGCGACAACGGGGGTGAATTTGATAATAATCGTTTTTGGGATTTTTGCCTTAGTCATGGCATTTTTTTTCATTTTTCGTGTCCATACATCTTCCCAAAATGGAAAAGCTGAGCGAAAAATGCTGTCAATAAATAATATCATGCGCACCCTGTTGATACATGCATCCGTACCCCCATCTTTTTGGCCGTATGCCTTGGAAATGGCCACTTATCTTCTAAATATACTTCCTAGTCCTCTATTGAACAATGTCTCACCGATGAAGGTTTTATATCATAAGGAACCTTCTTATTCTCACCTTCGCGTTTTTGGGGTGTTTATGCTATCCGTTATTTCCGTCGACCACTATCCATAAACTCCAAACTCGTTCCACTCCTTGTGTTTTTTTAGGATATCCATCGAATCACCGTGGCTATAAGTGTTTCGATTTATCCGCCAACAAATTAATTACGTGTCAGCATGTTCAATTTGTTGAAACCGTTTTCCCTTTTTCTAAACACTACTCCCCGTCCCCTGAATCATATGATTTTTTGGACCATGACCTCAATCCTTCTCTCATTCATCACCTCCAGCAAGCCTCGGCCCATCAAGATGCCCAGCCTGGAGCCCATTTCCCAAACCCGCCTCCATCTCCAAGCCCACCACCCTCACCACTTCCGTCTCCAAGCCCCCTCTCTTCCCCGGATCAAGCCTCTCAGCCCATGGTTACCCAGCCCACTGTTTCCCGTCCGGTTACACGCAGTCAACATGGGATCTTTCGGACCAATCCTAAATACACTTCCGAACAGGCTCATCTCCACACCGTGTCACGGTCTCCCCTCCCCCGCACTCCTTTGGAAGCCCTCCGTGATCCGAATTAGAAACTGGCCATGACCGATGAGTTTGATGCCCTTATTAAGCATAAAACATGGGACTTGGTGATGCGTGATGACGAGGTCAAGTGATATATAAAATACTCGATCACCATAACAAGCAAGAGGACTAGGTCCATTGTAGTATAGCTATAGCGAATCAAGGTCAATCCCACAGGGAACCAATTTGTGAATCATTTTATATATAAACAACTAATTAATCATGCCAAGAACACTGAAGCGGTCTATGACCAACAAATGATAAGAAAAGAAAGAAACTGACTCGACACGACACATAGACATACACGCAATTAACCTCCCCAATTATTAAGTTATCGTTTGGAATTAGTGAACTATATAATTAAACAATACTTCACAACTATTAACCCGATTCGTATTTCTCTTATATTGGCTACGGGAGTCATCCCCTAAACTAGATCTAGCTCCGGGTAGGCCATCTAGATCACTGTGCTACATTACGTGACTTCGCTTTGTAGGCCTCCATCTCATATAGCTCGCACGCTTACAAAACTAGGGATGGCGATATTAACCGTATTCCTCACTTATGCAACATTCCTGTGGTTAGGCGTACTTCCTAGGCGATCGCATCAGTCTCCGTCCCATTAACACTAACTTTTTAGGTATCATGTTAATATACGATGTACGTATAACTAGGTGCTAGCAATTCCCAAATATAACACAGATCTAGATCTCGCTGAAAGTCCCGGAAGATCAATTCATGAGCCGACCTAGGAGTACTATATTGGTATTTTCTAATAATACGCTAATTAAAACAGACGAGCAACGTAGCCGTAGCCATACCTACTAAGATAAGAAATTCTAGGTGGACAATCACACCATAAAGACGTGGCTAGATTGACGCGGTGAAAACCTAAATCTTAGCGTTTCTACATACGTAACGGATAAAATAGAGATTCATAAAGCAATTCTATAGATCTACTAAAAACACGATTGTCTACCTAAGCAAAGTCATATATAGGTCACATGATATAGGTGTGGGGCGTGTGGACCCTTATAGACGAGGAATCCCCACCGCCTCACGTCGCAATCCTAGATCTACATCGTCTAACTGAGAACAAACAATCTCAAACGATAAACAATAATTGGGGGGAATTAATTACAACATAGAAGAAAGAACAAGTGAATACAAATAACTCACATTATTGCTGCTGGAAATTTATACTCAAACTGCTCTGAAAAACTTATAATTTGTGTTATGAGTTGATGTACAAATTGACTAATAAAAGGGAGTTTATATAGGCTGTAAACCGACTTAGAATAGCCGTCAGCCGACATAAATTACGTTTCCTAAACCCTAACGGAGCCTAAAACGCGTCTGGAGAAGCGGTTGCATTTTAGGCAACTCGCGGCGCTCGGAGCAGGGGCTCGGCGCCGCGGCGAGCCTGATGATTTTCCTGGGCCATTTTCTGCTTCGCCTGGTCCGTCTTGGTGCTTTTATCCACTCCGAAGTCCAGCTAAGTTGCTTCCGAATCAGCCCACTATAAATAAGACATAAAACAAGGCTTGTAATATCAAATAATATAATAAAATGGCTAATTGCATAATAACGAGTCGTAACTCGGTTTGGGTGTAATTTATGCACGAGACGACTAATTATTAACCACTTAAAGCCAATTTAAGGTAGAATCAGGGATAATAAATAGATAATTAATGGTGTAAATTGACCATCATCAACTACCCCCCACTTAGCCTTTGATCGTCCCGAGCAAACACAGA
This sequence comes from Gentiana straminea, assembly GCA_036785695.1. Lineage (NCBI taxonomy): Eukaryota > Viridiplantae > Streptophyta > Magnoliopsida > Gentianales > Gentianaceae > Gentiana > Gentiana straminea. The sequence goes on from JAVUPR010000142.1 coordinate 2,359,333, forward strand.
AGGCGAAAGAACCACCGAAACATAATTTACTAATTGATAGCGAGGCTCATTCAAAATTCGAAGTAAATAAATAGCAAACACGTTTGTCGGTTAGGCATTAACCACTATTTCATCATTAAACCAACGTGTGTGTGATATAACCGTCATGCAGAATATTCGAAGTAGAGAGATTCGAATTATAATGTCCTCTAGATGCAACTTTTACCACTCAAAACTTTGTGATGCCTCCTTATCATTAACAAATAATACAGGTGTAATACCATATTCTAGTGAAGCGGGGCAGATTTGGAAACCAAGAAACTTTTCTCAGTTCATGTTTATTTATTTGCCAGGGCCGCATAGATTCTAGGGACAGTAACTTGCAATGGTGGGTGCCTAGCAAGCAACTTCCTTCAAATCTGCACGAACTTGCTACCCTACTGCCTTGTTTTACAAATGTGCATCTTATGCTCCATCGGTTTAGCAGTCTCTAACCTTAATGTTCATAATTACTCTTTTTTTTTATTTTTTTTCTCGCCCGGTTTTGGTTCACTATCGTCGATATTAGCCTTATCGGAAGTATGACAAGAAGAAGTAATCACAAAGTCAAGTAGTTCCTGGTTCAACCTTCCGGAAAAAAATAATTTCTTGTCTAACTTTTCAGACTTAGCATTTAAGTTATTCGTGCTTAAAAAGGCTGATTCAACGACAAAATATATGTTTAATACAAAACTACGCACACAACGTGATATGATATTTACAAAGCAATTCTGAAGTTACCATGGAAAAAATAAGTTATAACTATGCTTAAGAGCTTCTTTTTCATCATCTATACATGCTCGGTTTTCACAAAAGATAAATGCGATTCAAGCTTAAAATTTTAAAATTTATTCACATATTAATTATCTGATATATGGAAGCTAAGTGACTCGTACCCCCCACTTAAACGATGCATTGTCCTCAATGTATAAAATAAAATAAAGATAGGAACTTAGCTTCGGTCAAGTGCGGTAGTGGAACAATTCGGTGAACTTCGGGGCATCCCGAAACCATGGAACGAACAAGAAATACGTATTGCTTTGCAAAACAAATCTTCAACAAACCTCGAAACTCGTTACGGCGTTAGCCCGAGAAAAAAGGTAATAATCGAAAATACGGACCGTAAAAGGAACAAAAATAAACCTTAAACATATTTAAGTCCTTAAAACGATTACATGGAAAAATTAAAACTACTAACCAGACATGATTTAGCACCTCATTATTATTTAGGAAATATGACAACATACTCTATACAAAACTCGACTCAATACTAACGTAGACTCAAGACCAAGGAAAAACATCCTAATTCCGAAATACAAAGATACAGTCAAGCTCCTTCATCAAAAGATCTTCCAAAATCCGGAGGATAACGAGGAGTAGAAGGCTCAAATCCCTCAAAACCAGGTGGTGGTGTAGGCCAACGTTCACGTCGGAATCGAGAAATGTCATCTCCATCCATATTTCTCACAATCCTCACGACCATGTGATGCGTCTCAGCCACCGTCCGCTCCATTCCATTGATACGAGCAAAAAGTTGCTCCAAGTCTCGCCCTCGTCCGGCGGCATTGCCTTCACCGCTATTCCTCTCTTGTCGGGGTCGAGGAGGTGGTCTTTGATGTGTGTTGGCATTGGTGAGGGCCGGAATGGATGTTCTTGACATAGTGGTCTCCGGGTCAACATAGATATCGGCCCTTAACTCTGAGCAGCCAGCCACTATTGCAAGATTTGAAATCATAGAACCATAGGGCAGGACGGTCCTTTTGTTCCTAGCTACATCAGTCATGTTTCCCCATATGAGTGTGCCCAAGTCTACCGGCCGCGCTAACCATAACCAATACATCAAGGCAAGCATGAAAGTCATAAAGCTTGTGGATGTATGGCCGGATGGGTGTAAATCGGAACAAATGAACCGATGTAAAATCTTGTCTTCCCAAGTGGATAATGCGGCCTGCTGAAAATTTTGAGCATATCGACCAACATACCACTCGATGTCAAAGTAATTACCGATTTTTGCTAGCAATGCGTCAGAATGGTCATACACATTAGCAAACTCCTCAGGGTGATCCACTAAACTGCCCAAATTGAAATACTCATTGATAGTGGTGGGCGATATAGCAAACGTGCAGACTCTAACTGTGGCAGTGTGGGAATGGGGATGCACCGCTAAATAGGCATAAAACTCTCTTACCAGGGATCAGTTACAAGGAGTAGGCGGTTCGACCACGTACTCCTAATTATGATAAGTGATAAGATCTGTAATGAGCTCCCCGCAATCCTCAAGATTTATGCCTCGTCCTCGATGCACCGTCGCATTGCTCCAATGGGTACGGAATGCCTCATAGACTGCGGGGCTAACAAATTGTGGCACCCCGTCAATCACCGGTATAGCGTCACCATCGAGAACAAATTGCGATCCGGCCCGATGAATCCGTGGGAGCTAAGGTCTCGTTGGGGGCAAGTTGCCCGATCCGGCTCGGCTCGTTTCATTTTGCTAATCGTCACCTTGATCGATTTGAAATGTGTATTTTCCGAAATTTAAGAGCCAAATTGAATGAGAAATGACCTCATTGCAATTTATAAAATTTGGAGAAAGATAGAAAGTGAATAAATTTGGGTAAAAATTGGTATAGATTGGATAAATAGCACCACACCAATTTTTCTACATAAATTGGGTGTTTGGGGAAAAATGGAGGTTTAGAGTGTGATGGGTTTAGAAAAATGATAGAGGAAGAATGAGAGGAGTGGAGTGGATGTGAGAAAAATGTGGATAAAAGAAGGGTTTCAATAGGGAGGGGAGTGAAAATGAGAAAGATGGTGATTGATGGGTTTAGAAAGGAGAGGATTGATGAGGTGGAAAGTGGTAAAGGTAAAGGTGGAAGATTGGGATATGTAGAAGAAGTGTTGACCACTTTTTACTTTTTTGACCCTCAAAAAATTTGAATTTAAAAAATAGGAGGGTAAACCAAAATGTTTTCTAACTTTCACACTTTACCAAAAAATATTGCTCTAAAAATAATCCGGATATTGCCTAGTGAAAATGTAGTTTCGCATGGGCGAAACAACATTTCACCGGGGCAGTCTGACCACACAGTCTCCAATTAAACCCATCATATCTCCAGTCAGTCTCACTTTAAAGCTCAAGCTTTACCTCCGTCTTCTTCTCGGTTTGATTGTATTCTTTTTATTCCTAAATCAGGATATTATCCTAGACATACCTACGGAACTCTATTTCTCGTTTCAACGATTTGAGTAAAAAAGCTTTTGCACATCCTTAACCCAACGGTCATCGGAACACGGCAAAAATAAAAAACCTCAAATGTTTTAACGTTACTTTTATTTTGACTCAAAGAAAAGAAAAGGAAAAAGATAAGAAAAACTAAAAACCTAAAGAAAACTACGAAAAACCTAAGGGATAGAAGTAGTTCTGAGTTTTGAGTCCTCAACTCGACTTTCCAGAAAAAATCATTCCATTGAGCTACCTTCTTTCACCTTCCAGATTTGCACCCGGTTAGCCTTCACCGAGGTCTGCTTTCCTTCTTTACGAATGAGCGCATTTCTCTTAGTCGTGAGACCAAGGAAAACACAGTCATCTTGACCATCCAAACGGGCGCCTACCTCAGCCACTGTCTCAGAAACCAGAGAGTTTTTAACAGATCGAACTCTGCGAGTCCGCCTATCTTTAGCATTCCAGCTCTCCCGAGTCTCAGCGTCTCCTTTGGATGGGTCGGCCCCACCCCCGTACAGAGTATCTACCTCGTCAACCAGAAGCATAGAGGTATCTGCTCGTACCGTACTCTGAGACTGAGCGTCTCTCTCCTTCCTTAAGATAGATAGGAATTCTCCCTCACCGCTCTCCTTAACAGTGTCAACACCACCAACTTTGCCTTGGCCTAGAATCAAGGCAGCTTCCTCCGCACTATGGACTGTGATTACTGATATTCTAGGCGAAATAGGATAGTTAGGTCTTATAATCCCATGGACTTCCGAGCCCTTAGCGTCGGAAAGAGTTAGCTCGAACTTGTCCATGTTGATCTGGGCTTTGGAGGTAGCCATAAAAGCTCTGCCCAATATGATTGGGCAGCTCAGGTCCTCGTCGATTTCCATCATGACTACATCTATCATAAAACGGAGCTTTCCAATACTGATGGTCATGTTGGGCATCGTCCCAGTCCTGACGACACGTATGCTATCCGCACAGCGAATAGTCATCACCGTGTTCGTAGGAGTGAAAACCATCATCCTATCACACAAACTCTTAGGAAAGATATTCAGGCTCGATCCAGAGTCGATCAATGCTAAGTCTGCATGTTCGCGTTCTAAGGTCACATCTACAATGAATGCACCGGGGTCTCCTAGCTTGGGCAGTAATCGTGCATTGTTCTCTATGTCTACTGCCTCTCTAGAACAACGGACGAAGGACAAGTCATCTAGATCTGACTCAGAACTAGGATATTTAGGAGAAGGGGAAAGGGATGGTAAGTGCTCGGGGTCAGACCTAGAACTAGAATCAGAATCATGAATAAGAATTGGGATACGAGCAGTCATACCTTGGAAGAGGTTGGAATTTCTTGCTTCCCTTTGCTCTTGCCTCCGTCTTATCCTATCTTTCTTTTGCCTTTGTGTGTCCGGCCTTAATGGCTTTGTCTTAGTGCGTAAGACATTTGTTTCATCATTCATAGCCTCAGAAAATTTGTTGGTTGGCATTTTGGTTTGGCTCAAATAGTAACTCAACGCAATGATGTTTTGCTCTGGCTTTTCGCAAACATAAGAAAAAACAAACAATGTCGGTAAAACTAACGATCAAGCATGATTACTCATGCGCGCGCCGTACCTACGGACTAACAAACGGGGGTAAAAATGACACAATTGAAAAACCCAGAAACTGAGAACAGGTCTCGCTGGCAGCGAGTAGGAGGCTCGCTGGGAGCGAATCCCAGTTCCGCAATTTTTGCATTTTTCACACAGGTAGATTGCCAGAGGGACTCTAAAAACGTAAAAACAGAACCTAAAACAGATAACTCAACATGAATAAAAAATTATTTATATATAAAATTGATTTTTGGCTCCCCGGCAACGGCGCCAAAAACTTGATGACGAGATCAAGTGATATATAAAATACTCGATCACCATAACTAGCAAGAGGACTAGGTCCATCGTAGTATAGCTATAGCGAATCAAGGTCGATCCCACATGGAACCAATTTGTGAATCATTTTATATATAAACAACTAATTAATCATGCCAAGAACACTGAAGCGGTCTATGACCAACAAATGATAAGAAAAGAAAGAAACTGACTCGACACGACACATAGACATACACGCAATTAACCTCCCCAATTATTAAGTTATCGTTTGGAATTAGTGAACTATATAATTAAACAATACTTCACAACTATTAACCCGATTCGTATTTCTCTTATATTGGCTACGGGAGTCATCGCCTAAACTAGATCTAGCTCCGGGTAGGCCATCTAGATCACTGTGCTACATTACGTGACTTCACTTCATAGGCCTCCATCTCATATAACTCGCACGCTTACAAAACTAGGGATGCCGATATTAACCGTATTCCTCACCTAGGCAACATTCCGTGGTTAGGCATACTTCCTAGGCGATCGCATCGGTCTCCGTCCCATTAACACTAACTTTTTAGGTATCATGTTAATCTACGATGTACGTATAACTAGGTGCTAGCAATTCCCAAATATAACACGATCTAGATCTCGCCGAAAGTCCCGAAAGATCAATTCATGAGCCGACCTAGGAGTACTATATTGGTATTTCCTAATAATACGCTAATTAAAACGAGACGAGCAACATAGCCGTAGCCATACCTACTAAGATAAGAAATTCTAGGTGGACAATCACACCATAAAGACATGGCTAGATTGACGCGGCGAAAACCTAAATCTTAGCGTTTCTACATACGTAACGGATAAAATAGAGATTCATAAAGCAATTATATAGTTCTACTAAAAACACGATTGTCTATCTAAGCAAAGTCATGTATAGGTCACATGATATAGGCGTGGGGCGTGTGGACCCTTATAGACGAGGAATCCCCACCTCCACACGTCGCAATCCTAGATCTACATCGTCTAACTAAGAACAAACAATCTCAAACGATAAACAATAATTGGGGGGAATTAATTACAACATAGAAGAAAGAACAAGTGAATACAAATAACTCACATTATTGCCGCTGGAAATTTGTACTCAAAGCGCTTCCGAAAAACTTATAATTTGTGTTATGAGTCGATGTACAAATTGACTAATAAAAGGGAGTTTATATAGGCTGTAAACCGACTTAGAATAGCCGTCAACCGACCTAAATTACGTTTCCTAAACCCTAACATAGCCTAAAACGCGTCTGGTGAAGCGGGGGCATTTTAGCCAACTCGGCGGCGGAGAGCGGGGCTCGCCGCGCCGAGCCTGATGATTTGCCTGGGCCTTTTTCTGCTTCGTCTGGTCCGTTCCTGGTCCGTCTTGGTGCTTTTATCCACTATGAAGTCCAGCTAAGTTGCTTCCAAATCAGCCCACTTTAAATAAGACATAAAACAAGGCTTGTAATATCAAATAATATAATAAAATGGCTAATTACAGAATAACGAGTCATAACTCGGTTCGGGTGTAATTTATGCACGAGACGACTAATTATTAACCACTTAAAGCCTATTTAAGCTAGAATCGGGGATAATAAATAGATAATTAACGGTGTAAATTGACCATCATCAACGCGTCCACCTAATGTGAATGTTATACGTTCTACGTGGGTTTTTACTCATAAGGAAAAATCTGACGGTTCTTTTCAGCGCCATAAGGCACGACTTGTAGGTGATGGCAAAACTCAACAGGTTGGCGTGGATTATGGAGAAACTTTTAGTCCGGTGGTTAAGCCGGCTACTATTCGCACGGTTCTCAGTATTTTCTTGTCTAATGATTGGCCCATCCATCAATTAGACGTCAAAAATGAGTTTCTGCCTGGTGAGCTAAATGAGGTTGTCTATATGCATCAACCAATGGGTTTTCATGATTCAGCTCATCCTGACTATGTGTGTTTGTGGTGGAAATCGTTGTATGGCTTGAAACAAACTCCTCGGGCTTGGTATAAACGGTTTGCGGATTTTGTTCTTACTCTTGGGTTCGTCAATAGCAATTCTGATATGTCTTTTTTTATCTACCGGCACGGCTCAGATACAGCTTATTTAATATTATATGATGACGATATCATTCTCACTACGTCATCTGCGACACTCCGTGATTCTATCATGGATCACCTCAGTTCCGAGTTTGCCATGAAAGATTTGGGTTCGTTGAATTATTTCTTGGGCATTCGGGTTACTCGACATCCGGCTGGGTTGTTTTTATCTAAACGTAAATATGCAATTTGAAATTATTGAGCGTGCCAGAATGAGCTCCTGTAAACCGGCTCTTACACCTGTTGATACTTAGCCGAAGCTTAGTGGGACGCAAGGTGCTCCGTATTCCGACCCCACTCTATACCGAAGTCTTGCTGGTGCTCTCCAATATCTTACCTTTACTCGCCCCGACATCTCCTATGCGGTTCAGGATGTCTGTTTATTTATGCACGATCCCCGGATAGAACACATGAATGCTCTTAAACGTATCATCCGGTATCTTCAGGGCACTATTGATTTAGGCTTGTATATTTACCCCTCCTCGGCCACGGATCTTGTCTCCTATACTGATGTTGATTGGGCTGGTTGTCCTGACACTCGCCGGTCTACCTCGGGTTACTGTGTTTTCTTGGGTGACAACTTGATTTCCTGGTCGTCGAAACGCCAACCGACCCTATCTCGCTCGAGTGCCGAGGCCGAATACCGAGGTGTTGCCAATGTCGTCTCGAATCCCGCCGGTTACGCAATTCGCTTTCGGAACTCCGACTTCCGGTTCGGAAAGCTACGATTGTGTATTGTGATAATGTCGTCGTTGTCTATCTATCCGGGAATCCGGTACAACACCAACGAACCAAACATATCGAGCTTCACATTCATTTTGTCCGTGAAAAAGTTGCCCGCGGTGAAGTCCGGGTCCATCATATTCCGTCGCGTTACCAGATTGCCGACATCTTCACCAAAGGCCTGCCGCTTGTACTTTTCGAGGATTTCCGACACAGTCTCAGCGTCTGTGATCCTCCCGTTTCGACTGCAGGGTGTGATAGTGTATATAATTAATACCATTAATTATTAGTTATTACTAGCACAAATTCTGTGATTAGCAAATATTCCAGGAAATATTCTGTTGTAATGGTAAGCGTAATTATAGGACGTAACGGTTATGGTAATTGTATATATATATATGTAACCTTTGACAGAATAATGGAGATACGGAAATTATTCATTTTACAGTAGGAACAACCTTTTATTTGCAGGGCCATTATTTTCTTGACCACAAATGCATAAAAACATATATAGTTTACAATTGACGTAGACCTTGGGTTTGGTCGTATATGGCCAAGTCAATTTAAAAAATAAAAAAAATAGAAAATAATCAACCCCCTCCATTCAATGTGAAATATGATAGCATTGCTAAAGGGTTTCTACTTTACACATGCGAGAATTAAGTAAACCAAATAAAATTTCAAATTTATTTGTTCGATTCAAGTCGAAAATTTTCATGTTTAAACGGAAATGATTTAATTTACCTCATAAGTGTTCAGGATCTTCGTAATTAGAGATCAAATTGAGTTTCTTTGTTTTTTATCTGACATAATAAATGTGATTTAACAACTATTCCGAATTGATTTGTTTTTTATTGTTATTGTTATAATATTATTTTTTTCTCTTGGCAGCTATCTCAATTTTCCCTGGAAAGCTTCATTGGAAGGGGATCATATTAATATTTTGTGCGGTGTTAATTAGGAAGTAGTTACATTTGAATTGACTTTATTTAATTTTGATGATCACAGAGTTCTTGTATAATAATTATGTAATGTTATATGATTACTTTTATGTCTATGACATTGTATGTCGCTAGACTATAATTCCAACTATTTGTACAAATAACTTATTAGTAAATAGGAGGTCTATTTGGTCATCTTTACCTATTATAAACATTAGTATTATGTTCTATAATTGAACTATTTGTTCAATTTGTTTGTCCAAATTAAAACGATTGTTTTACTTGAATTTTGGTGTCTCTCATGCAATACCGTTACGATTCTTTACAATGTTATGTACGTGTGAGACATCATTGTTTTGATTTAAAAAGAAATTTGGCTTAACATTTGAATTAAACATAAAATATGCCCCGCTCTCCCTCTCACTCTCCCTCTCCCCCCCCCCCCCCCCCCCCCCCCTCCTAGAGCTTTGTCCACGCCGTTAAATACGAAATCAATTTTCTCGTACATTTATCACACGTCGGTTCAATGAAAACTTCACGATAAAAGAAATAACAAATCAATGAAGACTCCATGCAATACAATTTCCAAACGAACATACACTTGTGTAATGTGTCTTGGATCCCTTAATCTCCTCCTCTAGTCTTTGTATTCTAATGTATCAATTATTCATTAGATCACATGGTGTGTAATGTCACATTCAATGAATATATATATATATATATATATATATATATATATATATATATATATATATATATATATATATATATATATATATATATATTTCCTATGCGCAGGATTTTCCCACACCGGGTTTGCCACGCATAGGTTTTAAGGAGGCAGGCGGTGTCTTTGTCTACGTAATTTGATATATGGGGAGGGCGGGATACGGCTTTATACGAACCTTTTCTTTTCTTTCTAATAAAAAGCTTCGTTCATTATATATATATATATATATATATATATATATATATATATATATATATATATATATATATATATATATATATTGTGTATGTGCATGGGATAGAAGGAAACGAAAAAAGGATCCGAGGCTTTGTCACATATGAGAAGGGTTATGATGCAACGGTTATTTTAAGGACGCCCCTATAAATATACAATTACCTTTAAGGGCACTCGGGTAATAACCTATTTTTAAGCATCGCTGTGGTGCCCCGTGTAAATTTGTCGGCCCATGGATTCTTTCTTACCGGGGTGTCCTTCAAGGGCACTCCTATTTAAAGGTATATCATGTAGATGAGTGTTAACATAATTGTTAATTCTCACACATTCAACCCCCTCCACATAGATATACCTGTAAAATTACTGTTACACCGTAACTCCCCCTGTCAAATGTTCTAATTTTGTAGCTATAAAATACCATCATCTTAAAATGACAGATTACAACAAAGCTAGCTAGCTTAGCAAGTATTTGAGGATGAGAAAAACATTCATGAGTACATAGAATCATTCCCACCACCTGCCATGAACTCAACAAATCTACATAAAAGAATGTTAACACTAATATAATAGTACTACTTTTAGACTCCACGGCCTAGTTCCAACTTTTACCTACAACATCTCAACCCAAGCATCTTGAGAAACTTTTAGGCGGTAAAGCTCGTCTTTTTACACACGTTAAAACACGATTGTTTTCCTGTGGTAGGGTAGCTACACACAGAGTGACCACCTATGAATTTCCCGAGTAACTTGCCCATGCCTCGGCGTGTCTAGACTTTTTTACCTACATCTCCACTAAAGTATCTTGAGAAACATTTAGGTGGCCACGCTCTTTACGCGTCAAAACACGAGTGTTTTCATGTGGTAGGGTAGCTACGCATTCAGAGTGACCATCTAAAAGTTTCCCGAGTACCTTGCCTATGCCTCAGCGTGTCTCGATTGCACCACATTGGTTTTCACATTAACAGCATCTTCTAGTTTCGAAGTAGTATTTTCTTTGAAACTTTTTGTCAACCAAATAGCGGTTTCTCTCGGAGAAACCTTACCTATACCAAATGGCTTCAATAATACCCCAAGTTCTTCAAACCTCTCTTCTTGCATCAATCTTGCACTGAATTCAAGCAATCAATCCAATGCTTCGGCTCATTGTCGAAACGACGACATGTCAAACCTTCGACGTCTTTCATCCGATGATCTCCGGCTTGATGCTCCGTACGTAGCGTTTTAATCGAAATACGCGTTTTAGGGCCGGCTCCGAATCCTTGCCAATTATCCGCAAAACTTAGCTTACCAAATGCTTTGTCCATAACTCGAACCGTACATTATCCTTCATAACCGATGGATGATGATCACCTTGAGGTGAGCGAGATGAGCCTTGCACGAGAGGGTGAGAATCTATGGGGCGGGTTACACGGATCGTCATACGAGTCTAGGTGGAATTCGATCATCCGGTCAATCCGCGGCGCATCGACAGATATATCAGGATGCCTACGTGTGTCCCGAGACTAGGCCTTCGACTAGGTGCTTGAACCTCAGAATTGGTTGGTAAAGAAGCACGACGAGTTGTAGAAATGGTTTTTTTAACTGAGGTTCTTGAAGCCGGAAGCTAAAAGATTAGGCATTATCGTAAGAATTAAGAACACGATAAGCAGCGAGTTATAAATCATGCAAATTAACGAAAGCTATAAGGAAATGCAGCAATCACAATGGGACAAAGATTTAGTGGAAACAGAGTGCATACCGTGTCACGGATCTTTGGTGGCTCGGGACGTCTCCTCACCAATGGAGAAGGCTTTGATGATTCAATCCTCTTTGAATTCTTAGATATACTTGAGGTTTTTGAACTGATCCTTTTAGTAGCAGGGCAAGTAATCTCAAACACAGTAGAATTAGATGACACAATAGTTTTCTCGACAAATTTGATGGGAATACTTCTACTTGGTCTACGAAAAGGAACATCGTGTTCAGCTTCAGATACACTCGGATTCAAGGTCCTGTCGTCAATTGAGTATCGCTGCTTGTCTTGATATGCCAGTGCATAAGCACCCCCGGGCTCTGAATATCGGTGGTGGTTATTCACGTAATCTCCATCGGTGTAATGAATAGGGAAACTGTTGCGCCTGAGGCCGTTTAGTTTAAGATGGATGTTATGAATATAAGGTTGTATGTATGGGTTTTCAAGAAGTTCAGCAGCCTACACCAGGACAATGAACAAAAGTCATCTGCATTTTCACGCATACTGAATATATATCATCAAAACAAGCCGAGAAGAAAATACAGTACAGAAGATAAATCACTAGCAATAGAGTAGACAAGCAGTAAAAGTAGATGATGTGAGACATGGGAGCATACATTAGGCCGAAGTTCAGGGTTCTTTCGCAGCATGATTTTGATTAGACCACGACTGTAAGAAAAGAGAAGAATATTTCAATGAGTATATGCACTAATAATAATGGGAAAAAAATGTTAGCTGAAAAGGACACTAACAATAATGGAAATAAAAAAAAAAGAAAACGTAAGCCACTAGGGCTTACCCTGGCCTCCTGTGGGAGATCCAGGGTTCGATCCTCCTCCCTTTCCTTTCGTTTCCGAAAAGGAAAAAAAAACTATGTTAGCTGAGAGGGATGTCCGCTTCCAAAATTAAAAAAAGGAATATTGGTTTTAAATTACTTTGCACCCGTATATAAATTTTAATCCAGGTTTATATTTTTTTTTCGATTTAAGCGACAAAACATTTTCCTTCGACTATTTCGCCTTTCTTTTAATATTAGCTTAATAAACCATTTCCGGATCCTAACGCGTCCCAGAAAGATGAAAAACCCACATCGGAAAACCAATCATCGTCGTTGTCGTCATCTTCATCATCGACATCTTCCTGGGAATCATAAGGTGAAAGCGGGCTGCCCATACCTTGATTTGCGATTATTCTTGAGAATTTTGGGATTGGTATGCGCTCCTACAACCAAAATTCTGCAAAGCTTGGCCCTTTTACTTGTCTGTCGGAAATCTGCTCTTAATCCATCCATTTATGTTGTCTCAGCTGCCATGGCCATTCCTCCGGTCTTTCGATCGGAGAATTTAAGCATGAGCTCCTCCAATGCTGGAATTGGAGCTTCATCAATCGGCTCCGATGAATGTGCCTATCTGGTCGAAGAAGAAAGCTGGACATTTCGATGATTTAGACCGATTGGATGAGCTGGATCAGGATGAACTATTTTGCCCTTTTCATTCTTTGAGAACAATGTTGTGCAAGGGGAAAATGGGTCGAGATCGGATTACTTAAGAAATTGATCTGATTTTTCTTGCCGGCGAAAATGGGTGGGACCAAGATATCGATCATGTGAGTTTTCTGGGCATTTTCAACATCAAAAGGAAAGTATCCTTATCTTTGTTTTTTTTTTTTTTTTTTTGCTGGAAATTGCTTAATTTGATGTTTGAAGTATTCTACAACCTTGCAAGGTTCATCCATGTTGCAACTGAATCTAGTGGGAATAATAAATCAGTATGGTTTGAGTGTTTTTTTTTTTTGGTTCAGTTTTGTTCCTTTGGGATTTGAAATAGTGATATATTCTTTAGCACAGAGCTTGAAACAATTTGTTATGCAAATTCATGGTATTTGTTTTGCAAAGTCATGGTATTTGTTTTTCAAAGGCCATTTTGGAGATCTGTTTTGCTAGCAACTATTTGTTCATGCAGGTCTCTCATTCTTCTTTGAAATTTGCCCACAATAAATCTCTTCCTAATAATTCCCATGATTTGTCTTGTAGGCAAATGGCCCCTTATTAATTAGTTTTTGAAATTACTTAGAATCCAATTTCTTTTGTTAGCAAAAGAAGAAGCAGAAAAGAAAGCCAAAATTGATTCTTGGCTATACTTGTAACCAAGAACAATATTATATATATCTTTGATGCATTTGCAATATATCATTAAACTCAGGAAAACCCATCTGGAATGCTAAAAACCATATTGAATGATCTGAAGTTCTGGACCGTTACTGTGTTAATGTTAATGTTAATGTTACTGTGTTACTGTGTTACTGTGTTATTCTTGTGTTATCGTTTATCTGTCAGCATTTGCGTATCGTACGTTGTCGTTGATAAAATTCATGTTTCAAATACCGCGATAAAATTCGGCTTTCAAATACTACGTCGAAAGTGTATCAAATGCGGTCTCAAAATGAAGATAAAAAAAAAAAAAGAACTTTGGTGAAACAATTTGATGATCGCGGTTCTAAATCAAAAGTTACTTGGCCGTTTATAATAAAAAAAACGCTTCGTTTAATACAAATATTTTTTCGGTTTTCAAAATATACATCGGAAGGGTATCATGTTTGGGCTTAAATTAAAGAGCAAAAAAAAAAAATGAATTTTGGTAAAAAAATTTGACAATCGGAATTGCAAATCAAAAGTTACGGACGTTTGAAAACAAAAACAACAAAACAAAACAACAAAGCTGGATGACCCGGATCAAACGGACCTGATGCACTCCTACCTGAGGACGCGCGGCGCTGTGTGTAGGGTTAATTTTGTCCGTGCCAAATTTTTTTTTGTCCTTTTTGTAACTAAAAATGAATGTGTCCTATTTATTCATTTTGTAAATATTTTTGTCCTTTTTCCTCAATCCCCCTTAAAAAAATGGATAAAGGGTGCATAAACAAGTGCCGACAGCGAGAACAGTGACTTCAATAAACATAGGTGTTAAATAGAGAGTAAATATGTGTATGTAGTACATGTCTCTGACCTAAAGGGCCTCTAGGTAATTGAATCTATAGATTTTTGTCGGAAACAAAATTATCAAAAAATCGGGATAGAAGGACACCGTAATTCAATCGTGACAAAAATAACAATTATGTAAGAACAAATATGAAGAACAAATGTGGAATAAAGTAAATATGAAGAATAATGTGAAACACAAAAGAACATTAACACGTGAAGAATAATTGTAAAGTAACAATTGTGATTTTTGTCCTTTGTAATCGTGAAAACGTTACTTTTGTCCTTCCGAGACCCATTTATTAATTTTTTTGTCCTCGCGCCCCTTCCCCATGAATCAAAATGAGCTTACTATATATCTATATATCTATATCTATATCTATATTCATAATAAAAGTGCAATGATGTGTTTCTCCCAAAAAATGTTTCCTACACTTAGTGTTTCCCCCAAAAAAATGTTTCCTACCCTCGGTTTTTCCCTCATAATTTTTTCTCCCTTTTTTTAATTTTAGTTTTAGTTATGTATGTTTTTTGTGTTTATCCTTTTTTTTTTTTGCAATTGGTTTATCCATATTATACACGTTGCTTTAGCATGCGTGAATATCCCTTTCCTTTTTTATGAACGTTTTTTTTTTTGAAAGAAACGAACGCATATTCAATAATAATAATAATAATAATAATAATAATAATAATAATAATAATAATAATAATAATAATAATAATAATAATAATAATACGGGTAACAAAATAAAATACTACATTACACCCAACAAAATAATATTAAAAAATTAGGGAAACTTGAATAAATATGCCTGAAAAGTAGTTTCTTAGGAAAAATATGCTGCGACACATAAGGCACGCATGCGTCGCAAATGCGACACGTATGCATCGCGAATTGTCCATGCGTCGTGAATGCTGCATGCGTCGCGAATGGAGCCCTGCCAAGCATATTTTTCAAATAACTATTTTTTGAGCATATTTTTCCAATTTTTATCTTTTTGAGCATATTTATTCAAGTTTCCCAAATATTACACATACAACCAACAAAATAACTTATTACATTACCGTCAACAAAATAACAATAAAATATTATATTTATAGTACATTGATTTTAGGAGGTATTTCCTCATATTTTTAGTTTAATAAGTTTAGTTGATCAATTATTCAATTTTTGTTTTAATTTTCAATAATTCTCCCTCACTGATATGAATATGATCTGACTTCATACATGTCGCACTTAAATATGACATTCTAAGTAAAATGGGCCTAATGGTCTCAGCTCGATATTGGGTCTTGAATAGACATTGGTCTCAACATCAGAGGTGGATGCACGTTATAGTAAATGGAGTCCACGGACACGCTAAAAATAAGAATACTATACATTTACCTATAGAAAAATATTTCGGACCCCGTGAAAAATATTATTTAATTTGTAAAATATTTACGGACCCCGCTGAATATAATTTCTGGATCCGCCACTGCTCAGCATAGTAGACTTGTTGAAGTGTAGGTCGCCCTAAATACATCAACATTACACAAGTTGTCCGATGTCCCTTATGATTAGTTCGAAGTAAGATAATCGCGTACAGCAGATCGAATATTCTATTCTAAAGGATCAAGACACTTTTGCTCCAATTGTTTCATGATTTTTGCTTATGTACTTCTACCCTCGATGTTTCATATGGGCAATTTTACCTCTAATATATGCATTTTTTTTTACCTTTTCAGTCTATTTTTGTCACGCGTCAAGTTCATCTTGGTTGTAATGCAGGGTGTTAAACAAGCGACACTTCGAAAAGAACATGTAAAAAAAGATGTCTGGGTGTGGAATAAGTGTGACAAGATGAAAAGTTGAGAACATAAGTACAATATAATCATGAAAAAAATAAACAAAATGGAACAAAAGTGCCGATGCCCAATATTCTTAATAAGTTCAGTTACTACAGTAGTACTGTGAAAAATTCGTTTGTTTGAAATTCATTGTTAGTAAAAAATTCACTTTTAATATTAACTAGTGAATTTTGACAGTGAAACTCCTGAAAAGTGTTGTAACAATTTAAAACCAACTCTAAAAAAAAAAACAAAGTTCATTATAACAAAAGTTTGGTGAATTTTTCATCAATTTGGATTGTTTGCATGCATTCATTTTGTACATAACATATAATACAATAATGCACACAATGCTACAAACACAATAGGAAAGAACATTCAAATAAAATACATAACACAAAAAGATATAATTCATAGACTCTGTATGGGACTTGGGGCCTCCAAGATGTACAGAACCACAATGTAAAATATAATAGTCAATAGATAAGTCACTCAATTAAGAAGAACAGAGTCGCAAAATAATAAGCACAAGCTAAAATATGAAAATGTCTAGAATAGCAGAGTTATACTAATGAATGCCATCTACATCATAACTGAAGCAACACATGTCCTCTGGGTATGATGCCCCAACTTATGGCACCGACCGCACATCATTTCCCGTTTGGATTCACCTCTCAACCTACTCATCCTATGCAAACCAGAAGCAAAGCTGGTATCCGGAAACCTAAAACCTACTCATACCTTGCTGTCAAAGACTCCACTCTTTGTCCAACAGAGCCAACTAGAGTGTCAGATGCCATCTCCCAACCTCAGTGGCTAGCTGCTATGAAGGAAGAATTTGAAGCACTTCAAAGGAATCATACCTGGACTCTGGTTCCAGCCAGACCTCAACAACATTTGATATCCAACAAATGGATATTCAAACTCAAGCTTAATCCTGATGGCACAATACTCAAACATAAGTCTATGCTTGTTGCAAAAGGCTTTCTTCAAACCCCATGCCTTGATTTTGAGGACACCTTTAGTCCTGTTGTGAAAGCTGGTACTATTAGAGTTGTCTTAGCAGCTTTTGTTGCCCTTAACTGGAGGATCCATCAAATTGATATCAACAATGCCTTCCTTAATGGCACCCTCTATGAAGATGTGTTCATGCCTCAACCTGAGGGGTTTGAAGACCCCTCCAAACCAGGCTATGTGTGTCACTTGAAGAAAGCTCTCTATGGTCTTAAACAAGCCCCTAGGGCATGGTTTGAGGAGTTAAAACAGCAGCTCCTAAGGTGGGGATTCAGACAGGCAAAATCAGACACCTCATTGTTTGTCTTCAAAAATGCAACTGATATTTTATATGTTCTGGTCTATGTAGATAATATCCTAATCACTGGAAACAACAGTTCCTTGATCACTAAGTTCATTGCTACATTGAACTCCAGATTTGCTTTGAAGGAATTGGGTGAGCTGAGTCATTTCTTTGGCATTCAGGCTTATAGAGATGACAGTGGACTGTATCTGCACCAAGCTCATTATGCTGCTTAGCTAATAAACAGGCTCCAAATGCAACATCTCAAGCCTGTTCCTACACCAATGGTCACAGGGGTTGATCTACATGATGAAAGATCTGAACTGTTACAGAATGTCACACAGTACAGAAGTATTCTGGGGGCATTATAGTATCTCACCTACACCAGACCTGATCTGTCTTTCCAGTAAATCAATTGAGTCAATTTCTTCAAACTCCTAAACTTGTCCACTGGAATGCTCTAAAGAGGATGCTGAGGTATGTTAAAGGCACCTTACACTATGGTCTTCATTTTAAACCTGCTGCAAATTTGAACATTACAGGATATAGTGATGCTGACTGGGGCTGTGATACTAAAGATGGAAGATCTGTGGCTGGATACTGTGTGTATCTGGGAAATTCATTAGTTTTTTGGAGTTCTAAGAAACAACATGTTGTCTCAAGGTCTAGCACTGAGTCAGAATATAGGGCTCTAGCAAATGTGGCTGCTGAAATCCAGTGGTTGAAGTCCCTTCTATCTGAGTTGCATATTCCTGTGGTTAATGTACCCACAACATGGTGTGACAACATCAGTGCATATCATCTAGCTCATAACCCTATCTTTCATGCAAGGACCAAGCACATAGAGATTGACATACACTTTGTCAGAGACCAAGTCCTTCAGCACAAACTCAAAGTGAATCATGTACCATCATGTGATCAAATTGCTGGTCTTCTTACAAAAGCATTGCCTGTATCAAAATTTATTCCCAATAGGGACAAACAAAATGTTGTTGACACCACCTTTAGTTTGAGGGCGATTAAAGTGTAGTGATAATAACCGAGGGTATTATAGTCTATTATGTTTGTTTGTACTGATGTGGCTGTACACAAAATCTTGTGATAGATTCTGTGTAACAAACTAGTGCTGAGGTGTCCTATCTTGTAGTATGTACAAATACTGTAATGCTGGCCTTGGTCATTTTCAACAAATACAATCTTATCTTCTATGATACATATTTTCTAACTTTGATCACTTAAACGGCCTTGAAAAAGACTATTTTTCATGCACCCCATAAATCTTCAAAGCTCTTTGGAAAAACTTTTGATGTTAATGTCTTATAGGTGTAATGAAAAAACAATGATCGTGTTTGATACCAGGAACATTTTATCCAGATCAGTGGATCATTAAATTGGTAAAGGAAATTTTGAATTATATTTCATAGTGCAATCTCTCATTTCGTGTAACTATGCTTGCCAGAATAGTTCTTCTGAGTTCCTGCTGCGTCTTAAGCCTCATTCGAATCAAGTGGACTGTTTTGACATCATTAAAGAGTAAACTACGTTGACTGATCTACCTCATGCAGGTCTACTTTGTACTTCCGATGTGCAACTTTTACTTCCGCTGCATCGACTTTGGTGAGTCAATTCTCTGAAATTCGCTATAACTTAACTGATCTTCTTTGTTGGATATTACATTGAGTGGACTTCAAAGAAATGAAATCCGGTTTTGTTTTCACTCAGTTTTGTCTTATGGAAAATTGTTGTTTTATTTTATCATTTTCACATGCGAATATGTTGTGTATGCACTTTTCACCGCCGCTTTTTCTTACTTTGGATTGGGTACTATAGGCAAGGGGAATTTCCTTATCAAGAAAGAATATCAGCTATGATTTTGTCACCGAATTGAGTCATTTTTTAATTTCAAGGAGGTGAATGTCTTTAGGAATCATGTCGCACAACGTCGGTGTAACATTTTCTTCTTCTTTTTTTATGGTAATTTTTTTTCTTGACATCTAATCTCACACAAACTTATCATCAATTTTAGATTTCATTTCTACTTTTTTTTTCCTCATTAACTAATAAATATTTATTAGTTGCATATATCTTTTTTTTTCCTACATATCGTTCCCGTGCCTTAGGCACGGGTTTCATACTAGTATATATTTATTTAAGAGAGAAAAACTATCAATTGGCCCGATTAAGCCAATTGACCCAGAAAATAACCCGTTTTCCACCCCTCTACACCCGTGAATGGACAGAACATTTCCCTTTCCTTTTTTCCCACGATCCGCACCAACACACACAAAAAGAAAAAGGAAGAAAAAAAAACCTTCCCACGCCCCATGATCCCCAACTTCCATTCTCCACTTTCCACTCTATTCTAAATTCATTCTCATAATATTTTAATCCCTTAGTCGCTTCTGCTAGAAATTCTTCCCGCCGATGATGTGAGACCTTTTGTAGATCTACAATCGAAGAAAGCATTTACCCATCTAGAATGGGAACGGACTGAGCATTGACCGTGAGATTTTGTGCTTGATGTTGTGCTTGATGTGGTGAGATTGCAAGGGACGTGATTAGTAAGAATCGGATTCCATGCTCGGTAATATTCTCAAGCTTTATGAAATTTTACCATTTTTAATTATCAAAATTTTATTCTTTTCTTATCCAAAGGGATTTTGATTGGTTCTATTTGTTAGATCATTCATCATCAAGCGATATTGAATTTTAACTTACTGAGTATTGGTTTTGTAGAGTTTAGTGGAATTCAAAAATGGATTCAGTTTTTTCCTTTCCTCAATGCAGGAGCTGAACGGATGATTGATATGGTGGATGAAACATTGATGGATCTCGATCCTGCTTCACAAATGTGAGAATTTTATCCCTTAAATTATCTTAAATAGCTTTCACTTATTTGTTGGTATGATTTGTTCTATGTTTGTCATTCCTATAAAGATTTTGCTCAATCATTTCTTTAATTTACATGGAGGAAGTCTCTGTGTTTGTCATTCAATGAGGGCGAGGATGAGGATGACGAAAGCTGCAATAAAAGTACGGTTAACATTCAAAATCATTAATTAAACACTAAAATTGTTTACCAAAAAAAGAAAAGAAAGAAAATGTACATGTGTTTTTTCTGAAGTGAAAGGTTCCCATCATTTACAAAGTCTTTAATAATATATTAGGTTTGTAGTATTCATGTGAATATTTGGCGATGAGTTTAAATGTGGTAGTTGTTGTTGTGAATTGGTTGGTGGCAGGTGGTAGTTCTTAGAGTTTCACCGCATTGCGGGGGTTGCGAGAACAAATTGAGGAAACATATCCGTACTATGAACGGTATACATGCTTATCGCATTAATAAGGCAAGACATGTTTCTTATATGGTTACCTCGATGTATTTCAAAGATTTATAGTCTCATGAGTTATTGGTTAACATATTGTCTCTATATTTATATTGTGATGGTTTCTTTATTAGGTCATTTGTATTGAACATAATATTGATACCATCTACAAGCACGCCGGCGTCATTCATCTTTGCCGACTCGACCACCTCCGCCCGCCGATGCATAAACCATGCAAGACTATACTTGCCGCAACTATATGTGAGGTATATCGATAGCATTAGGATCTCGCATTTTTACATTGTTTTTGAATCTCCGACTAATTTTTCTTCTCTCAGATAAGAAACCGTAACGAGTTTCTTTTCCTTTATCGTATTCTGGTGTAGAAATGTATGATAATCTAAGACCACAGCCTGGGGTGCAGCCTGGTATGCCTAGACCACCGACTACTACGACTGCGCCGCAACCAAATCCATTTGAGAATGCATTCTATGGTGCTAGCTTGGGACTCATTCGAGGTGGATTGGGAGCGTACGGTGAGAAAATCTTTGGATCAAGATCTGAATATGTGCAAAGCAATGTGAGTGTATTGTAGTGACTTACAATTCGAATTGCCTAAGTAATTGTTTGAGTAAGCTCTTTTGTTTGGCGTAATCATGGTACATATGTCATTAATTTTTGATTGCATTTTTATGGAGCTGGATGTTTTGGAAACTCAAATTTGGATTAAAGTCGAGATTCTTTGGGTTTAAGAGTATTGGTTATGGTTGGATAACAACTAATGTGTGGCGCCAGAGACAGATCCCACTTATCCCCAAATCATTTGCTAGAGCATCGTAAGTCGTATCTGAAAATTTTGAGTTAGTTATGACATTAAATATTTGTTATATTTAAACGGTCACAAATTTCACCGTTTTCAGCCACTCAATTTGTTTCAATTGTGCAATGTTTTAGATACGCGCTGACGGGAGATGTAATAACAAATGCAGACCATGCGGTTATGGATGAAGTGACGATGATGGTCAACAAAGACAAGGGCTGATGAGAAAGAATCCAACAAGCTACAAATAACAACATACTCAAAAAATGAAGACCAATCAGCAAATTTCTCTTCTACCTTTAAGGTTGAAACAAACAATTTGTCTAATGAAATTATATTAAGATACCTCTTTTTCTTAAAGTTTAAAGAGGATTCAGACAGGGGGCTTTTTTTGTTTATACATCTAGAAGGATCTTTAATTGTGTGTGCGCTTCAGTTGAATGTTAAATTTATCATCATTTGATTATCATTCATTTTGCACCCCCATCTGCCCTGCTTGCCCTCTAATTAATCATTTTGTGATTTTACCTATTTCAGGAAGGAATATATCACCACTGTTTAAGTTTGACGTTCTCTACGAACTGTATGGATTTCATGTGCTTATATGGTATATATGGCAAGTTTGTCTCCATTGATCTTCTCTTTGTTAAAGAGACAAACGATTACAACATGCATTTTGTCAGAAGTGTTTATTAGATTAAGATTTGTCCACTAGGAATTGAATTTGCAAATGGAAAATGCACTCTCTAATGATTCAATAGGTTCCACATCATAATCAATTGTCTAAAAGTTTGTTATGCACAATGTTGTGGCACTATCATTACTCAATACTTAATGTATCACATATTTTTCCAAGCATTACCTACACCTGTATTAAAAAAATAAACTGACTTGAAATTCAAAGACGAGTATCTTTTTTATTTACTATTTATTTTCAGTGTTTACGTTCCTCCGTGCATCGTACGGGTTTCCTACTATATATATATATAACACTCTCACACACGTCTCATACCAGCCCTTTGCTGACGACTCTTTTCTTTTGTTATTTTGTATCTTGTTTTCTTGGATTTTATTTCATTGACAGTTGATGAGGGCTTTGAGGTTTGCAGGGAGAATCTAAGTTTGGAAACTCTTTTAGAGGATGAGTAGCATGGCGGTATCAACGTGGATCTTTGTGGCTGAATGAATAGAATTTTTTTTTGTCTTTCTACATTAAGTATTATGTTTTGAAAAATGATTTGGGTATTGTGATGTTATGCCAAGACATGAGGTACTTGTTTTTTTCCCGTATTAGTAAGATGATGATTGGCACTTGGTTCCATTTAGGGTTTAATAATAGTTATGGATATTAGTGTTCCCTTGCATATTGTTTTTTTGGCGACTTTATTGTAATTGAATGAAGTCGCAGTGAGAGCTTCACAGCCCTTCTAAATTGACCCCAGTGGACCTAGAGGTTGAGAAAATGGTATTACAGAAGGTATCAGAGACATGTTTGTTCTTTTAGGAGTTGATCGAGAAAAGGGAACATAGGCTATTATCATTTAGTCGAGTCGAAAGAATAGATTTATATTACTATATGTTTGTTTTATATATATATATATATATTTGTTGACAACCAAGCTCAAGTTTTTTTTAAAGGAAATGGACTTGGTGTCACCTAACGAGATATTCGCAAGCCCAAATCCTTATGTGGTTAATAGGAGGAGTTATTGCACAAGTCAAGGGTATGAGCGGTTGTATGGAAGGATTGCATCATAAAAAGAATGGAATTCACGGTTTGGTCCATGCGTTAAGGAATTTTAAGGACAATGAAGAAGAATTATTGTTATAGGTAGAGCTTTTGAAGGAGGAGGTTGACAAGTTGCTTCAAGTTGGAGCAACCACTAACAATGAGCTTGTGGTATTGAGTCAAGAGATAAAGGTGCTAAGGCAAAAAAATGAGAAGCTTGTGGAAGTGCTTAAAAAGGTGGAGGAGGAGCGCGCAATGAGGCGTGGAAGGTTAACTCCAGGAAAGAAAAGGCCTCGGATAGTGGAAGAATTATTGGAAGGAAAAGAGGTTTGGTAAGAATCATCATCATCCAAGCCTAACGAATAAATGCCCTATTTTCTTCTCCGATTAGTCGGTTGGTCAGTAAGAAGTTTTAGTTTGATTTTGGGTTTAAGGAATAAAATCTTCTCTTGATGTGGTGGTTGTAGTTGTGATTTCTTTTTATTATGTTTAGAGGTATCTGTTTTTTTTTCTTATCTATAATAATAGCATCATTATTGTTTATTTTGGTTCTCGAACATAGTCATTTTATTTTTGTTTTAGTTCCAAGTTGAGTGCAATATCTACTGGTTGTTTATGTTTGACGAGACTTTCCACAAGTATGTATTTGAAGTTCAACATAATTGGTAGAATATGATTAAAATGTTATAATTATTTCTCTTTTTAGATGGACCCTCAAGGATCCCTCAACAACCTTCAAGGAAATGAAAGGAATGCTGGCCTAGAACAGGATAATCGTGAGGGAATTTTTTTGGAGCCAACAGTTACCTTTGGAATTTGAAACCCGAATAATCAGGGAAATGTCAATTTGGCTGAAGTTTACACCAAATGGCGATGTCGGTGGCTACTATAGCCGATGCTTTGAACTTGCAGCAGGGTCAGGGTCGAATGATCAACCTTTTCTAAGAAACACACATCCCAATCTTCTAAGAAAACTACGGTTGTGCCCACTACTCCACTAAA
The DNA here is from genome assembly GCA_036785695.1 of Gentiana straminea. Taxonomy (NCBI): domain Eukaryota; kingdom Viridiplantae; phylum Streptophyta; class Magnoliopsida; order Gentianales; family Gentianaceae; genus Gentiana; species Gentiana straminea. The sequence goes on from JAVUPR010000142.1 coordinate 2,383,888, forward strand.
AAACTTTCCCACATGTACTTTCTATGAAAAAAGGGGCATGTGGAGGCCAATTGCAGAAGAAACCTAGGATTATGTCTTTTTGTGGAAGCAAGGATCACACGGGGAAGGATTGTCCTACACGCCCACCAATGTTGGCACCGGAGTTGTTGCCACGGCTAAGGCACCAAACTTTGGGAATACAAAGGCTGAAGTAAGCAAGGGAAAACCACAAGTCAAAGCAAAAGTTTATGCCATGGAGAAGCAAGATCTCGTGGAAGATGCTAATGTCATTGAAGGTACACTTTATATTTTTAATGCTGAAGCAAAAGTTTTATTAGATCCAGGAGCTACACATTCATTCATAGCACCAAGCTTTGTGGACAATCTCGATATACAAAAGGAAGAACTTCCTTATCGGGTAATAGTTCACACACCGACCGGAGACGAGGTTACCTCGGATTATGTATTTAAAGACTGTAAAGTATGCATCGGCAACAATGAGTTGCGTGCAGACTTAATTTCATTACCCATCACAGGGTATGATGTAATACTTGGGATGGATTGGTTATCCAAACATTTCGCCCAAGTAGACTGTCGAAGGAAGGTTGTGTTTTTCGATCAACCTAACCAAGAGAAAGTATTTTTCTATGGAGAAAGGACTAGGAAGTTTTCATCTGTAATATCCGGTCTCAAGGCATGGAAATTGCTACATAAGAACTGTCAAGGGTACCTGGCTTATTTGTCGGGTTCTTCAAAGGAGACACCAAGTATCGAAGACGTGGAGGTGGTAAAAGAATTTAAAGATGTTTTCCCTTAGAAATTACCCTCTTTACCTCCTAAACGAGATGTCGAGTTCTCTATAGATTTAGTGCTCGGGACGAGTCCCGTTTCAAGAGCTCCTTATCGTATGCCTCCAAGTGAACTTAAGGAGTTAAAGACTCAATTGGAAGAGTTGCTGGAGATGGGCTTTATTAGGCCAAGTTCCTCACCATGGGGAGCTCCAGTACTTTTTGTGAAGAAAAAAGATGGTAGCATGCGTATGTGTATTGATTATCGAGGACTAAATAATGTCACCATTAAAAATAAGTACCCTTTACCTTTGATTGATGAACTCTTTGATCAACTCCAAGGTTCAGGATGGTTTTCAAAGTTGGACTTACGACAAGGTTATTATCAGGTGAGAATTAAAGAGGAAGATATTCCCAAGACTGCCTTTAACACTCGGTATGTCCATAAGATCTTGCTTCTCTTTGGCATAAACTTTTGCTTTGAATTGTGGCTTCCCTTGCCTACTTCGGCCTTTGCATTTCCAAGGGTTGGTGCCTTAGCCATGGCAACAACTCCAGGTGCCTGCATTGGTTGGCGTGTAGGACAATCCTTCCCCATGTGATCTTTGCTTCCAAAGAAAAGACATAATCCTAGTTTTCTTCTGTAATTGGCCTCCACATGCCCATTTTGTCACAAAAAGTACATGTGGGAAAGTTGTTTATTGGAGTAGTGGGCACAACCGCAGTTTGCTTAGAAGATTGGGATGGTTGATTGTTCACTCTTGCCTTCTTCCCATCACTCTATACAACTACTAATTCACCAGAAACCATCCTTTTTGCTTTAAGACAAGTTTGAGCATTTTGCCGAGCAGTGACTTCCATCTTTCTACTGATTTCAATTCTACCGGCGTACTCCACTCGCCGCAAAGATAAGTTGTTGGTGGTATGGAAGCCATTGCAGTTCGAAGCTCGTACCTTTTAAAAACATAGAGATCTTGTTTTGTTCAGTATCAATTAACCTCCCGCAATACTTGGACAGTTTGGTAAACTTTGCTTCATATTGTGTCATTGTTATTTCATTTTGCTTAAGCACCATGAATTCCTCCTCCTTTTGATCCCGTACCAAAACTGGAATAAACCTGTTCTGAAATTCGGTAACAAAGTTTTGCCAAGTAATCGGTTTATTGGCATCCTCCCATTGATTTTTCAATCCTAACCACCATTCTTGTGCATGTCCTTTCATTTTGAAAGTAGCAAACCTGACCTTTCTTCCCTCAGAGTAATTTACTGTTGCAAAAATATCCTCCATGCTATATATCAAACCTTCTTCATGCTCGTCTGGGTCAGGTATCCCATAAAATTCAGGCGGTCCAAATTTCATAAATCGTTCTAGTTGCCTGTCCTCGTCCATTTCTTAGTTTGCCCGAGGATGTGCATTTCTTAGAAGAGGTTGATCATTCTGATCCTGACCCTGCTGCAGTTCAAAGCACATGCTATAGTAGCCACCGATATCGCCATTTGGTGTAAAGCTTCATCCGAATTGATATTTACCTGATTATTCGCGTTCAGAAGTCCAAAGGTAACTGTTGGCTCCAAAACATTTCCCTCACGATTATCATGTTCTAGGCTAGCATTCATTCCATCTCCTTGAAGGTTGTTCAGGGATCCTTGAGGGTCCATCTAAAAAGAGAAATAATTATAACATTTTAATCATATTCTACCAATTATGTTGAACTTCAAACACATACTTGTGGAAAGTCTCGTCACACATAAACAACCAGTAAAGATTGCACTCAACTTGGAACTAAAACGAAAAAGAACTGATGCCTATGTTCGAGAACCAAAATAAACTATAATGCTGCTATTATTATAAATAAGAAAAATATAGACACCTCTAAACATATTAAAAAGAAATCAGAACTACAACCACCACATCAAGAGAACATTTTATTCCTTAAACCAAAAATCAAACTAAAACTTTTTGCTGACCAACCGACTAATCGGAGAAGAAATCAGTGCATTTATTATTTACGCTTGGATGATTATCCCAACCAAACCTCTTTTCCTTCCAATAATTCTTCCACTGTCCGAGGCATCATTGCGTGCTCCTCCACCTTTTTAAGCACTTCCACAAGCTTCTCATTTTTTTGCCTTATCACCTCTATCTCTTGACTCAATACCACAAGCTCATTGTTAGTGGTTGCTCCAACTTGAAGCAACTCGTCAACCTTCTCCTTCAAAAGCTCTACCTCTAACAATAATTCTTCTTCATTGTCCTTAAAATTCCTTAACGCATGGACCAAACCGTGAAATTCCATTCTTTTTATAATGCAGTCCTTCCATACAACCAGCTCATACCCTTGACTTGTGCAATAACTCCTCCCATTAACCACAAAGGGATTTGGGCTTGCAAAAATCTCGTCAGGCGACACAAAGTCCATTTCCTTCAAAAAAAACTTAGCTTAATTGTCAACAAAAACAAATATATAAAACAAACATATACTAATCTAAATCTATTTTTTCAACTTGACTAAATGATCATAGCCTTTGTTCCCTTTTCTTGATCTACTCCTAAAAGAACAAACTTGTCTCTGGATACCATATGTAATACCCTTTTCCCGACCCCTAGGTCCACTGGGGTCATTTTAGAAAGGGCTGCGAAGCTCTCACCATGACTTCATTAAATTATTATAAAGTCTCCAAAAAAACAATATGCAAGGGATCACTAATATCTATAACTATTATTAAACCATAAATGGAACCATATGCCAGTCTCCATCTGACTAATACCGGAAAAAACAAGTACTTCATGTCTTGGCATAACATCACAATGCCCAAATCATTATTCAATACTTAATACTTAATGTAGAAAGATAAAAAAAACTTCTGTTCATTTAGCGACAAAGATCCACGTTGAAGCCGCCATGCTGCTCATCCTCTAAAAGAGTTTCCAAACTTAGATTTTCCCTGTAAACCTCAAAGCCCTCATCAACTGTTAATGAATAAAATCCAAGAAAACAAAATACAAAACAAAGAAGATGAGACAAAGAAGATGGATGGAGTTTTTAGAAGAGTTTAAAAGGCCGATCAATTACCACCCTGGCAAAGTGAATGTCGTGGCAAACGCCCTAAGTAGAAATGTAGTAGTGGCCACAATGAAAGTAATAGAATGGGAAATATTGGAAAACAGCAGTCAATGGAAAATTTATGAGGAAGATGCACGAGTGTTGATAGCAAATAAAAGGGTGGAGTCTAACCTAAGGAATGAAATAAGACAATTTCAAGCCAATGATCCAGAATTCCAGAAAATTAAAGCTAAAACTGGAACTGAGGAAAATAAAGGGTTTTCCTTTTCATGTGATGGATTGATAGAGTTTCAAGAGAGATTATGGATTCCTGAGAACAAAGATTTACGAAAGAAAATTCTTGATGAGGTGCATCGTTCAAAATATACGATCCATCCTGGAGGAAACAAGATGTATCAATATCTTAAGCAAAATTTTTGGTGGAAAGGAATCAAGAACGATATTGCAGAATATGTTGTGTCATGCCTCATTTGTAAACAAGTAAAAGCGGAACATCAAAAGCCTAGAGGGAACCTACAATCGTTGTCAATACCAGAATGGAAATTGGAGCACATTACAATGGATTTTGTCATGGGATTGCCTAAGTTAGGAAATGGAAATGATGCGATTTGGGTAATAGTAGACCGCCTTACCAAAGTTGCTCACTTTTTGCCGATCAGCATAAATGACTCACTAGAGAAATTGGCAAACCTTTGTGTCAAAGAGATTGTAAGATTGCACGGGCACCCGTTACCATTGTGTCCGACAGGGACCCTTGGTTTACTTCAAAGTTTTGGCCTAAGTTCCAAAATGCATTAGAACTAGGCTAATTTTCTGCACGTCTCATCATCCTCAAACGGATGGACATTCAGAACGAACTATACAAACTCTGAAGGACATGTTGAGAGCCTGTGTTTTAGACTTTGGTGAGAAATGTATAGAGTATATTCCTCTTGCTGAATTTTCTTATAATAATAGTTATCAGGCATCTATCCGTATGGCACCTTTCGAGGCATTGTATGGAAGGAGGTTTCGATCCCCAATTCATTGGGATGAGGTGGGGGACCGACAAATTTTGCTATACGAGCTTTTGGTTGAGGTTGAAGATACTTATAAGAATGTTCAACACATTAATAACCAACTTAAGACAGCACAAGATAGGCAAAAAGTTATGCAGATAATCGTCGACGAGAACTTGAGTTTCAATTGGGAGGGATTTCTCGACTTCCAAAGAAAGGAAAGCTAAGTCCAAGATACATCGGACCCTATCGTATCGCTAAGAAGGTCGGCGCAGTTGCCTATGAACTGTAGTTGCCACAACAATTAGGTGGAATTCATAACGTTTTCCATGTTTCACAATAAAAGAAATATATTCCTTCACCTGATCATGTCCTTGTTGAAGAGGAGTTGCCGGAAAATCTTGATAATAATCTTTCCTATGAGGAAGATACGTTGCAGATACTAGATCGACAAGTAAAGATCTTACGGAAAAAGGAAATTCTCATGATAAAAATCCTTTGGAACCAACATTGTGTTGAAGATGCTACGTGGGAATTGAAAGACGATATCAAAACTCGCTAACCGGAACTTATGAAAGGTATGAATTTCGAGGACGAAATTCTTTTTAAGGGGGGAGAATTATAACGTCCCGAATTTTATGACGTAAAGCGAAAAAAAGGTGTAGTTGTCAAAATAAAAATAATTACGATTATCATAATTCTTATAATCGTGTTAGTGACCAATCATACAAATTACTTATATTATAAATAATACTTTATTAGGCTAGGATTTGTTTTTAACATATAGGTGAAGATGCAAGTGTTAATTAAGTCTTTTTTTTAATTTATTTTAGTCCACGTATTTTGATCAGATCATTGTTGTTCTTTTAATCAACTCAACAGTAAATATCTAGTAGCCGTAGAGTTTAAGAAGGGAAAATAATTTCGCTGGTGTAAAACGTATTTTCGTTCTTCAGTTTCGACCTTGTTTTTGACCTTGGTGTAAATCTTCAGTTTCGATCTTTAGTTTCTTACCTTCAGTTTCGACCTTCAGTTTCTTACTTTCAGTTCCGTTCTTCAGTTTCGACCTTCAGTTTCGACCTTAATTTTGACAATGGTGTAAATCGTATTTCGTTGGAGTAAATCTTTGACCTTGTTTTTAAATTTGCATTTGACCTTTTTTTTAAGAGTCTTTTTTTTTCTAAATTTGAATTTTACATTGATTTCCGTTTTTGGTTCACGATAACATTGTGTAAATTTTTTAAATTGGTTTCAATATAAACGCTATTAATGTGCTATTAATGCCTTGTTTTTTTTTATATTTTAAATTGATTTGAATATAATGCTATTAATGTGCTCTTTATGTGAAATCTTTGACCTTGTTTTTTTTATTTAATAGTCGGTTTTTAATGTTTTACGGGTATAAGTAGAGTCAATAACGGGGTTGGGTCGAATTTTATGGGTAAATAGGTTAAATCTCTTCCTCTGTCTATTGTATATAGATTGATATTGTGTTAAAATATTAATTTTTCTTTATATAACTCTAAATATTCTTATCATCTATGATTTCTTTTCACCATTTACAGAAGAATACAAGAAAGATTATCTACGCAAAGCGAAAACCATAAAAATATTTTTAGACTGAAGAATTAAAAGTAAAAAAAAAATATAAGAGTGCAACTAGAATCAACAATATAAACAATAGATAATGAATTTTCATTTACCACATCATCAATTTTTAAAATAATAAATCCACGATTACAATAGCATTCACCAATAAGTTTTTTTTTTTTACTTAACAATTTTGACAGACTCAAAGATCATTTTAACCCCCACATTTGCTAAAAGAGCAACTGATACTAAATTATTTTTAATACTAGAACATGTAGCAGCGCATTAAGAGTCTCCAAGATAGACATTCTCATTTTTATCCCCTATTAATTTATAGGAGTAGAAAGCTTCTCAATTAGCACAAATGTGCCAAGTACCCTGGGAGTCGATCAACCATTTTTTAATGGATGCTACAATGTTCTCCTAAGAAATGACCAGTACAAAAATATCATCTCCTTCAACCAAATATTTATATTCGGTATCGGAGGATTATCATTTCTCATTTCAGTTTTTGTATCAATGTTGAGGTTAAAATATGATGCTTGAAATCACATAAATTAAAATGATACCTGATCGGAGATGAGTTTCCTCAGGCCCGGTTTGAATTCAACATCATTTCATCGAACATCAAACACTTCTTCTTTTGCAAGATGGTGTCCACCATAGCCAATTCCTCTGAACACATCTCGATATGCCGATAGTCTTTTAGATTGTATAAAATTTTGTAGTAAAATGATATCCAAAAGTGATCACCTCGAGTCGTGTAAAAACACTCTCCTAAAAAACTATTTCGGAGCAACCAAAATATCTTACTTGGATATAACAAGTGTTCATTTTCTCATAAAAAGGGCAACAAATACAATCATTATATTTGCAAAAACCCAGCAAAGTGACTTTTAAGAGAGAAAATATTTTCTTCAGAAAGTAACACTTTAAAAACTCTACTCCTCTAAAAATAATTGTTATATATATATATACCGTAAAAGCCATAACCAGTTTTTTTTTGAGAAAGGTATTAGGCAAAAGTTAAGCCCCCGATCATGGCAAAAATAAATGGTATTATTATTACACGCGTTTTTCTTTTACAGAAAAGAAAGAGTTATTATTATATACTATTAATTACACACAGTAAATGAAAGGAAATAAAGGTGCTTAGCATTGCCATAGAACCCGACGAAAAAATATGACCAATCAAAGATTAAAACGTATATATTGAATGCAAATTGTAATAAATATTAAAATAATAAATATATTTTCACTATTAAAAAATCTCAAATATATTAAAATAATTTATAACACATAAGAATATATATTTTGTATAACATGTCTTAACATAACTTTTGAGATACACTGGAAAAATTGGGAGGCCTGCCGTGTACCGAAGAATCTGGGGGGCTTAGGATTCAGAGACTTGGAGTGTTTCAATTTGGCTTTATTGGCTAAACAATCATGGCGCATCCTTACGAATCCAGGTTCTTTGGCATCTCAAGTGCTGCATGCGAAGTACTTTGAGGATAGTACGATCCTGACGGCTGGTTTGGGGGCCAGACCGTCCTATTTGTGGCATAGCATTCTTGAGGGACGGGATCTTCTGTACAATGGCTTGCGGTGGCGTGTGGGGGATGGTGAGTCTGTGTATATCTTTCATGATGCCTGGGTTAATCGACAACCTTCGTTTCAAATGCCATTTGCAGGGCACGAGCTTCCGGCAGACACCACCATCTCGGACCTCCTTATCCCGGGGTCAAGGGTATGGGATGTGCAAAAAGTGCGGCTTGTGTTTAGGCCATGGGAATCGGACGCTATTCCGGGAAACCACCGTGGCCCCAAAGGGGCACTCGATCGACGAGTTTGGCACTATGATCGTAGAGGGGTGTATACGGTTCAGTGTGGCTATTTTTTGGCTCTATCTCTTTATCGACCATCGGAGGGAGCAAGCTCTTCTAGTTCGATAGGCCCGGGCCGTCTATGGAGAAGTTGTTGGCAACTTCCGGTCCAAACCGCGCATTCAAGCATTTCTTGTGGAGGTGCCTTCATAATTGTCTTGCTATTGGTCGGGGTTTGCAGCGGAGGAGTTAGAGGATGGTCTTTGTTTTGCATGCGGGGAAACTCAGAAACCTTGCGGCATGTCCTATTTAACCGTGAGTTGGCGTCGAATTTGGCAAGCGTCACCGTTCGTGGTACCTTGAAACATCTTCATTCCGTATCCTTTGCGGAGTTCTTTATGCGCTTAATAGACGACCAAGGTGTCCCGGGACGCGGCCAGGTTTGTGTGGCTCATGTGTGGAATTTGGAAAGCCTATTGCTCGACGTCTTTGATAATCGGCATTCTATGTGTCTGCGGTGTGTGAGCGGTCTTTGGCCGCATCGGCGGAGTATACAGAAGCAATGGAAACTTATCGGTCTCAGGGCTCAAGCCAACATTTTCCGGATCGATGGTTGAAACCGCAGTTAGGTGTAATAAAGTGCAATGTGGACGCATCGGTTACAGAGACAGCTGCAGGTATTGGGGAAATCTTTCGGGACTCAGGCGGGTTAGTTTTACCATCATTCTCATACCATTTTGATCCGGGCAATCCCGTGAACTATATGGAGCTTCGAGTAATTTTTCTGGCTTTGGGGGAGGCGCAACATCTTAGGATTGGACGGCTAGAAGTAAAGAGTGATTGTCTAGCGACTATATCTAGTCTTCGCAGACCTGGGGAGGATCTCACTGCTTACGGGTGCCTAGTTCAGGATTGTTTGGCGCTTTTGTCAAGTTTTCAGTCTGTTTCTTTTTCTTTTATTCGGCGCATAGGAAATGTCCCAGAACATCTTTTAGATAGACATGGATTAAAATTTTGTTTTCTAAAAAAAAAACAAAACTTTTGAAATATTATAACAATATTTTCAACAGGAACTTCAACACAATGATAGCTAAAATGAGTTATATTGTAAAGCCCCATTCGCGCATACGAGTTCTTATCCCGAAAAGAAACGTTCGGCACGTATAATATATAATAAAAGCACTTGCAGTAGATACTGTAAATCCTTAAAAAACTGCATTTTAGAGATTTCAACATTTTGATTTAGGAAAAATAGCACTGCAGTCGATACTCTACATTTTACTGTAAACTATAGATTCTGTAAAATTTCTTTTACATCTACCGCATTTATCCAGATCCTGTAAATTTTCCTTTATCTCTAAGTCATTAAGTAAAATAGAGAATCTGATGCATTTCACCTTTGATAGAGATTTTGTAAACTAGAAAAATATGTATTTAAAACTGTAAAATAAAGTATTCTCTTAGAGTATCTGATGTAAGTGCTCTAAATCACACATTATACGTCAGTCTCTACTACGTCGTATCAAGTTTAGCAAAACGGAAGCAAAAAACTCGGGTGTAATTTTTTTTTCCAACAAACAAGAATAGAAACTCAAATTCTAAAGATAGAAATGTAAATTTATTACATTGGAAAATCAAACGAAAACGTATTACATACGAAAACCTTCAAAAGTATACTAAAAGAATTTACGGAGTTCTCCAAGGAACAACAAGTCTGATATATAATGATAATAAATAAAGTAAATGCTTCAACATCGGCGCCCTCAAACGTCGTCGTCAAAGTCCTCCTCGAACTCCGGATCTACATGTTCATCTTCTCTCCCCCAAACACATAGAAAAATATGCATTTGAGATAAGTACAAAGTACTCAATAAGAGGTAGAAGCTACAAATTAATTATGATTTATAATTAAAAGATTATCTTTATAAGACCGACTCAATCTAGGGTTCACTCCATGTCAATCAACATGTCATGACTATACGTATCTAGCTTAACTTATCTTGGTTACGTCAGCATTCAAAGGCACTACGTATGGCATTTATCAGCCTGAAGATATACTTGCTAACTAAAGGTGAATAGCACCTGATAGCTCCGGGGTCTCCCCGGGATGTGTATACTCTCGATGAATTTCCTCCAATACCCTTCAGCCTTCTGAGCCAGTAGCGTTGTTCACCTTTATGAATGTATCACATCGCCGATATGAATTGGTGCATGACCAAGAATAGCATGACGTTTTATTTTATTAATACCACGTATGTAATTTATTATGTATTAACTAGCCATCTAATTGTTTTCAAGGCAAAGCTCACCTTAACAACACTACTCCCTCACTTAGACAGCTAGACACCATATCCTATCAAGTACACAGACATTGATGAACTCTAGTTCATCAAAGCATAAACCTATCATGCCCTTCCGACAGTCCCGAACTTCAACTCTTTGGAAGGGTACATTTGGTGCGGAACTAAACGCATCAGAAACTCAATCAAGGTTTGTTTATGTTTATTTAATGTTATTAGATCATAAAACAAGGTTTAAATTTCAAAGCATAGCTTAAAACAACATTTTCTCAAAACTTGGGGCCAATGCGTGTGCTTTCTCTGGAATGCGTGTGCATTCCCAGACCAGAAACCTGTTGAAGGTTTCTATCCAGCCAATGCGTGCGCATTGCCTACAATGCGTGCGCATTGCTCATGCTGGGAGCAAGACTAAACATTATGAAACAGCAATGCAAGCATATTCCATTGAATGCGTGCGTATTGCACCTACTGTGAAGATGATGGAACATTCTGAATCATGAATGCGTGCACTTTCCACTTGCTGAAACTAAAGCTAGACATTGTTTAACAGCAATGCTTGCGCATTGCTAGCCAATGCATATGCATCTGACGCAGCCAAAACCCTAACCTCAATTTTTCTACACTTTACGATCTCTACTCGATTCCAAACATGTTACGCACGATTGTACTCGAAAAAGAGCAAAAAAACACAACTTTTACAAACCATAACATCCCTTAATCCTTAAACGATCAACCGACATGATTTCTATCATCTAAACCATATCCAAGCATCAATCTTAACCCTAAAACAATTCAAATGTAGGAAGAGCGTCTTACCTTTTATTAAGCTAATCCAAAGCAACAAAAGCTACGAAAATCTATAGCAAAACGATCCTTCCTTTGCGAGAAAACCTATGTGATCAATCCAAATTTCGATTATATTCGATCACATGCTTCTAACCAAACAAGACTATGAATTTAGGAGTTTAGATTCATAAAAAATGTCCAATAACACATCTAGAGCTTGAAATTCATACCTTGACAAAGCCCCAACTTTCTTGTGTTGAATCGACGCCCTCTTCACGACGATTCCGATGCTCTACTCAAATCTGAAAACGGTTGAAAATAGCTTAGAAATTTGAAAAAATCTCTCAACCCTTTTCATTTGCACATACACGCCATTTCTCAGAGCGTAGGAAAATTTCTGATTTACTATTAGGTTATAGGAACTAATGAGATCTATTTTCCTTAAACAGAAAATCCCAAAAATAATAATTTCTTATTATTTTCCTTATTACTTAAAAATCAGATTTTCCCAAATAAGAATATATATATACGCCGCAATCAATTGGTAAACATACATTCCATGTATTGAATGTGATTTAATTTTCTTGGTAATGGCCGTGGACGAGGCCGTGAATTTGAATGCGGCCATGAAAAATGAAATGCTCATTTCTTTTTGTTGATATCTTTTGTTGTATGCTTTCTGTTTTATACTAGCATGATTGTTTATTCGATATCGAAGTTATTTATTTGTTTGATGTAACGCCCCGCTCCCGGATACCGAGTCCTTATCCGGAAACGAAACGCTCGGCACGTATAATATTAAATAAATCCAATATTACACGTAAGCCTCTACTACGTCGTATCGAGTTTAGCAAAACGGAAGCTCAAAAGACTCGGCAAATTAACACCAAAAATGCAATTATGAAAAGAACTCAACATACTAAAGATAGAAATGTAACATTTATTACATTGGAAAACCAAACGAAATCTAAAACGTACGAAACCTTCAAAAGAATACTAAAAGAGAATACAACGTTTCCCAAAAAACAACGTATCTAATGTGGATAAAATAAAAATAGAACAAATAAACGCTTCAACTCCGGCGTCCTCAAACGCCGTCATCGAAGTCCTCATCAAGCTCATTATCAACATGTTCATCTTCTCTCCCCCAAACACATAGAAAAACAATGCATTTAAGGTAAGTACAAAGTACTCAACAAGAGGTAGAAGCTACAAATTAACTAAGGCTCATTAACATGTTTTATTATAATAGTTATCTTTATGAGACCGACTCAATCTAGGGTTCACTTCATGTCCATCAACATGTCATGACTATACGTTTCTAGCTTAACTTATCTGTGTTACATCAGCATTCAAGGGCACTACGCATGGTGCTACTCACCACGAAGTATCTGGGTGCAACCTATTAGTGCATCACACCAATAACCACGGGCTAGTCCCGATAGTATACACGTTCGGTGAAGTCCCTGAACTCCTGGTGCCCTCTAATGGCCAGCAAAGTTATCCATCCACGAGTACCCTCTACTCCTGGTGCCTCTAGAAAGGCCAGCATGTTTACTCATTTTATCCGAAAGCCTACACATTGCGATATAAACTTGTGCCTATCCAAAAATGACATGATGTTTAATCTTTTAGCTAAACAAGTATGTAATCATCATTAGTTTTTAACTAGCCACCTAGTTGTTTTCAAGTAAGCTCCATCACAACTCAACTCTATTTGGTAGACCTCTAGACACGGACAAGGCCTAGCAATTACACGACATTGATGAACTCTAGATCACCAAAGTACAAGCCCTTCCATGCCTTTCCGACGGCCCCGGACTTCAACTCCCATTAATAGTATGTCCGGTGCCGGAACCAAACGCATCAAACTCAATCGGGGCTTGTTTATGTTTAATTAATGTTATTATATCAAGGATTAACATTTAGGATTCATATCACAGCTAAAAATCATCTTTTTCATCAAAAAGGAGGTCCAGTGCGGCCACACCGGGTTTAGTGCGCACGCACTAAGACTCTGTAAGTAAAAACTGGAATTCTGCTCGTCTAGTGCGCCAGGACTGTGTCTGGTGTGCCCGAACTGGGCTCCAGTGCACCCGCAACGGGTTCTGGTGTTCCTGCACCAACTCTCTGAATGTAAATTACAGTTTTGGACCTCTAGTGCGTCCGCACTGGGCCTGGTGCGCCCGCACCAAGCACGGTCACTCTCCAAAAACTCAAATTTTGAACCCTAATTGATCCTTAATCGGTCATAAACTTCTCCAACATCATAATACTCAGAAAAATGAATAAAACATAGCTTTTATCTACCATAACAACTCTAAATCTTTAGGCTACATGAAGGTACGATTTCTAACATAAAACCATATCAAAACCCTACATAAACCGTAATCAACTTGTAGAAAGAACCTCTTACCTTTTAGCAAGCTAATCCAATTCCAAATCCTCAGAAAAACCAACAAAAGCTGATCTTTTCTTCCAGGTAGCCTATATGATCAATTCCAAAAAGGGTTAGATTCGATCACCCGCTTCGATTAACACAAAGATCTCCAAAACTCATCCAAAACAGCAGCTAGGTCGAAAATCATACCTTGAGATAAGCTCCAACTTTCTTGTGTTGAAACGACGCCCTTTTCACGACGATTCCAATGCTCTACTCGAATCTAAAAACGGTTGAGATTCGTCTTAGAATCTGAAAGAAAAGCTCTCATCCTTTTTCTAAGTCTCACACGTAGAAAAGAGAGATTACGTGGAGGAAATTTCGATTCAAAAGGTTAAGGAAACTAATGGGGTTTATTTTTCCTTAAATAGGAAAATTCCCAATAATTAACCTAATCCCTTATTTTCCTTAATTACCCTTATTATTAAAAATCATATTTCCCCCAATATATGTATATTTATCCAAAATATATATATACCCAAAAATACTTTAATCCGTAAATCATAATATTCCATTTTTCGCAAATAGACACGTCTACCCTTTTTCAAAAAGTCGGGATATTACATTCCTTCCCCCTTAAAGGAGTTTCGTCCTCGAAACTCGAGCATGCTCAAACCATTGTCTTTCCTTAGCACTCTCTCTTCAACACAAACAAAACCGAAGCTTCACTTGTTTCCCCACGGACAACCTCTAACCGATTTTGATCTTGCGAACCATTGAACCACACTCTACCGATTCCCAAACCGCTCAAACCTCGTACACTCAACCTAAAACTGACCAACCTCAACTTGAGTCACTGAAACCGCCCTAGCCACTCTTCTGCTCGGTGTGCCCTTCACCGGAAGATACTTACTTATGTTTGCAATCCATGTAGACAAAATTCTTGGATGGCTGGCCTATACCAAGAATCACATTATGGTCCGTAGAAATCAAAATTTTAACGTTACTCTTGCCACGGTAGATTCCAACGCAACCAACAACTTGTAGTAACACCCTAGCAACCTTGATTACTCCATCCAAAGTCATTGTTATCACTAAGGGATCCTTGAGGTTGTTTTTACTAAAACTGAGGTGGGGTCCCTGATTCTGAAATGGATCAACAAGTTCCAACTGACTCACTACTGTCCTAAGCCAAACCACTTGCTTCTTGTTGAGCCCTAGAACAAGAACACCTAGTCTCTAACTACCAAACTTCTAAGGTGAAATAAAGGCATCTATTCTTTCTTGACCCGAGGACTTAAATGGTTTTGAGAAATTCGGGTGCATACATGAGCCATAAAATAATTTATTTGCACAATACAAACCGAGCGATTTTGAGCATGAGACAAAGAGAAAAATTGTAAGTACATAAGTTTTACATATGATGCTCAAAAATTAAAAAATTGGAAAGACATAGGTCAGTCAAAATAATTCTTTTCATCTACTGCTATAAGCTGTCAAAATTTCAGGACTTCACAAACTGACTTGTGTTGCATATTGTGCTCAAACCAAAAAGAATTTTAACTTAGTTCCAAATTTTTTTTAGTGCATGATGTTTTCTACAACATATCAAAAATTCAAGTCATTTGAAGGTGTTTAGCTTATTCAAAACAGATTGATAAGTACGAGTACCGCCGCAGAATTTTCTAAACAGAGTGCTCATCCTTGTCATGAAATTTATGAACAATCCAAATTGAAAACTAAGTTGATGTAAAGACATAAGTTGTAGATAAGACAACTTTTTAAGTGGCTGAAAATTTACAGAATTCTTTTTTTGGTATTTCAGAAATGATATTACATTGCATATAGAAATGTGAACAAAATCGTTCACTCGTTTTGCATAACATCAAGTTACAAAAAGAAATGATTAGGACCAAACGTAACAAAAAAAAATTAAATCCTCCAAGAAATAGAACATGTGAGAGAAGTCTGATAGTTCCAAAATAAGAGAGGGATTCTATCAAGGATCCTAGAGGAACGAACTTGGGGGAATCACGTAAGAGATGTGTGTTTAGAACTCAACCTAACCTTCGCTTGAGGAGACTCTTCACTTGGTCCTAGTGCAAC
Source organism: Gentiana straminea (assembly GCA_036785695.1). NCBI lineage: Eukaryota > Viridiplantae > Streptophyta > Magnoliopsida > Gentianales > Gentianaceae > Gentiana > Gentiana straminea. The sequence continues at coordinate 2,399,706 of JAVUPR010000142.1, forward strand.
TTAACCATGGTTTAATGATTCTTAGTCTTACGAGGATTTACCACCAATATCAAGAGAGATCAGAAAGGTTCAACAAGGTCTAAGAAAATCTTATCTTAGAGGAAAGGAAGCCTAGAAGACGTTTCGCTCTGATACCAACTGTAACGCCCCGCTCCCGGATACCGAGTCCTTATCCGGAAACAAAACGCTCGGCACGTATAATATTAAATAAATCCAATATTACACGTAAGCCTCTACTACGTCATATCGAGTTTAGCAAAACGAAAGCTCAAAAGACTCAGCAAACACCATAAATGCAATTATGAAAAGAACTCAACATACTAAAGATAGAAATGTAACATTTATTACATTGGAAAACCAAACGAAATCTAAAACGTACGAAACCATCAAAAGAATACTAAAAGAGAATACAACGTTTCCCAAAGAACAACGTATCTAATGTGGATAAAATAAAAACAGAACAAATAAACGCTTCAACTCCGGCATCCTCAAACGCCGTCATCGAAGTCTCATCAAGCTCATGATCAACCTGTTCATAGTCTCTCCCCCAAACACATAGAAAAACAATGCATTTAAGGTAAGTACAAAGAACTCAATAAGAGGTACAAGCTACAAATTAACTAAGGCTCATTAACATGTTTTATTATAATAGTTATCTTTATGAGACCGACTCAATCTAGGGTTCACTTCTTGTCCATCAACATGTCATGACTATACGTTTCTAGCTTAACTTATCTGTGTCACATCAGCATTCAAGGGCACTACGTATGGTGCTACTCACCTCGAAGTATCTGTGTGCAACCTATTAGTGGATCACACCAATAGCCACGGGCTAGTCCCGATAGTATATACGTTTGGTGAAGTCCCTCTACTCCTGGTGCCCTCTAATGGTGATGTATGAAAAATATATGATCAAATTATAAGACTTTTTATTATTATTTTATGATATTTTAGTATAATTTCATATAAATGCATTAAAAACTTATAAAAATCATAGTTAGTTATAATTAGATGCATAAGTTATAAAAACGATAAAAATGATGTTTTTTTTGTCAGATTTACGTTTGGTGTTTCATTGATATTATTGCAGGATCAGATGTTTACCGAGATCCCAAAATATGACATACTTTGAAGTATAAATCATGAGTTTTTGTGGGATAAAAGATTATGCCAAAATCTAACAACTTTGAACAGATCAACTGTCCTTAATGTTTCTACCGTAACTCATCTTCAACGGACATTTGATCTAACTTAGAGGCATTTTCAGAGAAAAAGTCCTTGATGAAAGTTGTAGTCCTTCAAGAAAGCTTTCCAACGACTATCAAATCATGTCAATCTGAGGTCTACAGCTCGAGATAGGTTTTTACGAACATCAGATATGTTGTATGTCCGGCACGCGCCGGAGAAGGCCGAATATTGCAGAAAAATCTCTGAAACTAGGCCCACAAATCTCTGACAAGGGAATATATACTGTGTAGCCGGCACGCGCCGGTTGGTGTCCGGCACGCGCCGGCCTTGTGGTACACTCTATAAATAGACCTCAATTGCAACCATTTTGAAGTGTACCAATGCATATATCTCTCTTCTATATATCTCTATAGTTTCGTTTTGTTGTTTTTAGTTAAATAAAAGCTGTAAACGGCACTCTGCCGGAATAATGCTGTAGTATAAAGTCTCGTTATAATTCTTAGAGGATGTATCAAGGCTCATTGATGTCAAGGAGTTGCTATTTCCGGATGATACAACTCTGAATGCTTCAATTGTAACCTGGTAACTTTTCTAATGTATTTATGTTTATGTATTAATTATAGTATCTATATTTTAGTTATTATGTTGTTAGGCTAAACTTAGTATCTAGCCAAGATATGAAATTGGATTAGTATTATCTTTTTAGGGAAATGGATGATGACTATACTAAAATTGGATAAAATCGGTTATAATGAATCTCTTTCTATATTCGTATTGAATTAGCTACTTGATATGAAAGAATTCATAATCTAATTATGAATTGACGCCTCGTAGTTAGGTTATGAACTCGTTAATAGAAAGACCGGAGGGTAAAATTGGCCGAGTGAAAACGTGACAACGGAATCCGATTTCCTAAACCGGGGGTAGATTTGTTTCGGGAGAAACAAACTCTTATTGACATATGTACTCAAGAGATTATTACGTTTAATTTGTTTGTTTAATTGACATACCTTAAAATTGGCCGAATGACAAAACGGGAGTGACCCATGCTTGAGGATGACCTTGGACAAATGATTGGACATATGACAATTTCAGATGCTCGTGTGAGGATGAATTGTTTAGTTTAGGAGTGCACCATTCCGTATAATTGATTTAACTTAAAATAATGATCGAGCACATCTAATTTCCACTAGAAAGATATAATCATTCAATAACATATTCTTGGCTAGTCTCTAATTATAATATCTATCTCCCTCCCCTAGATATTGTTTTGGTACCTATATATATTTATATCTATATATATATGTATTGATATATATATATATATATTTATATACTTATATATATATCTGTTTTAGTTTTATGCTTTGTTAGTTTAGAGTTTGGTTGGATGATAAAATTGCGACTTAGATTGAGATAATAATAGTTTCTCGGTGTTTAATCACACGGTGAATTACCAAGTTTTCCCTGAGGATCGACACCTGACTCACCATACTATCACTACAATTTGACCCGGTACACTGCCGGTAAGGATCGTAACACCTAGAAAAGGTCCGTCAGCTTTCTGGCGCCGTTTCCAAGGTTAGGTTTAGGTCTGTCAGTATTTTGGCGCCGTTGCCGGGGAACAACGCTAATTCATTGTGTTCGAATGATTTCTACTTATATTAACTCAAAAGTCTCGAGGATAAGTCAACACTCTTCTTACCCCATTTCTATTTTTCTTTTCGTTGGTACTTACCTAATAAGTAAGTTACAAATCTTTACTTTTATCGATTTCAACTATTTTCGATTTTCGTTAGTTGATGACCAGAAAGAGTAAGGCCCCACTTACTCCTTATAAGCCTGACATAGATACTTACGAAAGGCAAGTTAAGAGAGTAAAGAAAACAAGGTCATACTAGTCGTGGAAATCCCGACGGAGAATCATCATCAAATCAAAATACGAAAATGGTCGAAAACAAGTAATGAAACACCGAACAAGGACTAGATCATGCTCAAGGGCATGGCCAAAATCTTAATCAGGATCTACCAATACCAAATAACCAGAATAGAAATAATCAAAATCGGAACCAGAACAATCGTAATAATAACCCACCAAATCCGAGACCTATTTGTGATCGACCTTAAGAATAAACCGGACTAATAATCCGGTTCGTTTACCCAATGAAGGAGCAAATAATTTTGAAATAAAATCTCATCTTTTTGGTCTAATTGACGCAAGAGCCCAATTTCTAGGAGAGGATGATGAGGATCCACATCACCATCTCTATCTTTTCGAAGAATTGTGCAATACAGCCAAAAGTCAAGGTGCTCATCGTGAATTAACAAGGATGTCTATGTTTCCTTTTTATTTAAAAGGAAGAGCACGAGATTGGTTTATGTCACTCCCACATCATTCATTGACTAGTTGGGAGGAGATTCAAACCGAGTTTTTAAAGCAGTATTTTACTCCGGGTAGAAATTTGGAATTAAAGGTCGAAATTGCCAACTTTAGACAAGGATCTGAAGAAACGCTTGGGAATGCGTGGGAGAGATTTAAAAAGTTGTTAAGATCTTGTCCCGATCATGGTTATTCCTTAGATATGCAAATCCAACTTTTCTGTCGTAAATCAAGGAAAGATTCACGTGCAGATGTAGATCATGCATGTGGTGGTTCATTAATGATGAGTGAAGCCCAAATAGTTTACGATGCTATAGAAAAGATTTCCAAAAATAACAGAATGTGGGAAACCGGTTCTAGCACCAGGAAAGTAGCATTTGCAGGAGAATGCACATCGAATACGGAAGTTCTAGCACACTTGGAGAATTTGAGTAGAAAGTTTGACAACCTACAAAGCTAGTAGGATCGTAAAACCGTAAACTATCATACCAAATGACTACTCAAGTCATGATAATGTGTCATTAGGGATAGAAGAACCGAGAAGGATACTCAAGGGAAGAGGTGAGTTTTTTACAACAAAGATAGGAATTTGAACAACGCGTATTCAAACTCCTTTAATGCTATTAGAAGAGAGCACCCAACTTTTAGATGGTCTGAAAACCCTAATAAGCCAGGACAACCGCCATATCCAGTTCAGTATAAGAATCCATATAGTAATCAAGTTCATCAAGGAAATACATCAAATCAGAACCTACAATCGTTACTTAAATCTTATCCACAACATACTACTCAAACTATACCAGTCACCCAAAGTTCAACCCAACCTGAAGGAGTTGATAAATGGGATAAATTAATGGAAAATATGATGGGTGTAGTATCTACTCAAGCTCAGAATATGGAAACTATGATAACTTCTATAGGTTCGGCCTCTAAGGATATCACTATGTTGAAAACGTCTATGGGTGGACATGATACGAGAATGAGAACTATAGAAGCATCATTAAGGAATATGGAAGATCATTTGAGTAGAGAAGGAGAACGTAACAACAAGTAGACCTCCGGGAGGATTACCAAGTAATACCGAAAGAAACCCGAGAGAGGTAAATGTCGTGATTACAAGAAGTAGGAAATATTGTGAAGATACTAGAGCGAGAGAACGCAGAAACAATGAGGTAGAAAATGATTTTGATAATATCATAAAGGAAAAGGACGAACTTGAATTTACTGATGAAGAGGAAGAAATTATCGAAGAATTCTTAAAACAGAATAATGTTGAACCTGAAATTGAAGGTGAAGAATGGGTAAAAGCCCCTAGAATTCTGAAAGATCCTATGGATAAGGACCTGAGAACCCTATTTAAGGAACATGTCAGAGAAAATCAGGGAGAAAAACAGGAAGATTTAAAAGTAACTGAGAAGGATAAAGTTGATACAGGGAATGTTTTAAAGGAAAATTCTCAAGATAATGAAACTTGGCGATCAAGTAATTCTCAAAGATTCAAGGAAAAAGGAAAAGAGAAAATGACTTCAGAACCAAAGGTTATAGATTTAGAATCTTTGCCTTATCCACCGAAAGATCAAATTAAAAAGATAAAAACTGATAAGAAATATGCTCGTTTCCTTGACACTTTTCGTCATATTCATGTCAATATCCCTGTTATAGAAGCTTTAGTCAACATGCCTGCCTATGGAAAGTTTCTTAAAGATATCCTATCTAACAAAAAACGATTAGAAGAATATGAGAATATATGCCTTAATGAAGAATGCTCTGCAATACTTCAGCATCGGCTACCTCCTAAACTTAAAGATCCTGGTAGTTTCACTATCCCATGTGAAATTGGAGGATTTATGTTTAAGAAAGTGTTGTGTGATCTAGGAGCAAGTATCAATCTCATGTCTTATGAGGATTATAAGAAACTAGGAACAGGAGAGCTTACGAATACTAAAATGACCCTTCAGATGGCAGATAGATCAATTAAACATCCTAAGGGAATAATCGAGGACGTGTTGGTTAAAATTGATAAATTTTACTTCCCGAGAGACTTTGTAATAATGGAAATGGAAGAAGGATATTCAGCGCCAATTATTCTAGGTCGACCATTTCTAGCTACAGGAAGGACTTTGATAGATGTTCAAAAAGGTGAACTAATACTGAGAGTTAATGAGGATAAAGTTTCGTTCAATATCTTCAAAGCTATAAACCATCCATACAAAGAACCTGAATCATGTTCTTTTATAGATGAATATTCTACTATGTGGGATGCCAAATTTAAAGATTATGAAAATACATTAGAAGAATGTTTGGCATTTTCTATCTATAAAGAAGATGAAGATGATACTGAAATGAAAGAAGTAATCCTTTATTTAGATAAAGGAGGGTTTCTTAAACATCCATGACATCAAAATTTGAAATTGGAAATGGAAGGACCAGTTTTAAAACCATCAGTAGAAGATCCACCAAGGAATCTGGAGTTGAAACCACTTCCTTCGAATTTGAAATATGCTTTTCTTGAAAATAATAATCTGTTACCAATTATTATTTCATCAACCTTAACAAATGAACAAGAGGATCAATTATTAAGAATGTTAAGACAACATAAGAAAGCTTTTGGATGGACAGTGGCAGATATCAAAGGTATTAGCCCTGAGATTTGTGTTCACAAGATTATTTTGAATGAAGAAGCTAAACCTTGTATTCAGCCACAACGCCGCCTCAACCCGAATTTGCAAACAATCGTTAAGAAAGAGGTCATTAAGCTATTAGAAATGGGAATAATCTTTCCCATATCAGATAGTGAATGGGTAAGTCCGACTCAAGTAGTTCCAAAGAAAGGAGGTTTCACAATAAAAGAAAATGATAAAAATGAATGGATTCCGACAAGGGAAATTACAGGATATCGAATGTGTATTGACTTTCGGAAACTGAATGATCATACTAAAAAGGATCATCATCCACTTCCATTCATCGTGCGATGTTGGAAAGATTGAGTGGACATAAGTATTCATCGCTTTTTAGATGGTTATTCAGGTTATTTACAGATATTCATTGCAGTAGGAGATAGAGAAAAAACTACTTTCACTTGTCCCTATGAAACTTTTGCTTATAAAAGAATGCCGTTTGGATTATGTAATGCACCTGCTACATTTCAGCGATGTATGATGGCAATATTTTCTGATATGATCGAGAAATTCTTAGAAATCTTTATGGATGACTTTAGTGTTTATGGAGATTCTTTTGATAAATGCTTATCACACTTAGAACGTGTTTTACAACGCTGTGAAGATACCAACTTGGTTCTAAACTGGGAAAAATGTCATTTGATGGTATCTGAAGGAATTGTACTAGGTCATAGAATCTCTGAAGCATGAATTGAAGTTGATAAAGCTAAAGTCGAAGTAATTGAAAAATTACCCCCACCAATTAATTTGAAAACGTTAAGAGAATTTCTTGGACATGCAGGATTTTATAGAAGGTTTATTGCAGATTTCTCAAAAATAGCAAAGCCCCTGAGTCATTTGCTAGAAAAAGAAGTACCTTTTAACTTTGATGATAAATGTATGGAAGCCTTTAAGACCCTAAAAGCGAAATTAACTACTGCACCAGTACTAGTAGCACCAGATTGGGATTTGCCGTTTGAAATTATGTGTGATGCAAGTGATTTAGCCGTAGGAGCTGTTTTAGGTCAACGGTATAACAAAATTCTCAAAGCTATCTACTATGCTTCTCACACATTAAACGCAGCTCAACTTAATTATGCAACTACCGAGAAAGAACTTGTTGGCTGTAATATTTGCCTTAGATAAGTTTCGATCATATATTGTTGGTTCTAAGGTAATAATCTACACGATCATTCGGCTACAAGTATCTTTTAAGTAAGAAAGATGCCAAACCGCGTCTTCTTAGGTGGATTCTCGTTACTTCAGAATTCGATATTGAAATTAAGGATAAAAAAGGAAGTGAAAATGTAGTAGCAGATCATCTAAGCGGGATGGATAATGATGAAGGAAAAGGAAAAGAAATTCAGGATTCGTTTCCAGATGAGAAACTGTTTAAGATAGATACTCCCTCAACCATGCGATTATTAAAAACTAGAATACCATCAAAGGAAGATTCGCCATGGTTTGGGGATATTGTTAACTACATTACCTGTAAGTACATCCCACCTCATTGGACTTGGCAACGAAAAAAGAAGTTCTTTTACGACTTAAAGTTTTATTATTGGGATAAACCGGATCTTTTCCGAAGATGCTCAGATGGAATAATTAGGAAATGTATTCCTGATAATGAAATTTTAAGTGTATTATCATTTTGTCATGATCGTGAGGCGGGGAGGTCATCATGGAGGATGGAAAATCGCTTTCAAAGTTTTACAATGTGGTTTCTATTGGCCTACACTGTATAAAGATGCATATAAATATGCAAAATCTTGTGAATCATGTCAAAAATGGGGAAATATATCGAAAAAACATGAAATGCCTATGCAACCAATTTTAGAATGTGAGCTATTTGATGTATGGGGCATAGATTTCATGGGACCTTTCCCTATATCTTTCGGAAAAAGATTTATTCTAGTGATGGTTGATTATGTTTCTAAATGGGTAGAAGCTGAAGCTCTCCCTACTAATGATACCAGAGTAGTGCTAAGGTTTCTTAAAAAGAATATATTCACACGATATGGCATTCCGAGGGCTATCATTAGTGATAGAGGTTCACATTTTTGTAACCGACCATTTACTAAGGTAATTGAGAAATATGGTGTAACTCATAAACTTGGAACACCCTATCATCCACAAACTAGTGGACAGGTAGAGGTGTCTAATAGAGAAATTAAAAGAATCGTGGAGAAGACAAGTGGACTCGAATCGTAAAAGCGGCGTAAAGACTTGATGATGCATTATGGGCATACGTAATGACCTTTAAAACACCGATTGGTCGTTCTCCTTACAAATTAGTATTTGGAAAATCTTGTCATCTCCCCGTTGAATTAGAACACCGAGCTTTATGGGCTATTAAATTTCTAAACTTTGATCCTAAAGTCGTCGGTGATCATAGATTACTTCAGTTAATCGAACTAGAAGAATTTCGACTCGATTCTTATGAAAATGCTCGAATCTACAAGGAACGCACGAAAGCTTTTCATGATAAGAGAATCTATAGTCGTGAGTTCCATGTAGGTGATCGAGTACTTTTATATAATTCACGTTTAAAGTTGTTTCCAGGAAAGCTTAAATCTAGATGGACAGGTCCATATGACATAACAAAAATCTATAAGTCTGGAGCTGTTGAACTAACTGATGGAAAGACAACTTTTATAGCCAATGGACACAGGGTGAAATTGTTCGTGGAAACTGAAGGGATACCTCAACCAGAAGAAGTATTATTACTTATCGACCCTCCAACGAATTAAGAAAGCAGAATTTTAAACTTAGCCGATTACGGTGTACTATCTTTCTAATTCACCTTTTAATATGCATTTTAAAGTAGTTTTGTCTTTTACCGGATAGACGTAAAAGAACCGGATGCCTTTCATAGATAGAATAAGAGTTTTTATTTTACTTTTAAGATTAGGTCCGAATAAGGATGTCGCGTTTAAGATAGAAGCCTTAGTTTCTAAATTAAATAAGGAATTGCTAATCGAAGTCGAGAAAGAGAACTTTGTAATGGAAATTCAAGGAGTGCAATAAAAAGAAGAGCAAGGTTTTTAATGAAGTGTAGAATCTGTGGAAAAATGGAACATGCTGGACAGTGTGGAAGAAATACAACCATATCCCAGGATGAGTGTTTGAATGTTATTAAGAAGGGAACGATTAGGTGGTTATCCGAAAATCCCGAGGGAATACAAAGAGATAATTCAAACGCATCACTCCTAGGAGAAAGGTTAAGGGACCGTTATGATAACAATCTTGAGGATCTGAGATTGAGGGAGTTAGCAAAAAATCCTAAGAATTTCAGTGTGTGTTTTAATTTTTCAAATTTTAATTAAATTTCGTATTTTTAAAGTTATTTTTCTAAACTTAAAAAGATAAATATTTTTATGAAAAAATTTATAATAAACCTATTTTATCATGTAAAGTAGGTATATTATATCAAAAATATGTGATTTCAATATTATATTAGTTTTTATATTTTATCAAGTTTTATATAGAAAAATCGTATTAAACTTAGATTATATAACATAAATCATAGGCTTAACATCAAATGATTTTTATGTGATATAATTAGAGCTTATTACACAAAAAATGACAAAAATTCCGTTTTGTGGGGACTATGTGACCGGCACGCGCCGGTACACTACCGGCACGCGCCGGTGTGTACACACTTAACCCTAAAAAATGCGCCCCTTTCCTCATTGCTCACACCCTCATTTCGAATTGAAGAACAGCCCGAATTCTCCCTCTCTTCTCCTCAAAAATCAACAATTTTCCATCAATTTTCTACACTCAAACATCACATAAGTGTTAATCTCTCTTCCTCTCTTCAACTTAATCATAAAGGAAGATACCCATTGGAAAAAGTTGAAGCTTGGCAAGCTCAAGGATCTCTTTTCTCTCATTCCGGCGACCCCCATTAATTCCGGCGACCTAGCTTTTCTTTCTAGCATATTAAGGTAATAATATATATATATTTCAATTTTTAGTTAAATTTCTGAAATTATTTTGAATTTATTTTGATTTTATAGCCTAAGTAATTGTTGGTTCTTGTTGTTGGTGTTGTTTGTTTGTGTTGTTGTTTTGTCATACCACTATCGTAGATGGCCTCATCATCTAGAAGTAATCCTAAGAGGAAAAAGACTGAAGTACCAATCGTAGTACCGGTAGTTCAAACTAGGCCTTTAACCAAAAGGGAGAAAACTTTAACCTTTGAAAAAACCGCTAGTGCCGAAGCTAAACGAGCATATGATGAGTACTTTAGTAAAAGTAAGGTTTGGTTAGAACGAGAGATTGATTTTTCAAAGATTGGTAAAGAAGTGAAAGAAATTTTCAAAGATAGAGGATGGTTGGATGTAGCTATGGATAGGAAAGATAAGATTAACGTTTCTATGGTATCAGAGTTTTATTCAGTATTATCTACTTATGATGCTGATACGGTTGAGGAGATGACCTATATCCCTCTAAGAAGTGTTAATGTTACTTTTTACCCTGCTATGATTAATGTATTCTATGGCTTAACTGATATACCAGAAGAGGAGGATTATCACAATGTATGGGGTTTAGAACATCCTATGGCTCTACAAACCAAAGCTTATGAAGCCCAACAAGCCTTTGACCCCACTGTTGAATGGATAGAAAATAGGTTTGCTTATGGGAATTGTATTAGGGACATAAGGGCAATAAAACAGTTCTTAGGCCATAATGTATGTCCTTCCACACATGTTTGTGCATTTGGTCGAGAGGAAGTGGTTATTGCTTGGGCCATGGTTAATGATATTCCTATAAATCTGGGGAAATTGATCTTTTCTAAGGCATGTGAGTTTGCAAGCACTCGTTATCGAGGGGGACGTCTCCCGTTCCCTAGTCTCATTTCTGCCTTATGTGAGCTTGCAGAAGTCCCTGTCTTACCCTCGGATAGAAGCCGTGTCTCCCTACATTCCTCCCATTGGTCTTAAGCCGAGAGCCTTACCTACCGGAGTAATAGATTACAATAATCCTAATCGTCAACAACAACAACCACCACCTCCACCTCCTATTCACACTCAAGTACCTAGACCACCGAGACGGTCACATCGGCCACAAGAGAGCCAAGTTGAGGCTATGTTTCAAAGCATTTAGTTCAAGCTCGGGCTAACCGATGCTAATATAGCTTTAGCCTGTGAGAAGAATAGATATTGGGTGAGGACATCGAGTTGGTCGAGAGGATTTCGGGATGCTATGAGTGAGTTTGATCCTAGATTTGCCGAGATATCCGCTAGACACCCCTATAGTCGCCCGACCCATATACTATGCCGATTGGATTCTCGCCGATTTCACCACCTGGCACGTTATTTATCAGGACTATACGCCGTCATCCATAGGACAGGGTGGTATGTTTACAGGTACACCAGGGACATCCTTGGGCATGGGAGGAGTGACTTCTGTAGCAGATGTGACAGCAGGATTTGGTTCATTTGGTCTTCAGGGATCAGTTTCTATGTCGACGATGAGGACTGAGACATCATTTCGAACTTCTGTATCGGATCCACAGCAGTTCAGTTATGGTATTCATACGACGCAGTCGCAAGGAGCTGATTTTACTTCGTTACTATCTACATTTGGATCATCGTCATCTCAGTACGACCTTACTGGTGACATTTATCTTAACTATGATGAGGACGAGTGATTTCTTTCTTTTTTGTATAACTATCTACTTATGGTTTGCCTTATAATCTTTTATATTTGTTGTGTACGTTAAACGTTTGATGCACTCTCGGGGTAGTGCACGTTGTTACGTTGTTATCTTTTTCATAGTTTTCGGATGTTTTTAAATTTTTTCCCCCACGTTTTAGAAATATGCAGACTCTATTGTCAGAAAATAAAAGCTGGATCAAGCTAGAAATTGAAATATCTCTGACTGAGCACTATTTGACCGGCACGCGCCGGTTGGTGTCCGGCACGCGCCGGTGTAGTGGGCTGCAGGATCTTCTCAGGATATTTCCATTTCGGATCCGGCTTTGCCTATAAAAGGAAAAACGGATGCAAAGCATTCCTAAAATGCTCATTCCCTTCCTTTGCCTTTAATTCTCTTGCTATAAAGAGTTTAAAATGTCCGATCGTTCGTCCGTAAACGAGTTATTCACCTCCACATACACCAAATTCTCGTCATTCCAAATCCATTTTTTCATCAAATCCCTTACGAGCCTATGTATGCTTCGGTTCACAACCCTTATATAAGTAATTTCAATCGGTCACCGGTGTTGATTGAAAGGGGTTTAAATTTCGAAAGGTTGACAACCGGGCATTTACGAGGATGGATATAGATGGGTGGGACTATTTTTGTCGTATGCCGAGAGGTAGGATTAACGTTACCGTGGTAAGAGAATTCTATTCGATCGTCGAAGCTAATACGTGTGCCGTTAACACGATCCATTAATGAGAGGAGTTGTTGTTCCTTTCACCTCCACCAACATAAATCAAATTTTCTTGATTCCACCAGTCCAAACTTCACCCGCTAACGGTTTTATTACAAAATATTCGGAAGCTTGTTCACTCTTGTTCTACAATTATGATTTTGATCAAAATGTCTCTACGACTGCTTTGCTTCCCCATCTTAGAACGTGGAAGCGATTCATCAATTCACGTGTTTATTCAACTGTTAATTTCTCGGAAGTTAGTGATGATGAATTGATGCTTCTATATGCGATTACTACGGAGTCGTTATAGATTGGGGTGTCGATTCGAAATCGGTTTGTGAGTTTTGCGTTCGGGAGAAGACCGAATTATCATCCTTTACCATTTGGATGGTTGATTTCTAGGTTATGTGTTCGTTTGGCAAGGGTTCCGGAAAGAGCGACAGATGAATATTTTCCAGCTCGTATTCCTCGTGTTGGGCTTTTACCAGTCGATATTCCGGGAGGATCGTCAAGTGGTGAAAATTAGATAACTATGTTGGTAGAAAAGAAGGAATAAAAAAATCATAAAAGTAGTACGGTACGTTAGTATAAGTCACAATAAATTAAAATAACTTAGTTTAAAAAATTAGTTTAACTTAATTTATGGTTTTCTAGTTTAACACTCCTAGTAGTTTTAAGTTGTGTTTTAGTATTGTAATATATTTGCATGTTTTTAATTTATGTTTTTAAATGTTTTTCTTTTATATTATATAAACGCTCGTCTATTTGACACCTAAAATAATCTACCATGATAGAATTCATTTTATTTTCTAATCCAAATTTTTACTACTCATTAGCCATCGGGACGATGCCAATTCGTAAGTGGGGAGTAGAGATTGGTTAGTAAATAAATTGAATTTAATACATCAAATACTTACACACTTAGTTTAATAAGCAATAATATATAATTATTTGATAAAAATGATATATTTGGATAGAATAAATTTTTAATTAAGTAAAGTAATCTTGATATATTATTCTTATATTAATTATGTCTATTTTAGATTTTTAATAAGATTTTAAGTATATATATCTTGATAAATATTATGAAATATTTTTTTTTATGAAATTAGACAAAAGTTACTTATAATTATAATGAAATTTTAGAATAATTTTCTTTTCAAGGCAAAGTATGAAATTGGAATCGGATTAGGGATGATGAGATTTTTGGCATAACTTTGATAAACCAGAGCCAAATAAGCCTACCCGAACATAATTTCCAATTTTTGTCCCCACCTCAGCCTTGTAGAGTGATCAAGACCTCACTCGAAATAGCCATTATTATTAACTAGAAATTACCAACCCTAACTTAATAATGGTCTACATTTCTTTGAAAATCCCGCAAGTTTAGTATGTATTTATGGATAGCGGTGATGACATCGAAATTTGGAATATGCTGAGATTGAAATGAATGTTATTCGGAAGGCAGTTTGTTATCAAATATGGTTATTCTCTATAAAAAAAAATTAATAATAATAATAAAAATAAAAATATAAGAACAGAGTATTATAGGTATCTTTTCTGTTTTTGATCGACAACCCAAAAATAAAATATCAGATAAAGCTACCTGATGATAGTAGTCCAGCTAGGGTATTATCACGAAATGTCCTATTGCTGGGAATGAAGGTATATGCTATAAATCTGATAAAAAAGAAAAAGTCGAATCAAAACTATCAAGAGTTATCACGAGTTTAAGGAAACCGGATTCGTGATTTTCGATCGAAAGAGTAGTACACCGATCAATCTTGATAAAGCAATGCCTATGTTCTTAAGTTCTTATTATTAGTATTAAAAAAAAAAAAAAAGAGAAACCATATTTTGGAAGTTATTAAAGTTGAAAATTGAAAACAGTGTCAGGAGTGTTACTGATTGAGAAATTTTTGATCAGAAGATGAATGTGTAAGTACGTACGACTTGCTTCTATCTCTTTTGATTTCCCTTTGTTATCCTTTTCGATTAGCCAACTACCCTGAGCCTGAACGTTACAAGCCAATTTGCCAACTACTTGACTTAGTCATTGATTCCGATAAATCATACAGTGGAGATTAAAAAGTTGTTCTAAATATTTTATTTATACTTATAAAGTAATTCATGAAAAATTTCATTTAAAAAATATTTTATAACTAGTTTATTAAGTTATATACATTTTTTATCTTCTTAATATCTTAGATAGATGAAAATAATATAATTATAATATTGACAGCATACGTTACTAAGTTAGGAATTTATTCTAGAAGAATTATATTATCGCTTATTTTGCTCGAGGACGATCAAAAGCTAAGTGGGGAGTTGTGATGTATGAAAAATATATGATCAAATTATAAGACTTTTTATTATTATTTTATGATATTTTAGTATAATTTCATATAAATGCATTAAAAACTTATAAAAATCATAGTTAGTTATAATTAGATGCATAAGTTATAAAAACGATAAAAATGATGTTTTTTTTTGTCAGATTTACGTTTGGTGTTTCATTGATATTATTGCAGGATCAGATGTTTACCGAGATCCCAAAATATGACATACTTTGAAGTATAAATCATGAGTTTTTGTGGGATAAAAGATTATGCCAAAATCTAACAACTTTGAACAGATCAACTGTCCTTAATGTTTCTACCGTAACTCATCTTCAACGGACATTTGATCTAACTTAGAGGCATTTTCAGAGAAAAAGTCCTTGATGAAAGTTGTAGGCCTTCAAGAAAGCTTTCCAACGACTATCAAATCATGTCAATCTGAGGTCTACAGCTCGAGATAGGTTTTTACGAACATCAGATATGTTGTATGTCCGGCACGAGCCGGAGAAGGCCGAATATTGCAGAAAAATCTCTGAAACTGGGCCCACAAATCTCTGACAAGGGAATATATACTGTGTATCCGGCACGCGCCGGTTGGTGTCCGGCACGCGCCGGCCTTGTGGTACACTCTATAAATAGACCTCAATTGCAACCATTTTGAAGTGTACCAATGCATATATCTCTCTTCTATATATCTCTATAGTTTCGTTTTGTTGTTTTTAGTTAAATAAAAGCTGTAAACGGCACTCTGCCGGAATAATGCTGTAGTATAAAGTCTCGTTATAATGCTTAGAGGATGTATCAAGGCTCATTGATGTCAAGGAGTTGCTATTTCCGGATGATACAACTCTGAATGCTTCAATTGTAACCTGGTAACTTTTCTAATGTATTTATGTTTATGTATTAATTATAGTATCTATATTTTAGTTATTATGTTGTTAGGCTAAACTTAGTATCTAGCCAAGATATGAAATTGGATTAGTATTATCTTTTTAGGGAAATGGATGATGACTATACTAAAATTGGATAAAATCGGTTATAATGAATCTCTTTCTATATTCGTATTGAATTAGCTACTTGATATGAAAGAATTCATAATCTAATTATGAATTGACGCCTCGTAGTTAGGTTATGAACTCGTTAATAGAAAGACCGGAGGGTAAAATTGGCCGAGTGAAAACGTGACAACGGAATCCGATTTCCTAAACCGGGGGTAGATTTGTTTCGGGAGAAACAAACTCTTATTGACATATGTACTCAAGAGATTATTACGTTTAATTCGTTTGTTTAATTGACATACCTTAAAATTGGCCGAATGACAAAACGGGAGTGACCCATGCTTGAGGATGACCTTGGACAAATGATTGGACATATGACAATTTCAGATGCTCGTGTGAGGATGAATTGTTTAGTTTAGGAGTGCACCATTCCGTATAATTGATTTAACTTAAAATAATGATCGAGCACATCTAATTTCCACTAGAAAGATATAATCATTCAATAACATATTCTTGGCTAGTCTCTAATTATAATATCTATCTCCCTCCCTAGATATTGTTTTGGTACCTATATATATTTATATCTATATATATATATATGTATTGATATATATATATATATATATATATATATATATATATATATATATATATATATATATTTATATACTTATATATATCTCGTTTTAGTTTTATGCTTTGTTAGTTTAGAGTTTGGTTGGATGATAAAATTGCGACTTAGATTGAGATAATAATAGTTTCTCGGTGTTTAATCACACGGTGAATTACCAAGTTTTCCCGAGGATCGACACCTGACTCACCATACTATCACTACAATTTGACCCGGTACACTGCCGGTAAGGATCGTAACACCTAGAAAAGGTCCGTCAGCTTTCTGGCGCCGTTTCCAAGGTTAGGTTTAGGTCTGTCAAATGGCCAGGAAAGTTATCCATCCACGAGTACCCTCTACTCCTGGTGCCTCTAGAAAGGCTAACAAGTTTGCTCATTTTATCCGAAAGCCTACACATTGAGATATAAACTTGTGCCTATCCAAGACTGACATGATTTTTAATCTTTTAGCTATACAAGTATGTAATCATCATTAGGTGTTAACTAGCCACATAGTTGTTTTCAAGTAAGCTCCATCACAACTCAACTCTATTTCGTAGACCTCTAGACACGGACAAGGCCTAGCAATTACACAAACATTGATGAACTCTAGATCACCAAAGTACAAGCCCTTCCATGCCTTTCTGACGGTCCCAGACTTCAACTCCCTTTAAGAGTACGTCCGGTGCCTGAACCAAACACATCAAAACTCAAGCAGGGCTTGTTTATGTTTAATTAATCTTATTAGATCAAGGATTAACATTTAGGATTCATATCACAGCTAAAAATCATCATTTTCATAAAAAAGGAGGTCCAAAGACGCCCACACCGGGTTCAGTGCGCACGCACTAATCCTCTGTAAGTAAAAACTGGAATTCTGCTCGTCCAGTGCACCAACAGTGGGTCTCGTGTGCCCGCACTGGGCTCCAATACGCCCGCAACGGGGTCTGGTGCGCCTGCACCAACTCTCTGAATGTAAATTTTAGTTTCTGGACCTCCGGTGCGTCCGCATTGGGCCTGGTGCGCCAGCACCAAGCACGGTCACTCTCCAAAAACTCAATTTTTGAACCCTAATTGATCCCTAATTGTTCACAAAATTCTCCAACATCATAATACTCAGAAAAAGGCATAAAACATAGCTTTTATCTACCATAAAAACTCTAAATCTTTAGGCAACATGAAGGTACTATTTCTAACATAAAACCATATCAAAACCTAACATAAACCCTAATAAACCGTAATCAACTTGTAGGAAGACCCTCTTACCTTTTAGCAAGCTAATCCAATTCCAAATCCTCAGAAAAACCAGCAAAAGCTTATCTTTTCTTGTAGGTAGCCTACGTGATCAATTCCAAAAAGGGTTAGATTCGATCACCCGCTTCGATTAACACAAGAATACGAAAGGTATGAGTTTTGATCTCCAAACTCATCCAAAACAGCAGCTAGGTCGAAAATCTTACCTTGAGAAAAGCTCCAACTTTCTTGTGGTGAAACGACGCCTTCTTCACGACGATTCCAACGCTCCACTCGTATCTAAAAACGGTTGAGATCCATCTTAAAATCTGAAAGAAAAGCTCTCAGCCTTTTTCTAAGTCTCACACGCAGAAAAGAGAGATTAGGTGGAGGAAATTCTGATTCAAAAGGTTAGGGAAACTAATGGGGTTTATTTTTCTTTAAATAGGAAAATTCCCAATTGATGTTGTCAAAAACATCAGGTTTGCGGTATATATCTATTGAGGTGGATATCTAGCTATAAAAAGTGTATTTTAGTGGTGTTTTCCGGTGGTGCCCGGCGGCGGCGTAGGATTCCCTAAATATGATGCCGACCTGGATTCCCTAAAAATTGTATCGGTTAAAATTAAACTCCAAATATGATGCCGACCTGGCGTCGGGCTTATAAATGTTCGCTCGAGGGCGAACTCTAAATATGATGCCGACCTGGCGTCGGGCTTATAAATGTTCGCTCGAGGGCGAACTCCAAATATGATGCCGACCTGGCGTCGGGCTTATAAGAAGGTTTGCTCGTGGGCGAACTCCAAATATGATGCCGACCTGGCGTCGGGCTTATAAGAAGGTTCGCTCGTGGGCGAACTCCAAAATATGATGCCGACCTGGCGTCGGGCTTATAAATGCCAAAATATGATGCCGACCTGGCGTCGGGCTTATAAATGTTCGCTCGAGGGCGAACTCCAAATATGATGCCGACCTGGCGTCGGGCTTATAAGAAGGTTCGCTCGTGGGTGAACTCCAAATATGAAATATGATGCCGACCTGGCGTCGGGCTTATAAATGTTCGCTCGAGGGCGAACTCCAAATATGATGCCGACCTGGCGTCGGGCTTATAAATGTTCGCTCGAGGGCGAACTCCAAATATGATGCCGACCTGGCGTCGGGCTTAATCGCCGACAACGCTCTGTCGGGCTTAGACTAGTGTTGATGGAAACCACCAGTTGTATGCTGTGCATGTAGCGAACAGGCTAAATTGCCGATAACGTTCTATCGGGCTTGAATTAGTGTTTGTATCGCGTAGCGAATTACCGATTATATGCCGTGCATTGCAGCGAACATGCTAAATTGCCGATAACGTTCTATCGGGCTTGAATCAGTGTTTGTATCGCATAGCGAATTACCGATTATATGCTGTGCATTGCAGCGAACAGGCTTAGTCGCCGATAACGTTCTATCGGGCTTAGGTCGCCGACAACGCTCTGTCGGGCATAAAGTGCCGTGCATGAAGCGACGGGCTTTTCGTTGTAGATAAATCCATGTTGATGGCGAGCCTGTAGCAGAGAGCTCGTAATAAGATAGCTTGTAATAAATGTTTATTTTGCTTTTGTGATGATTTTCCCAAAGTATTTTTGAGCTCGCGCCTTTACTCTTTTACTCGAAATACTCCATCATTTTCGAGTCCGCTATTTGGGTTTGACGTATCCGTATATGTATATATAGCCCCCCTTGTTTTTGGCGAGGTCGAGGACGTTAAAGCGTCGAACTTGCTAAAAATAATTGAATTGAAAGCCTTACTTGTTTCTGTTGAGCTCGATGAATGAATTAAAAATCCGATGTGCGGCCCCCTTGTTTTCGGTGAGATTGAGGGCGCTAAAAAACTGAGCTCACCGAAAATACTTGGGGCGAATAATCATACTTGTCTCGAATCGGACCGATTTTGTTGCACTTTTTGATTTGATCGAAAAATCCGATATATGGCCCCCTTGTTTTTGGTGAGGTCGAGGGCGCTAAAAATAATCGATAATAAAGTCTGACTTGAACTTGATAACTGAATCAAAAAATTCCAATGTGTGGCCCCCTTGTTTTAAGCAAGGTCGTTGCGGGCTTGGTTGAAATAAATTTATAATTCAGGTCATTCCCGTCTGTTTTAAAATTTCTCCCTGCGCCCCCTTGTTTGGGACAAGATTGAGATTGCGAATAACTTGTCTGAAATAAATGTTGAGGTCGAGCTTTAATTGGACTTAGAGCTTGCCGACCGAGGTCGGGCTTAGAGCTGGCAGATAGGTCGGACTTAGAGCTGGCCGACCGAGGTCGGGCTTAGAGCTGGCCGATGAGTCGGACTTAGAGCCGGCCGACCGAGGTCGGGCTTAGAGCTGGCCGACCTAAAATTAACCGATACAATTTTATTTTTTTTATTTTTTTTTTTTGGGTCCTTCAAACGCAGCAGCAATCGGACAGCCTCTTCTTCCATGACCCATATCTCAAATCCACTGTCCAACAGAGAAAGGAGAAACTCCATGTTTTTTTCTCTTCGAAGAAAATGTACCTTGGAGCTAACCTTGACCAATATACCAATTTTAGAGAACAAGCAGCAGCATCAACAACCTTCTCGTTTGAATGAAAAATTAAACCAAACAAAATTGGAAGCGCACCGGCATCCAAAACATCACGAACACCATTCTTAAAACATAAGCAAAGCTTGCAACATTTTTACAGAGGGTCTCAAAGCTTTTACAGTACTTCCCCTCGTAGTACAGATTGAGAAAATAGAGAATAGAAAACTTCCCTGAGTTATACGGACGCCGGAATCCATGGATTAAAGCCGGACTCTTCGCAACGGTGAATAGCCGGATCTTATTTCTCAATCTTCAGAGCTTTTAACTTCGATTTCAAATGGACCTTCGAATTCGAGATCGAAACAGGCATCACTTTCTGGCTCGCAACTCTTGATTTTTGTTGCCATATAATCATCTCTTCATCAATTTTGTGTTTTGGCCATGGCGCCAAGCTTTTTATACACAGCGCTTCTGAGCACTTTCTCCAATCCAGGGACTTGAGACATCCTGAAGATGCGAGATGGTCTCTCTGCTCTGCTGCTCTGCTGCTCCCTCCTTTCATCTTAACGGTAAGGGGTGATAATATGGATCTAGATGGAGATCTTGTTGAAGACTTGGCCGGAAAACAAAAAATGGGCGGTTTCAGGCCGCCGGAATTTCTACATCTGGCCGGAAAACGTTGGAAAAAGTCGATTTCCCGGTAACGGAGCCAACTGATGTTGTCAAAAACATCAGGTTTGCGGTATATATCTGTTGAGGTGGATATCTAGCTATAAAAAGTGTATTTTAGTGGTGTTTTCCGGTGGTGCCCGGCGGCGGCGTAGGATTCCGGCGGTGGTGCTATATCAGAGAAGAAGACGGGGGCAATTTGGCTTTGCCGTGTGTTTATATCATTTGTTGCCCGAGACTTAAATGAGTTACATGGCTCCCTTATTTATAGGAGGAGCAAACTTAGTAGCTAAGTAAACTAAAATATCTAGATGGTAAGTGGATCGAATATCTCGGCGGCGTCCACACAGGATCGAGGTCGCTGGCGGACCCGTTTATCAAATGAGATCGCGTGCCGGCCCCCTAATCCTCTTCTGTCGTCGCATAGGGTTGAGGGCTTGGAATGGGTCCGAAGGCTCGTGGTCCTGATTTGACTTGAGAGCTTGCGGACAGTAATGGCTGATGGCCTCATCCACTAATGTCGGTGGTTGGTCAGACCCGAATGAGGATCCGCGGACCGAAGTACGACTTAGGCACATCACCAATAATTAACCTAATCCCTTATTTTCCTTAATTACCCTTATTATTAAAAATCATATTTCCCCCATATATATATATATATATATATATATATATATATATATATATATATATATATATATATATTTATCCAAAATATATATATATATACACAAAAATACTTTAATCCGTAAATCATAATATTCCATTTTTCGCAAAAAGACACGTCCGACCTTTTTCGAAAAGTCGGGATATTACATTTGATAATAGATATACTATGTGCTAACATATGTATAATCCGTTGAGATATTGAGATTCTCATTACAAGATGCTTTGTTGGTGGGATTAACCATCAAATGAAATACATAAAGGAACCCAAAAATTGTCAAATGAGTTGACCTCGTGTCTATTGTCATGGAGATCTTTGATCCGCCTATATGATACTACTTATGTGGTAAAGTATTGAGGTAAACATTTTTTGTTTCAATTCATTTTAAAATTTTATGTATGCTTATACAATAAGTATTTTGATACTAGTGGCATTGATGATATCAATATAAAATGACGATATCAATCAATCAAAAAATGATATGATCTGTTGGGAATAAAATTTAGTTTTGATGATGATTCATCTTATTCAAGAACATGTTGTTAACACTCCATTGATGAAGTGCTGAAACTAACTGTTATAGTGGAAAGCTAAAAGATGTCTAGAACTGAATGTATAGGTTTTACTAGAGTCTGATAATTGTATAGATTACATCAGACAAACACTGTAATAAAGAGAAGTGTCGTAGAACTAAAACTGGAAATCATCTAAGAAACTGGAAATCACTTAGACAACTGGAACTGAACTTATGACTGAAGATGTACACCCAAGAACTGAAGTTCACTAAAAACTGAAGAAGGTAAGTTCGCTGAGGGACACAGACTCGGTTGGCTTATCTATAACAGAAGGCTGAGGGAACCAACTCAGTATTTGAAGAACTGAGGGACACAGACTTAGTTAAGGAAGATTGAAGAACTGAGTGTTCAAACTCAGTTATGAAGATTTTAAGCCGAGATTGTTAAGTTAGGATTAATGTAAGTCTGTGATGGCCTGAACTGACTTTATGGATCTTGTAGAAGACCTAAGTATCATAAGGACAATGATATCTTAGATGATATTTATAAGGAATGGTGTAATCTGATTTAGTTACATATAATCAGATAAATAGAGTACTGAAGTTTTGTAGA
Source organism: Gentiana straminea (assembly GCA_036785695.1). NCBI lineage: Eukaryota > Viridiplantae > Streptophyta > Magnoliopsida > Gentianales > Gentianaceae > Gentiana > Gentiana straminea. Next base: position 2,422,514 of record JAVUPR010000142.1, read on the forward strand.
AGAGTAAAAACTCCGTTAATGCTCTAAGTCAGTTAGAAAACTGAAAACTGATATACTCAGTATAAAACTGATCAGGAAACTCAGGTTTATAACTCAGTCATCCAACAAACTGAAAGTACATTCGAACGTTGTAAAGAAAGCAACTCTATTGGATGAAATACTGACAAGTCAGAACGGTCACTAAATATAGCCGTTACAAGATCGACGTTGATACAATTCGAATTCAAGCGAAATGAACGTTGGACCTCACACTATAAATAGATGACTTTGAACCAAGGATCAAGGACCAAGATTTAACAAGATTACAAGCAATTTGTGCACAAGTCTCGTTCATTCGAATTACTATCATTGTTTGTGCTCAACAAGATCTTATCTAGAATTCTTCAAGTGTTCAAGCTACATCGATCTTATCCAGATTTCTACACTTTGAAGAACCACAAGCAAGAACCATTTATTGATTCTCAGCCCAACTTTGTTCTTAATCAAAGCTTAGACCGTGAAGCAATCCGGTCAAGGAGTTGTCTGTGACTGTTATGACATTTGCAGTCGGGTAGACTGTGTTTGTGGTGGTAGCTGATGAAGAGGCAATCCAACCCTCTAAGGACCAGTGGTTCAAGCAGTTGAAGAGCAGCCATACAACCTGTTCTTTAGTTGTTTAGATAGTGACACTAGGGATTAATCAAGGACTGTTATATAGGACTTTTTGTAACAGCGTATCTCAAGAAGTTCTCGTGGAATTTTCGTCCTACACCATTGGGGAAGAGTGGACTGACATGATTACACCACCTGGAACCACTATAATTCTTGCCCTACTTACTTTACGAATTTACATTCTGTTATTTATGTTACAACATTTATTATTATTTATACAACATAATGAAACTGATTGTTATAAGCATACACAGTTCACAAACTGACATTCACCAGAATTCAGTTTTGCATACACAGCTTTTTCACATAGAATCAACAAGATCCGATAAAGGCTAAAATCTATATCCGCTGCCAGTTGACTCGGTTTTGTATATGTCAGTTTGATTTAAACTCAGCTTTGTCAGCTCAACTCCACACAAGTTAAAACTGAACTTTAATTGTTAATCAATCTGCACTAGACTAAGTTCTCATTTAGGTTTTTGGTGACAAGTTTATTCACCCCCCTCTAAACTTGTGTTAGCCTTTCCAAGGGACCAACAATTGGTATCGGAGCAGTGTTCTTTGGCAAGTTATTGTTGAAAACTCACCTGCTCTAATTATCTCCTCTAGTTGTTCTCTTGAAAAAGCTCAGTGTTTCAATTTCCAGTCTTTGCATAATCCAATTTTTTTATTCACTTACACAATGGATAACAATCAGTATGCCAGACAAATGCTGATGTGCAACATGGACAGATTTGATGAATATAAACGACGTTTGCTGGCTTTTATAGTAGCTTCTCATGAGGAGATGATTGATGTACTCACTGATGGACCTATCCAGATCACCCACATGCAAACTGTTGGTGAAAATCAAGTTAGAGTTCCCAAGCCTAAAGCTAAATGGACCAGTGATGATCGAAAGAGAAATAACCTGAACAATGTCGCCATGGATATCATACTCAGAACCCTTGACAGCAACATGTACCTAAAGGTCAAGGATTTCACTACTGCAAAAGAAAAATGGGAGAACCATCAGTTAGTTTGTGAAGGAATCGACTCTATCAAAGAGAATAAGATCTCCGTCGCAAAACAGAAGTTTCAGAATTTCCAGATGAAGTCAGGCGAAAATATTGATCAGAAGGAAACAAGATTCAGCGCTATCATGGATGAACTGGCTCTACTCAAGATTGAGTACACCAAGAAGGAAATCAACACTAGAATCTTGAAGGCTTTACCAATGTGCTGGAAGATGAAGGTCACATCAATGGAAGAATCAAGAAAACTTGACATAGAAGACTCCTTCAAAATCTTCTCAGATCTTAAATCTTATGAATTCAGTGAAGATGTCACCATGACAACAGCTCTCATCAAAGCCACGGAGGAACCCAAAACAACAGCTCTTGCAGCAGCAGCCTCAAATGATAACCAAGAAACCTCATCTAGCAATCTTCAGCAATTGGATGAGATGGAGGAGCAGATGGCTCTAATGATGAACAAAATTCGAAGAATGAAGAATGGACACCCAGTCACTCAGAATTTCATCAAAAGGACTCCTGAAAAGAAGAAAGACGATGAATATCTTTGCTTCAACTGTAGGAAGCCTGGACACTTCAAAGCTGAATGTCCAGAGCTGACTGGTAAGAAGACTCAGGAACGAAGAACTGGCAGAAGAACACTCTTAGCCGGAGATGAGTCAGACTATGAAGCTGGTACTGAAAGATTATCAGATGACACAGCTTTAATGGCTCATATGGAGAATCCAAATGAGGTATGTGAATTCCTCAGCTCAGATTTCCATACAAAATATATGCATGTTCATCGACTGCTGACTCCAATCCAAGAAATCTGGAATTAGAAGAAACACTTGACGAATTGATGAATCATCTAGTAACTATTCAAGCTGGTTATGAATCAATTAAAGCTGAGAATGAAGTTTTAATTCTTTAAGTTGAAATATTGAAGTCTGAACTAAATATGATGAAACCGACCGTAACCGATAACTCGGAAGAATCGATCACCACCTGCGTTAAACGAAAGAATCGAATCTTTTGCTCAATCAAGTTCAACCACTGGATTCAAATCCGGAAAGCGTTATGGAGACAAAACGGCTTAGGATTTGATACACAGCAATCTTCTAAGCAAGGAACTAGCAAAGCTACTAAACCTAGTATCCAAACTGGTATTAAGTTTGTAGCTGAGCAACTTCCACAAATTGAGGAAATTGCTGAACCAGTAAAGTCAGCCTCACATAAGACTACTCAGTTTTCTAAGAAGACATTTGTACCTACCAACAAAGGTAAACCAAAGGGTAGATCAGCTGTACCTCAAGGAAACAGAAATGGTAGATCAACTTCCAGATCTACAAAAACTGATCAAGAGAAGAACCAGAAAAATTATAATCAGAGTAAATCTAAGAATGTCAATCATTCAAAGATTTACACATCCAGGGGGAAAGGCAGACTGTACCCCACTGATGATGATTGGAATTTTACTGAATCTACTATTAAAACTGATAAGAACAATCATTCCAGACAGAAAACTTATTACAAGTTTCAGTCCAAGACTCAGCAGAGAGCTTATCCCAGTTCTCAGCAAAAGTCCCAATCAAAGGTCAATCCAGACCTCAGTACAGAAGGAATGATGGTTATTATTCAACTTTTAATAATAGAAGACATTTTGGAAATCAGTCTAAACCAGAAGAGCTGAGAAATCATATAAATGAGACACAATCCAGAAAAAGACCTTATGGAAATATGGCTTACATATATGAAAATAAGTGCAACAATTTCCAGAGAAGACCTTATGGAAATATACCCAGAGTTGTACTGACAACTGACCACTATGGACCCAAACAGAGTTGGGTACCTAAAGCATTTTAATTTGTTTTGCAGGATATTTGGTACTTTGACAGTGGATGCTTTAGACACATGACAAAGAGCAGGGACTGTCTCACTGATTTTGTAGCTAAAGATGGACCAAGAGTCAATTTTGGAAGTAAAGACAAACCTGGTAACACAAAAGGTTATGGAAACTTAATTAGAAATGGACTCACAATCAAGAATTTATCTTACATGGAAGGACTTCACTACAATCTACTCAGCACAAGTCAATTCTGTGATATGGGATACAAAGTTACCTTTGATAAGGAATATTGCATTGTCGTCAGTGAAACAACTTTCCAAGTAGTTCTTGCTGGAAGAAGAAAAGAGAATATGTATGTTGTAGATTTGTCTACAGCAGTTTCAGAAACTTGTTTGATCGTGCATACCAAGTCAGAACTCAGTTGGCTGTGGCATAAGAAACTAAGTCACCTAAACTTTGATGATATCAACATGTTAGTAAAAAAGAACTTAGTGATTCGACTACCAGAGATGACATACAAGAAAGAGAGTATGTGTGATGCATGTCAACAAGGAAAGTAAACAAAAGCAAGTTTCAAGACTAAGTCTCAACATTCAACAAACAGAGTTTTAGAACTGATGCACATGGACTTATTTGGACCAGTTACACCAATCAGTGTTACCGGAAAGAAATACACCTTAGTGGTGGTTGATGATTTTTCAAGATACACTTGGGTTATCTTTATGACCAAGAAAAGTGAAACTAAGCAACAACTGACAAAACTTCTCAAGAGACTCCAAAATCAGAAGAGTGTTACAGTAATCAAGATCAGATCAGACAAAGGAACAGAATTTCTCAACAACATTATCATTGAATATTGTGGAGAGAACGGAGTTCTACACCAGCTTGCAGCTACAACAACACCTCAACAGAATGGAGTAGCTGAAAGGAGGAATAGAACACTCAAAGAAGCTGGAAGAACAATGATCTATGAATCTAAATTGCCAGAAAGATATTGGGCAGAAGCTATAAACACAGCTTGTTATACTCAAAATCGAGCTCTCATGAACAAGAGACATGAAAAGACACCTTATGAGATTTGGAATGGAAGAAAACCAAATGTCTCATACTTTCATGCCTTTAAAAGCAAATGTTTTGTTCACAATAATGGCAAAGATCAGCTCAAAGTTTTTCCACCCAAAGCTGATGAAGGAATATTTCTGAGATACTTAATTGTCAGTAAAGCTTTTAGAGTATTAAACAAATGGACACTCAAGCATGAAGAATCTATACATGTGGTTTTTGATGAACCAAAGTTTACTGGAGACACAATTGAAGACAAGGAAGAAACAATTTGTCAACCTCAGTCAGAGAACACTCCAGAACCAGTTTTCATTGATATTGGAAGATTGAATATCTCAGATTCTTTAGATCAAGATCAACCTCGTTACCGATCGAACAAAAGAATCGAATGAACGACAACAAGGAGAAACTGATCCAGTTGAAATTGATCAAAATCAAGAAGAATCAGCTCAACAAAATGAAGACTGTTGATGTAACCACCAGTACATCAATGGATGAGGAATCACCCTGAAGAACAAGTGTTAGGTGATTTCAAACTGGAGTTTGTACAAGACACCAATTAGATGCTATGATAGCATGCTTTTTGTCTCAGTCTGAACCCAAAGAAATTGAAGAAGCCCTAAAAGATCTAGATAGGATTTTGTCTATGCAAGAAGAACTCAAAAAATTTGAGAGAAATCAAGTTTGGGATTTAGTTGACAAGCCAGATCATGTCAACATAATGGGAACTAAATGGGTTTTTAGAAATAAGCTTGATGAAGATGGGAATATTATCAGAAACAAAGCCAGACTTGTAGCAAAAGGTTACTCACAAGCTGAAGGGATAGACTTTGATGAAACTTATGCCTCAGTCGCAAGGTTGGAGGCAATCAGACTATTTCTTGCCTTTGCAGCTCACAAGAAATTCAAAGTGTACCACATGGATGTTAAAAGTGCATATTTGAATGGGATATTTGAAGAAGACGTCTACGTTCAGTGATTGAGGTCAAGTTAAATTATTAACTCGATGCCTACTAACACACTAGCAAGAGAACTAGGTTCAATCGCAGTATAGCTAGATAGAGTCGAGGTCGATCCCACAGAGAATCAATTTGTGGATCCTAACTTAAATAGTCAACCTATTTATTCCGTTTGACAACTACGGTCTATGACCAACATAAAGTACGAGAAAAGAAAGACACACTCAAACATATAAACAAATAACGTAATCAACTACCCAATTATAACCATAATCATTTGGATCTAGACAACTTATATAACGACAAGACTTAACAACTATTAATCCATTCATATCTATTTATACTGGCTACGGGAGTCATCCCCTAAAACTTGATGTAGCACCGGTAGGTCACTATATCACTGTGGTATTGTTACGTGACTTCGCCTTTTGGTGCCTCCATCTCATATAACTCACACGCTTACGACTCTAAGGATGCCGATATTGACCGTACACCTCGTCCGGGCAACATTCCTTTGGTTAGGCGTACTTCCTAGACGATCACTCAAGCCCTCGTCCAACTAACAATTACCAAGTTATAGTCTCATGCTAGTTTACGATCTACGTGTAACAAGGTGCGCGCAATTCCCTAATATAAACCTACCTAGATAACGCTGAACGTCCGAAGATCAATTCCTAAGCCTACCTAAGAGTTTTATATCGGTATTTCCTTTTTACACGTTTTAATTAAATTAAGCGAGTGACGTAGCCATAGCCATACCTACTGAGATAACAGATTCAATTAAGCTAACCTAATCATAAAGACGTGACTGATTAACGGATGAAACGGATCTGACGGCTCTCGGTCAACCGAATAGGTGCTCTCGGTCGACCGAGTGACACCTCTCGGTCACCCGAGTGCCTAACTCCCCAGATTTACATCCCCGAATATATTTCTCAGCGTTTCATATACGAATCGGATTATATAGTGAATCATCGGGACATCATATAAGCTAATCTAAATACACGTAAATTAAACACACGGATTCATCCGTAGATATTAGGTAGAGGACGTAGGATATGGGATCCTTATAGACAAGGTATCACCACCGCCCTTACGCCATATCCTAGATCTACATCATCTAGATATGCATAACTACTCAAACAATCAAAGCATAATTGGGAATTGATTACCTAAAAGAAAACAAGAAGATAAACTAGGGCTTACATGTTTGCAACCCTAGCAACCTCCAAAATCCTATATGAATCCTTATTTGCTTGTATGTAAAAATGAAATAATGTTGGTGAAAAAGTGTACTAAAAAATACAAAGGACTTGTGTTTATATAGAGCCTCAGCCGACATAGAAAACCGACTTAAAATGCCGACACTACTGAACCCTAACCGCCTCAAACAATGTGCCGGATCGCTCTTGGGCTTTAGGTCCACTCGGTCGACCGAATGCATAGGCTCGGTCGACCGAGCCTTATGTGCTCCGGGCTTTCTTCTTTTTCCGTCTTGGGCTTTCGAACTTGTCCGCGATCCATTAAAGCTTCTCCGAAGTCCATCATTGTGCTCCACAATGGGTTACTACAAATATAGCATGAAATACAGTCTGTAACATCAAATAATATAATAAAACCTCTTAATACATAATAATGAATCGTAACTCTCGGCATATGCAAATTAAGCGTGTAACGACTTATTATTACTCTATTATAACTCCTTTAAACTAGAATCGGGGATAAAGGTCATAGAATAACGGGCACAAAATGACCGTTATCATTCAGCAACCCCCAGGATTTGAAATTAAAGATCAAGCTGGTAAAGTCTTTAAACTGAGAAAAGCTCTTTATGGACTCAAACAAGCACCAAGAGCTTGGTATGAGAATCTATCTCAGTTTCTGGTGGATAATGGTTTTACAAAAGGAACTATTGATAAAACCTTATTCAAAATGAAAGTTGAAGAAAGTACTCTCCTAGGTCAAATCTATGTAGATGACATCATTTTTGGATCAGAAAATGAGCAACTCTGTGAGAAATTTGCAAGTTTAATGAAGAGCAAATTTCAGATGAGTATGATGGGAGAACTAAGTTACTTTCTAGGTTTACAAGTAAGATAGATGGACAGTGGGATTTTCATTCACCAAACCAAGTATACAAGGGAATTGATCAAGAAGTTTGGAATGGAAAAATCAGCTGGCATTGCAACACCAATTGGAACCAACATCATATTAGATGAAGATAAAGATGGCAAGGATGTGGATCAAACTCTCTATAAAAGAATGATTGGAAGTCTACTTTACCTAACAACAAGTAGACCTGATATATCCTTTACTGTTGGTGTATATGCCAGATTTCAAACAAGACCTAAAGAAAGCCATCTTACTGTCGTCAAAAAAACCTTGAAGTATTTGAAAGATACAGAAGGAGTTGGGATATGGTATTCAAAAGAAGGAGAATTCAAACTGATATCCTACTCAGACTCAGACTATGCAGGATGCAAAGTGTCATAAAAAGTACTTCAGGCACATGTCAGTTATTGGGAAATAGACTTGTGTCATGGTTCAACAAGAAGCAAACTCTATTTTGACTTCAACAGCTGAAGCTAAGTATACAGCGGCTTGAAACTGTTGTGCTCAAGTTTTATGGATCAGACGGTAATTAAGAGATTATAGGATAGAAAAGGAAATGATTCCTATAATGTGTGATAATACAAGTGCAATTGCTATAACTGACAATCCAGTTTTGCACTCAAGGACGAAACACATTGATGTGAGACATCACTTCATAAGGGATCATTTGGAAAAAAAGGATGTCACAGTTATCTATGTCCCGACTGAAGATCAGTTGGCTGACATCTTCACCAAACCTTTGGACAAAGAGAGATTTGCCAAACTTAGAACTGAATTGGGTATAATCAAAGTCAGCCAAGTCAGTTTAAGCCTAGAGATTCGTCAAGGGGATTGATCCTTGTTATGCTGGGTGCGCTCACTTAACAAATCAGTCATTGACATCAACAATCTCAAACTGACTAACTGAAACAGAAGAATTGATGGAACTGAACTTTCTAGAACTAACCTCAAGCATCAGTTTACCTAGTCAAAGAAAGTAAACTGGTTTCTAGGATAAAACCGATAGCGGTTATATCGCATTTAATTACCGCTGTTTATGTCAGACCCTGTTGCGTGTACACCCCCACTTTTGTCAGAACTAGTACATGCATCGGTTAGACAAACCATCATGGAATTCCAAAAGTTGGTACAAAATCCTCAGAATATCGTGCATCAGTCCACGAACCGTTAGTACACCTACTATATATCCACCCCCTTGCATACCCATCCTTACTCACCAAAAAGAAAAATTCAAACTTTGTCTCTCACAAAAATCAAAATTTTATCTTTCTCAAAATCATTTCTTTTTCAGAAAAATTCGTAATGGCAGCCTCCAAGAAATCACAAGAAGAAAGGCTCATTACTGAATTGGATACTCTATCTTTTGAAGAGTATGAAGCACTCTGCAACAACACCCTGTTAGCATGCCTTATGTGCGAGAAGATACAGCATCAGCCAGGATTAAGAGACATCCTGGAAGTGAAATTCAACGATGATTGTGATGTAGAAGGGATTTTACAGTTCTGGGAAAATATGATAGTGGTAAGGAAATCCCTAATTACAAAAGTTCGAGGAGAAAGGATTATCTTCAATGAAGAAGTCATCAAGATGCTATTCGATTTCAAGGAACCACTTGTGAAATCAATAGATTTGAGTTGTTTACCACTCAAAAGAGACGCCTTTAATTTCTTTGACAAAAGAACCTAGCAGCTGTTAACTCATATGTCAACGACCTCAAACCAGAGTTTGGCCTCCTCAGCAAATGGCTCTGCAGGCATGTCATTGGTAGATACAAAGGAATCGCCAGATTATCTGAAGACAGCATTTACCTAATGAACATCATTTGCGATGAACTTGAGTTCAATTGGGCAGGTTATATGTTTAATCAGATAAAACAACAACACTTAGCTGAATTGGAAAGTGTTCGAAGAGATCAAGCTGAAGGAAGAGAACCTATTGGCAGTCTTCGACTGAAAAGACACTTAGTGGAGTTATTCAACACTATTTAGCAAGACTCAAGGAAGGGAATACAACAGAACAAACTGTTGGTGCATCTACAAAGATAATGGATACATCCATAGGAGATGTAACCATAGTTCATTCTAGGAAAGAAATCTTCAATTCTACCTAACCTGAAGCCAAAAAGAAAACCGTGTCTCGGCCCATAGCTGAACACAAAGGAGTCAAACAAAAAACTGACTCAAAGAAAGTTAAGTCAGTTGAGAAATGTTTGTTTCCAGGCACCTCACGTCAGTCAGCACCAACTGAGGGGGAACAACTGACAACTAAAGACACCAGGAAGGTTAGTATAGCAACTGAAATTGTTTCTCAGTTACAACAGAATATCACAGAGAAACAAGTTTCCGTTATGCATGCTGAAAAGGAGCAACAACAATTTCAGCAACCAGCTCAACAATCAGTTAATATTTTTGAGCTGAAAGAATCATCAGGCTGATGAAGATGAAACTCAAGACCGAAGAATGTCGTGAAGCTACTCTACCAAGTGAAGAAAAGTTTTTGCCGGAGAAACTTGAAGTCAGGGATCTATATGCTCTATTTCCTATGGAAGAGTTTCTCACAAATTGTTTCAGAAGATTCACTGAGTTAGCTCAATGGAAATCAGCCATGTCATCAACATTGGATACTCAAAAGAAGAAGGATGATGACAAAGATGATGAATCAAAGAAAGAATCTGATAAGATTACATATTTGCAGACAGATACTCAACCTCAAGTTCATACTACGCAAACTGTTAATCAGCCAGAAGAATTGCCAGTTGGAAACCAAACAACTGATAATCAGCAAACAGATGGAATGGTTGAAGATAAGCAATTAATGGTAATCAAGGATGATACTCAGCCGGAAATCCAACAAGATGAAGAAACATATCCTTCTGAGATTATGACAAAAGAAGAATTGAGAAAAATACATGAAAATCTAAAGATTATGCTCAACCAAAAGGAAGAATACAATGGCCTTTTGTCATGTATTTCTGGATATTTGGAATATCGGAAGAAAACAGACATCTTGGTCGACACAAAGTTGATTATTATTCAGAAATCAAGTTCTAGCTTAGCCTCAGAATTTCTCCGTGTAAAAGAAACCCTTGAACTCACAACTTCAGTAGACAGAGAAACGCATGCTCAAGCAGAATGGCATTTAAATCAGCGTATCTATGGTTTAGAAACTTAGCTAAAAGAAGTACTCACTTCACAAAAGAATATCTCAACCGACCAATTAGCAACCCATCAGTTGGTAAATCAGTTGTATGATGCCAAAAAGGGGGAAGCTGAAGAAGAAAAGCTAAGATTACTAGATGAAAAGCTGAAGCTGGAAGAGGAACTGAAGAAATACAAATTAGCAGCAGATCCTTATGTGAAGATAAAAGAACTATCTGAAGAGAAGCTAATAGAAAAATATAGTCAACCTGGAGAAAGGAGAGCTACTCTTACAAAGGATTTGTGGATGAAGTTTGTCAAAGATCATAGCAACGTCAAACTCAAGTACAAAGACAAAACTTATGAAGAATCTCTTATTTTCTTCTTATCTGATCAATATCATAACCAGAAGATGGCACAGTACAAGAAGTTCAAGAAGATTGAAGAGAAATTGCAGATCAGAGACAAGACTGAACAAATGAAAGCAGATATAGCAGAATTTGAAAATTATTAGAAGGATGAATCAGCATTGCCAAAGCTAGTTTTATGGAGGAAGTGGAAACTTACAGATCAAGTAGACTATCTCAGAACTTTCTCTAAGGAAGATTCAAAGCTAGAACATGCCTATCAACTTCATGATAAAGAGAGGAAATTCACTTTAGTTACACAAAGAGCACAGAGAACAGTTTAGCTCTTATTTTAGTTTATCACTTACTGTGTAACAATTCCAGTTTTTGCTAAATTCTTAATGAAATCCAGTTTTCAGTTTTACATTGTTTTGTATTGTTATTATCTTTAAGCTTTTCTTTTAAGGAGGGTTTTGGCATCATCAAAAAGGGGGAAATTATTGGGAATAAAATTTAGTTTTGATGATGATTCATCTTATTCAAGAACATGTTGTTAACACCCCATTGATGAAGTGCTAAAACTAACTGTTATAGTGGAAAGCTAAAAGATGTCTAGAACTGAATGTATAGGTTTTACTAGAGTCTGATAAATGTATAGGTTACATCAGACAAGCACTGTAATAAATAGAAGTGTCGTAGAACTAAAACTGGAAATCATCTAAGAAACTGGAAGTCACTTAGACAACTGGAACTGAACTTATGATTGAAGATGTACACCCAAGAACTGAAGTTCCCTCAAAACTGAAGAAGGTAAGTTCGCTGAGGGACACAGACTCGGTGGGAATATCTATAACTGAAGGCTGAAGGAACAAAATCAGTATTTGAAGAACTGAGGGACACAGACTCAGTTAAGGAAGATTGAAGAACTGAGGGTTCAAACTCAGTTATGAAGATTTTAAGCCGAGACTGTAAAGTTAGAATTCAGGTAAGTCTGTGATGGCCTGAACTGACTTTATGGATCTTGTAGAAGACCTAAGTATTATAAGGACAATGATATCTTAGATGATCTTTATAAGGAATGGTGTAATATGATTCAGGTACATATAATCAGATAAATAGAGTACTGATGTTTTGAAAAAGAGTAAAAACTCAGTTAATGCTCTAAGTCAGTTAGAAAACTGAAAACTGATATACTCAGTATAAAACTGATCAGGAAACTCAGTTTTATAAGTTAGTCATCCAACAAGCTGAAAGTACATTCGAACGTTGTAAAGGAAGCAACTCTATTGGATGAAATACTGACAAGTCAGAACGGTCACTAAATATAGCCGTTACAAGATAGACGTTGATACAATTTGAATTCAAGCGAAATGAACGTTGGACCTCACACTATAAATAGAGGACTTTGCACCAAGGATCAAGGACCAAGATTTAACAAGATTACAAGCAATTTGTGCCCAAGTCACGTTCATTCGAATTACTATCATTGTTTGCGCTCAACAAGATCTTATCTAGAATTCTTCAAGTGTTCAAGCTACATCGAACTTATCCAGATTTCTACACTTTTAAGAACCACAAGCAAGAATCAATCCGGTTAATGAGTTGCCAAGGACAGTTGTGGCATTTGCAGTCGGGTAGATTGTGTTTGTGGTGGTAGCTGGTGAAGAGGCAATCCAACCCTCTAAAGACCAGTGGTTCAAGCAGTTGAAGAGTAGCCATACAACCTATTCTTTAGTTGCTTATATAGGGACACTAGGGATTATTCAAGGACTATCATATAGGACTTTTTGTAACAGCATATCTCAAGGAGTTCAAGTGGAATTTTCCTCCTACATCATAGGGGAAGAGTGGACTGATAGGATTACACCACCTGGAACCACTATAATTCTTGCTCTACTTACTTTACCCATTTACATTCTGTTATTTATTTTACAACATTTATTATTATTTATACAACATACTGAAACTGATTGTTATAAGTATACACAGTTCACAAACTGACATTCACCAGAATTCAGTTTTGCATACACAACTTTTTCATAAAATCAACAAGATCCAATAAAGACTAAAATCTATATCCGCTGCCGGTTGACTCAGTTTTGTATAAGTCAGTTTGACTTAAACTCAGCTTAGACAGCTCAACTCCACACAAGTTAAAACTGAACTTTATTTGTTAATGAATCTGCACTAGACTAAGTTCTCAGAGGTTTTTGGTGACATGTTTATTCACCCTCCCTCCCCTCTAAACTTGTGTTAGCCTTTCCAAGGGACCAACATGATCATATAAAGATGATCAATCTTTTGAAAGTAAATATATGTATCGACATGATGTCCAAAATAGCCTTTAAAGGGCATAAAGGTGAATATAAAATTCACATAATCGGAACAAGAAATTTGAGAATGATAAAAGATGATGAAAATATTTGTATCATCGAGAGTGCGACAACGCATGTTATACTCTGAAATATACAAAATTTCTCAACATAGAAAAATGGGAAAGCAAATGATAATGTATGCAACATTTATTTTTATATAAGGCTTCCAAAGAGTCGTTGAAACAAAATTGTTCGAAATTAAGCTCTATCCTCTCCCAAATCTCGAAGATATTTTTTATTGAATTTTACTGAGATATGCGTAAAAATGAATATCATATCGAGACATACAATAAGAAGTATTAGTCGTGATAAATAATATTTTCTCGATGATTTGAACAATATGTTGAAAATGATAATATATGTCCATTCCTAGAAGAGAATGTGACCAATATAATAAGAATGAGTAATTCAGTGATATATGTACTATATGACATAAGTTGCATCATATTGTATAATTCTATTCCATGAAGTGAATATGATCAAATTAAATTATATAAGATGCATCAAGTTATACAAGTACATTCTGTCAAGTGAATGTCATCAAATTAAAATTTTAAGATGTATCATTCCAATGAAGTGAATGTGAAAATATATTATTTTCTGGAGATATCAATTACCGAGGCTAGTACCATGATTTTTTTTGTTATATTAAATTTATCATAAAAAAAATCCCACCAAAAGTGGTTGGTGATTCTAGAATATTTGTATAACACGGTATACAATAATAAGACCACGGATAACTAAGCAATTGACCGTTGTAATATCAGTCTCTAGAAGAGATTATCTGAATTCCCCTGCTTGCAAAATGTAAAATAAGTTTGTTGAAACCCGCTGACGATGCTGGAAACCGTCCAAGAATTAATACGGGTCAATCTCTTATGTGATAAAGATCTTAAACCCTAGAAACCATAATTTGTGTAAAGTTGAACGTGTTTTGTTCTTTGTTTAGACTGAGCTCTCAAGTTATTTGTCAGAGTTGCCTACGTATCCAATAATTGAATTGGAATCAAGTCCTTCGTAGTTCCTTAGGGTGGTTTAAATAGGTGGCACTTCGCACCTATTACTTGCTATGCAAGTATTATATTTTATTATTATTCCCTAAGGATATACACGCATTAATCCCTATTATTTAGAGGTAATTATGGACACATTAAATGTCAGGTTTGGAGTCTTTATGACTTAGGATTCTTCCCTTATTTACCTTTAGTTATACCCCACGTGGAATAACAGCTGGGTTTTACGGAGCGTCCGGCGCTCAGCCCCCAAGGCCATTATGGCCGAACTGGGCAATTCCACTTCGCCAGACCTTGGCCGACCTATGGTGGCTGGAGGAGATATTTATGCCGATCTCCGACCTGGGGTTGACGACTTGCCCTTAGGTCGGTCTCTAGGGCCCCTAGCCCTTAATACCCTAAGGTTAAGGCCTAATCATTTACTATGCACTCTCCAAGGGTGACACGTGGCGTAGCTGTTAGATATAGTGTGCCCGAAAGACAATTGTTGCTTGTCCTTATGGGCAAGTGGGAGATTGTTAGAAGTAGCGCCCGAAAGACAATTTATGTAATAGTTTTTAGAATTAATAAATGACAGATTTATTCTCATCTTATTACTTGCTTTGTGCTTGTAAGTAAGACACTACTGAAAACCCTAAGTCGTATCATATGTAGCCATATAACTTAGTGTGTGTCACACATGATATTTAAGTTTATGGTGATACACTTGAAATGTTAGTCCGTGGTGAAGTTAATCAAAGTTGGGGGACTATTGATTAAACCACTATTAATGCGTCCATAACACTTTATGGTGTGACTGTCTTATCCGGACCGTCGACATTGGTTGTCTAAGTGGGGCATTTATATATGATGAGAGTCATATAGGACTGGACCGATTTAATATGAGTTTCTCATATAATTCCGTGATTGAGAAATCTTATTAAATCACAAGATGATCATATATGGATTAACCATAATCCTGAAGTGATTACAGAATCCTACTTGTTTTAGGATAGCGTTTGATGTGTTCGTTAAGGGTCGCTAAGAGGCGCGGTCCGAATAACTTTCACGTTGGCACTATTCTGGAATGAGTGAGAAGTGTGTGTCTCACAGATATGGAATCCATTCTTTCCTGCGAGAAGTAGAAAGACAATCCTCTGATTTGTTAATCCTAGAAACTGATCGATCCCGGGAGTTCGTATTGGTTATGAACTAATTGATCACTAGTGGGTTAATGGTAAATAAGGATAAGATGTATTGAAGAAGGTTTACGGAAATAATCCTACTTCATTACGGATAGTCAATGGAGGGTTAGTTTATATAAAATGATTATATCAATGGACACTTATCGACTCAACTTGACGTTTTGAGAATAAGTTATATCTATAATTGATAGATTTTAGTTTCGGATTTATGGTGGCGTAATTCCGGATTCAATAAATTAAGTAGAAATATTCTGTTCGTTGGACATTTTATTTAATTTATTGAATCTACCGGTTATAGGTCCATGGTCCCCAGGTTGGCTCCTAACACGCGAGTGTTTTCTCGTTTTATGGAACCTCGAGAATAAATTAAATAGTTGGTCTATTTAATGAATATGCAATATTATTTATTTGGTAAATAATTTGTAATATAGAAAAGACATTTTCTATTAAAAATAAATGACATGAGGCGCCACACATTATGGATAAGTTGGGAGAAGAAATTTTCCTAGATTATCTCATATGTGTAATTAATTAATTATCTATTTGTTGGATAATTAATGAAAAATTAAGAGATTGATTTTTTTGGGAATTATCTCTTATTTTGGAGCAAAAATATCTTTTTCTTATGGGATTAGGTTTTTGTGGTGTGAAAAGGATAACTCTCTTGGCTTGTTATTTTCCTATATAAAGAGAGTTCCTCCTAGCACAATAACACAATCACAAATTGCACCACAAATAAAATAGAAGGAAGAAAAATTAGTTTTTTGCCTTAGTCATTTAGAGAATAAAAACCTAGGGTTTTTCTTGATGTGATCCTTACAAATCAAATCCTTTGTTTTGCCCAGGAAGAAACTGAATTGCAACCAATGAGAGCTATGATCCGTATCTTAATCTAAGACTACGGTTGGAACACCACAACGTAATGCTCGGTTACGCTGATAAGTTCTCAAAGGGGCGATCCTCCAATCCAAGAGAATCTCACACATAAACGTGCACAATTAAGACAAGCTTAATCAAATAATAAATTTTCACTCAAAATATATGTTGTTCATAAAAGAGATAGTGTTGGCCTATTTATAGGCTACAAAAACCGACTCAATGTTCCATCTTCCAATGTGGGACGGAAAACTAACGAAAACTAAACAAACCTAGATGAAAAATACGCCTCCCACTAGATGGGCTTCGGCAAACCACACATCAGGCCCAACTAGCCTTTTTTTGACACAAAACTGAAATAAAAAGACTGATTCAACTAGGCGTTTTCCTTAAGCCCAAACGCGTAGTGAATGTATAATATTGAAGCTTCATCACTCCTTTTGGGGTGCCCATACTCTTCATGGATTTCTTTTAGCAAGGTGTTCAAGGCTTCTCTCATTCTCTTCCTTTCGAGCCTTGTCAAAGGTCCATCTCTAATGACCAATGGATCACTCATCTTCATGGGTGCTAATGGATCTGGCTCCTCATCATAAAGCTCATAATATATCACATCATTTCTTGTGCATATTCGAGGAGGTCCTACGGCGAGGATCGACGTCCACCAGTCATCGCTGGGAGATACAATCCGGAAGACTAAGGCTTCTCCGTTTTGTCGATTTCTCATCTCTCTCCGGTTAAGGTAAATCTTTATCCTTATCGTATGATTAATTTGTTATGCCTCATATCGTAAATCGCATAAGCTTCCGCTGTGCGAAGATCGAGTGTCTCGATCGGTGCTATTACTCCTAGCATGTGGTAGCAGAGCAAGGTTAAAGCGATTTTGCGATCTTGATTGCATAATTAATTAATAGGGAGTGGAATTGAATAAATATTGCATCTTCTATATGTTTTTATATATAAATGCGTGGTTGAATACTTTGGTTGACGAGATTGTTTGGGGTTGGTACTTGTTTACCGTTAGATCTATTGTAATCCCAAATTTTTCTGGGTATAGGAAATTATGTAATTTATTTTGTTGTAATTTAATTTCCTAGTAGCTGGAAAAATTATAGAATCTGCGGCCGTGGTTTATTTAATTTAGTTTTGGAAGAAGATCAACAACTTGAAGCAAAATCATGGTGGTTAAAGCTCTGAATCACCAAAGTGCAGATGAGAGTTCGAGTCTCCCTCTCCCCCAGCCGACGCATTTTTTTATTTTTACATCCAGAAAAATCAATTTTCAAAGAAAAAGTTTACAGTTGAAAGGAATCAAACCCATGACCTGTAGGAAGGAAGACAGCACCCTGACCAACTCGGCTGGAGTACTCTTGTTGAGGAAACGGAGCAGAACATTAATATACCACGGCGGCGGCGTTTTTTTAATTTTAAATATAGATAATTAGTAAACCTATTGGACGTAGGGTTTATTTATTTATTTAGTTTATAGATTAGATACGGGGTACCAACGATCCATCTCAGTGGTTTATTTTTCGCATTTATTTGTGATTATTTATGTGATATAACCATGTCATGCATCATATTCATGAATTCCACTCCTAGCATATGCATACATGTAGATAATTCATCGTGATATTAATTAGGCATGTATAAGACGTAATTAATTTAGATTAATTTAGGTAATTAATTAAATTAATTAAAACGAACGGAATTTTATCGGGATATAAAATTCACATGATAAAATAAAAAATTTACTAGGTAAATTTAAATTTAATTTTGGGATCTAAAATTCATTCGTGGATTATTATTATGTAGTGACTCCATAAAAGAATTTTAATAATTGAAAATTTGGGAAATCCGGAAAAGTAGGACATCAACTGAGCAAAAATGTTCGAAACTTGGTTCGGGCGGTCAACGGGGCTTCGGCTCGACTCGGCTTGTCCGTCCAAGTGCGACGTTAGCGTTGGGGGTCTGGAGCTATATCTGGCGAGCTGAGGCTCAATGGGGCAACCTTAGCCCGATTCATCCAAAGAGCGGTTGTACATTAACCAACGAAGAGGACGGGTCGGCTTAGCCAATTCCGACACCATTCGGTGAACTCGGTTAAAGCTCAGCCAGTGTTTAAAATTGATAAGTTGGTGGTTGCTTTTCTTGATTTATTGTTTTTCGATTTATTCGAAAAATTCTACAATCCCAAAACTTTTATCATGACATAATTAGGACTATAAAATTCATTGGTTAATTTTTGTGTAGTGTCTACACCAGAAATTTTCTAAATAATCGATAAATTGGAAAATCAGGATTATAGTGTCACTAGTTAGACGGTATTTGGAACCGATAAACTATTGGGAGCTTTAAATTTCATGATTTATTGTTTTTCGAATCATTGAAAGTCTAACAAGTCCTTAATGTATTAGGATTATAAAATTCATGGTGAATTTTAAATTGTGTAGTGTCTACACAAAGATTTTATAAATCCGAGAAATTGGAAAGTCGTGAATAAGTAACACTAGTTAGATGGTATTTGGAACCGATGAACTAGTGGGAGGATTAATTTAAATATTCATCATTTATTGTTTTTTGGATTGTAAATAAATTCTGAAAATCCTAAAAGACTACCTAATTTTCAAAATAACGAGTGAGAGCGAGGAAGGTGACAACCAACCCCTCGGCCTCTACTATTGACACAAGCACCGTGAGAGAATAGTGACACCCGTGCCGCTTTGATTTCGGCCCCTTCGGATGGTCTTCACCGCTATCAAAATTCAAGGCTTGGTTTCCGAAAGGATAGGATTTTGAGTACTCGTCGGGTCACTGACCTACCCTTCGGCGGCATACTCGAGGTCTACTTAAAAATCTGAAACAGTAGGTCACACTCTAATTGTATTTTTGGAAATATCTTGGCTGAAAAAGGAAGGTAATCAACAATTAAATCGGGATGTCTGATTCTCAGTTAATTGTTGAGAGAGATTGTTTCAATTTAATCGTCACCTCTTTGACCTACCCGTCGGCGGCACTGAGGTGTAAGATTAAATCCTTAGAATGGTAGGATAAACTTCATGCATGACATCACGTTTATTATTCCTAAAATTATTATATGTTGTGGTGTATGATTTGATTTTTATTTCTGTCATGATTTATTTTTTACAACTGCATGTTATCTCATAGTATCTAAACTGTTAAACATCATATATTGACTGGTAACGACTTCGTAAAAGTGGAAAAGTAACAAGAACGTTGAACTCAATAATCGAAAATGCAAATTAATTCTTCGGAAGATGATGTTCCTCTTGAGCCTACAAACTTAAGTGACATTTATGTCACTGCTGTCCCTCGTGAAAAACGGGAGACAAAACAAAATTAGTTCAAAGATGATGAGAATGATTTGGAATCAATCTCACTGGACATCCCACGGTTCACGAGTAATGTTTACTCAAATGAACTGCTAGTTCACGGCCATTTACTTTAAAGAAAGCCAAGAATGGGAAGGTAAATGTCTACAAGTGTAAGTCATCTAAACTAAATAAGTTAAAGGCTAAACCGAAATATTAATAAAAGAAAGTATAAGATAAGGAAAGTGATTTCGGATCACTAACCGATGAATTCTTAGAGACTTTCTTAACCGGAATTATGACCCGGAAGCTAAGTTCTTTTGTAAGAACAAAGGTATCTAGGCATTAACGATTAAAGAGTAAACAACGGGCGTTATTTCGGCTTCAAAATAGTGGGAGTGATATAAGGAAATAAATTTCGGATTTTAATCCTTGAATATCGAAGAAATATAATTTCTGTTTTCAGAGTCGTTGGAACAAATGGATTCACTTTCACATTGATAATAAAGTGCCTTAAAGAAAGTGAAAATGACATTTGTATACGATTCTGAGACTCGGACTTTTGTCTGATAAAGTCAGAACCACTAGGTAATGCTGAAAAGGTATATGTAACACATCATAAACTATTAAGCCAAATGGTTTCCATATTTAGATAAACGATTCTTCAGCATCTATTAATTAGTGCATATATTCTAAAGATAAGTTCTGAAGACTGGCTAAGGGTGATTCATATCTCCCAGTCTAAGAACACTATCTCAAAGGAAAAATAACTAAGTAACCTTTCAATGTGGAAAGGGTAATAGAGCTGAAGAAGTATCACATCTTGTTCATATTGACCTTCGGGGTCTTATGAAGATACGAGTGATGATGCTAAATGATGCACCACCGGAATAACTGGGCCACGTGTAATCTAAAGGTGAGCTGTAAGGGGATCGAATGGCTGTAACTTGTTGGAAAGGTAGTGTTTTTGGGTGTTTTATGGCTGAGTCCAAGAATGTATCTTGGATTGCCTACGTATCCTGTGTAATGTCCAGGAATCAAGCCTTACGTAGTTCCTGGAATGAGCTATTTATAGGCATATGTCCTTCTTCTGCCCTAAGTTTAGGGCGGTTAGGTCTATTGACATAAATACCCTTTAATGGGCCTTGCCTCCTTATCCAAGTAACCTGTTGGGTGTGGGCCCAGGAGCCTAGGCTAAAGTATGTGGTATCGACTCGATGGACACCGACGTCGGTGTTCGAGTTCGGACGTTGGAGAATCTCCCCTTAGCCGCGGTCTTCACCGGTACGTCTCGTATCGACCCGATGTGGATAACTAACACGACTTTTCCACATGCCAATTTGGACCAATCGATAATTCCACGTGGAGGAGTGAATCCCCGTATCATCATAAGCCCCCCAGATCGGAGGGAAGCTCATATCGAGTGCTGAGATCGGATCTGAAAATTTAAATAGCCTTCTCTACACGTGGTGCTCTTTAGGCGGGAACACAGCTGTCGCTCTCTGCAGGTATAGGCTGTCATAGGGTGACGTCATACTGACGGTATTAATTGGTGCAGGAAACGAAGCGTCTCTTATTGGGCCGTGCGTAGACTTGGCCCTTGATTCTCGCGCTTTCGCTTCTATAACTGCCCCAAAATCCCACCCTTTCAAATCATTTGGAGATTTTCTTAGCATAAAAGGAGCCCAAGACTTCGTACTCTCTCATTTGCCATTATTTGTCTCAATTTCATCAGAAAAACGCAAGTAAGCCCCAATCTATTCAAACTCTTTGTCTTTTATTTTCTGCATCTCTTATTGATTCCATGTCTAGTAGCGATAGTGATTCACAAAATAGAGAGGAGGTTGTCGAAGTTGAAGAAGAATCGACAGAGCAAACGGTTTCCGAGCATCCAACTATCTCCGGTGAGAAGGCTGCCGGAGAAGAAGAAGGAGAAAAAGGAGGAGAAGAGGAATCGTCTTCTCGACCCGTGGCCAGACGTCAAACTAGGATGAGAGGCCAAGGGCCGTATGGTTGCATATCCAATCTCTCCCCAGAAAAAGCCAAAGTCATTTGTCTTCGATATGGCATTCCTTATTCCTCTGAACATATCAAAGTATCACACGGCCAGTACCAGTTCGCCTGTGACCCTCCACTTGGGTTCTAAGCCATTTACGAGGCGCAATGGAAGGAGGGACTTCGATTTCCTTTCGATCCGTGACTCATTGCAGTCCTCCAACACTACAAGATCTGTGTCACCCAGCTTGCGCCCAATGGGGTTAGGAGTGTAATGGGTTTCGTGCTGGCGTGTCGAATCGCCAAAGTTGAGTTCTCGGTTCGATTATTTCGTCAGTATTATGCCCTGTCGAGCTTGCAGGATGCGGGGTGGTATACATTTCAGAAGTGTCCTCTGGCATCGGACTTCGTGAGAAAGGTGACCTCGTCTCAAGGCGAGTGGAAGCCTAATTTCTTCTTCATCCGACATGGGTTGGTTGATATTGACATTCACACTTGGTTTAAAAGGCCGCAAAAATGGCATGATAGGCTCGACTCGGATATCCCTTGTGGGTGTGGGATTATTGAGAGCGTCCACCCCGACGTCGCCACTCGAAACCTGCATTCCCTATATCCTTGCTGGTCCGGGCGCATACCTCGAACTTGATGAGGATGTTCGCATTTTATGTAGGACCTTTATTCATTCTGTCGAGCTGTAATACTTGAGTATTTTGTACTTTATCTGTGTTTATTTCGTATTGATCGTATTCTGATGTCGGTTTTTCTCTGCACGCAGTGGAGTTTTTCTCGAAGATGGATGCCTTAGGCAAAATGCCCGACCCAAAGAATACCGATCCCAAGAAGATTCAGGAGATGGCCGGGATCAGGTCGAAGAAGCCGGCGTCTGGTGCCACATCTGCGGGGCAGAGGGGGTCATCCCGATCTTCCACCCCTGTATCAACATCTGAGATCCTGAGAGGTCAACCCGACGAGGCCAGGGTGATGGTGCAGACAGAAGGAGACCTCGTCTCGAGGAAGCGCCAGAAGACAACCGAGGTGCGGCATGGGGTCGGGAAGGAGACCCGTAACCTTGCCCCACCAAATTCCTCCGAGCCGATCCCCGGGATGAGCATGGCGGAGATGGAGGCCATGACTCCAGAGGAGTTACATGACTTCATCATGAAGAGACATCGAGATGTGAGTCTTTCTTTTATTTCTTTTGTAGTTCCGTGATCTTTTGTCTATTTTCTATGTTAATGGTGTTCCTTTTTGCAGACTCGACTTGCTACTAAAGTAGCTTTAAATAGAATCGAGTCTCCCTCGGCAGCTCTAGAGGAGCAGAAAGAGACTATCACTAAACTGACCTCTGACATCGAGAAGCTGAAGGCCAAGGCCAACAAGTTGGATGATTGCCGCGTGAAGCTGGAGTCCGATCTGTCTAAAGCTCAAAAAGAAATAGCCGACAGGGATGTCGAGTTAGCGGCGGTGAAGTCAGAGCTGGAGAAGACGAAGAGTGAACTGCCGACGGCAATCCAAGCCCGTATCGAGCTTCAATCTCTTCTCGATAGTCTAACGACTCGCATGGAGACGGCTAAATTGGATTTCCTGGCCTCTCAGGAGCTCGAGGATGACCTTACGTTGCTGATGACTCAGGGGATGAAGGGAGGGTTCACGATGGCTCTTGACCAGGTCAAAAATGTCGACCCGACGTTCGATGTATCCACCGTCGCGAAGGCCTACCTGTATGATCCCGAGGCCATTCCTCGATATGGTCGGTATTTCACAGAGTTTAAGGCCGGCGTCTCGTTATATAGCAAGTATATGACCCCCGCCCGAGGGAGATGGAACCGAGGACGTCGAGCCGGAAGAACAAGTCGATCCCAATGCTCCGACCTCAAATCAGCCTCGCTGCCCGATGCTATTTCCTCTGTCTTTTAAGTGACTTGATTCGATTTGGTTGTAATAACTTTTATGCTTTTATTTGTCTGAACTTGTCTTTTACCGATTCGACCCTGTAAACTTTGACATTTCAATTTTGATTAAATCTTTGCTTTTCACTTGAATATCTTGTCTTTTGTTGATCATTCGTCTAGGGTGTAGTCCTTTGGACTTAATCCCCTTTCAAATACCGCCTTATGGGGTGTAGTCTTTTGGACTTAATTCCCCTGCTGGCCCCTCGAAGTGTAGTATGAGTACACGACTCGTGGTACACTTGAATATGAGTCGACCTAGCATTGTCCGCCTTACCGGCTTGCTTGGCCATCCGGTCGGAGCTCGATTCGATTATCCTGCCTTTTTCAGGCTTATATGGACATCGAATTAAGAAGTCCATACTCGACCGTCGCACATCGTGGCGCTTATGATCTGGTCGAGTTGGGTATCCATCGTGGGATCTCCCGTCTGCCTTACACCGTGGCTTATTGGTAGGTCGGGAGTGATATAAGCACTGTCAGTGACTTGGCTTTCTTCACTATTTTGCTATAAATCCATCGAATCGATGGTGCGCAGCTCGGAAGTGATTTAAGCATTGTCAGTGACTTGGATTTATTCACTTTTCCGTTTTAACTCCTTCGTGTCGAGGTATTGCAGGTTGGAGGTGACATACGTATTGTCAGTGACTTGGCTTTATTCACCGTCCTGCTCCGACTCTGTCGTGTCGAGGTCTTTTTTTTGGTCTTTTTTCTTCCAGCCTCCTTTTCTTTTTTACATGAGCGTGTATGTTAAGCACAATTTAGAAAAGAAAATTACTTGAATAAAAGGCATTAAAAGCAACTGTCACATCGACATATTACAAGTAACTAAGAATTGAAGTTGCAAATGTCACAAATTGAATAAATAGCTTAAACGTAGTATTTCCGGAGATTGGTGGCGTGCCACGTCCGGGGCACTGTGTTGCCGTCCGATCTCCCCAACTGATACGACCCTTTTGGGTGCACCTTCAGAATTTTATATGGTTCTTCCCAATTCGGCTCGAGCTTGCCTATTGGGTCCTGCTTGCTGGCTTCGTTCTTCCTCAACACGAGGTCCCCCACTTGGAAATATTTGTATTTTACCCTCACGTTATAATACTGTGATATCTTCCTTTTATAATTGGCCATTCGATATGCCGCAACCTCTCTTTTCTCTTCGACGTTATCTTTCTCTTGAAGCAGATCGGTGGCGTTTGTTTCAACGTTATATGCCAGAACTCGAGGTGAGGCCAGTCCGATCTCCGCAGGTATCACTGCCTCGCATCCATAAGCCATAGCGAAAGGAGTCTACTGGGTAGCTGAATTGGGTGTTGTTCGATACGACCACAGTATGCCGGGTAACTGAGATACCCAATCTCGACCCTCGTCTTCCAACCGTTTCTTCAACCCAAACTTGATTTGCCTGTTTGTCTGCTCGACCTGTCCATTGGACTGAGGTCGGGCCACCGATGTCGTTCTATGTTCGATCTTGAACTCTTTGAGCCAATCCTGCACGCGGTCATCTAGAAATTGAGTCCCGTTATCCGATATCAGATACTTGGGAATTCCAAACCTGCACAAAATGTTTTCCCACAGAAACTTCTTGATGGTCTGAGCTCTGATATTGTAAGTTAGAGCTTTGGCTTCGACCCATTTCGTGAAATAATCAACCGCGACCACAACATACTTGAAATTACCCGGAGCTCGAGGCAAAGGTCCGACTATATCGACCCCCCACTCATCGAACGGCCATACCGACTCGATGGCGTTCATCTCTTGCGCCTGTTGATGGGTCACTACATCGTGTACCTGGCAAGCCCTGCACCTCATCACCAATCGATTGGCGTCCTTTTGCATTGTCGGCCAAAAATAGCCTGCTAGCTTGCATTTTCTTGCCAACATCCGAGCTCCGCAATGGTTACCACAAACTCCTCGATGTATCTCTTCTAGTAGATAAGCCCCCTCGTCTTCCGATGCGCATCGCATCCAAGGTGTTACGAACGATTTTCGATATAGCATATAGTTGAAAAGAGCGTACCTCGAGGCTTGTAGCCTGATTTTTCTGGCCTGAGACTTATCAGACGGGAGAATTCCGTCCTTTAAGAATAATGCTATCGGATCCATCCACGTTGATCCTTGAATCGCTGGTTGCACATCGACCTCATTATAGCTTCGCTCCGCTAGCATTTCCACCAGAACTTTCCTCTTCGACTTGAATTTCGATGCGAGTTTAGACAATGCATCGGCCCGTTTGTTCTCACTTCGGGGTACCTGATCAATACGAACCGTTTTGAACTTTGACATCAGTCCCTGAACCACTGTCAAATAATTCTTCATAGATTCTTCCTTGGCCTCATACTCGCCTCGTATGTGATTCACTACGAGTTGAGAGTCACTGTAAACTAGGAGGTTCTCGACTCCCAATTTCAAAGCCAGCTTTAGACCCGTGATCATTGCCTCATACTCGGCTTCGTTGTTTGTAGCTTTGAATTCGAACCGCAACGCATAAGGAAACTCTTCTCCCTTAGGACTGACCAATAAAAGCCCAGCCCCAGCTCCTTCCCTGCTCGAGGCACCATCAACATGGATGGTCCACTGTTCATCTGATGACTGCTTATCCTGTTCCAACTGAATTGACAATCCTTCTGCTATGAAGTCTGCTAGAGCTTGACCCTTAATGGCTGTGCAAGGTAGAAACTCGATATCATACTCAGCTAGCTCGACAACCCATTTGGCCAACCGACCCGATGTCTCGGGCTTTGTCAAAATCTGTTTTAGGGGCTGGTCGGTGACCACAGAGATGGGGTGTGCTTGAAAGTAGGGTTTCAATTTCCTCGATGCATGAACTAGACTTAATGCCAGTTTTTCCGCTGGCGTGTATCTGATCTCTGGTCCATGTAATGCCTTGCTTACGAAATACACTGGGATCTGTCCCTGGTCTCCATCTCGAACCAATACGGCACTCACTGCCTCTTCACAGATTGCTAGATAAACCAGGAGTTTCTCTCCTTCTCGAGGTGAGGACAACGTGGGTAAATCAGATAGACACTCCTTCAAATCATCGAAGGCTTTTTGACACTTCTCGTCCCACCGGAATGGACTCGCTTTCTTTAATATCTTGAAGAATGGTAGGGCCCTTTGTGCTGATATCGACAAGAAACGATTGAGGGCCGCCATCCGACCTGTCAACCGTTGTACTTCCTTTACGTTACGAGGCGTAGGCATGTTTCTTAGGGCCTCGATTTTATCCGGATTAGCTCTAATCCCCTCTCTCGATATCATATATCCCAGAAATTTTCCAGATCGAACTCCAAAAGTGCATTTCTTCGGGTTGAGCTTCATGTTTGCGGCCCGCAGTACCTCGAAGACCTCTCTGACATCGACAAGAAACTGTCCCATGGACTTGCTCTTGATCAATAAATCAACAACATAAACCTCCATATTTCGACCTATCTGCCCCTCAAAGATCTTATTGACGGCTCTCTGATAGGTGGCCCCTGCATTCTTTAGGCCAAACGGCATTGTTACAAAGCAAAACGTACCAAATTTTGTGATAAAAGTGGTTTTTCCGAGTCCTGGGGGTTCATGAATATCTGATAATACCCCCTGTACGCATCGAGAAAACCGAACACTTCGAAGCCCAGTGTCGAATCGACTAGTTGATCAATCTTTGGAAGTGGATATGAATCTTTAGGGCACGCTTTGTTGAGATCCGTAAAGTCGACGCACATTCGCCAGCTCTGATCTGGTTTCTTAACCAACACTGGATTGGCTAACCAATCCGGATAGAATACCTCTTTCACTATTCCAGCGGCTAACAACTTGTCAACTTCCTTCTTTACGGCTTCCTTCCTCTCTGGGGCAAGGTTTCTCTTCTTTTGCCGTATCGGCTTCTTTTTTGGGTCGATGTACCGCTATGTCCGCCGACAGGCCTAGCATGTCATCTGCCTTCCATGCGAAAACGTCTCGATACTCAACTAGGAGGTCAACCAAGGCTTTCATGTCGGGGTGTGGCATCCACTTCCCGATCTGGACCCCTTGGCCTTCTTCCTCCTTCCACACTCGAACCTCCGCTGTCGGGTCGGCGGACACCCAGCTCCGATCCTCCTCTTCCTCAGGTATCAATTCCTCAACCAGCACCTGTCCCACCCCTTTTTCTTTGATCGTAACCAGGCTACAGTTCCTGGCTACCTCGACGTCTCCTTTGACTTCATGGGTCCCGTACCGGGTGGGGAACTTCGTCTTTGTTGTGGAATGTCGAGATGATGGCTCGAGATCATATAAAGCCGGTCGACCTAATATCGCGTTGTACCCCGAAGGGGCCTTAACCACGACATAGGTCATTTCCATTGTTCGACCCTTATCTCCGTCTCCAACCGTAGTCAACAACCGATCGACCCGACGGGGTGAATGGCTGCCCCCGTAAACCCAAATAAAGGGGTAGATAATGGAATAATGTCTTCATCTTTCAACCTCATGGCCTTGAAGGCCGAGTAGTAAAGGATATTAACGGCGCTCCCACTTGTCGACACAAACTCTTTTTATTCAACCCCGGCTTATCACCGCCTCGATTACCAATCCTTCGCTATGACTGAGGGAACTCGGAACGTCATCCTTGGTTCCATAACCCACCTCCGTCGTAAACCTGAACTTCTTGGACTCCCTCGATCTGTCCGATGATTGACGACTGGATCGAGGTCGATCCGACTCATGCTCTGCAACGATTGTGTTAACGTCGTACCCGACGCGATTATCCCGATGAGGGTCTCGGTTCTGATCTTCTCGATGGTCATCCCGATGATTGTCCCTGTATGTTGGCTCGGATGACCTGTCTCGACGATTCCGATTGTCACGACGTGGAGATCGGTCCTTCTTTCCATTATAAGTTTTCCTCTTTTATTCTCGACGGCCCTTCGGCTCGTCCTTTTCTGACCTGTCAATCACTTCATCCAATCGACCCTCTTGAATGCAGGCGTCGATGTCCCTCTTCAAATCGAAACATTCCTCTGTGTCATGCCCCACGTCTCTGTGATAGTCACAATACTTGTGGGTATTTTTCCTTTATATGAAATGATTATATCAATGTTTATATGAAATGATTATATCAATGGACGCTTATCGACTCGACTTGACGTTTTGAGAATAAGTTATATCTATAATCGATAGAGTTCAGTTTCGGATTTATGGTGGCGTAATTCCGGAATTAATGAATTAAGTAGAAATATTATGTTCGATGAATATTTTATTTAATTTATTGTAGCTACTGGTTATAGGTCCATGGTCCCCGGGTTGCCTCCTAACACGTGAGTGTTTTCTCGTTTTATGGAACCTCGAGAATAAATTAAATAGTTGGTCTATTTAATAAATATGCAATATTATTTATTTGGTAAATAATATGTAATATAGAAAAGAAATTTTCTATTAAAAATAAATGACATGAGGCGCCACACATTATGGATAAGTTGGGAGAAGAAAATTTCCTAGATTGTCTCATATGTGTCATTAATTAATTATCTATTTGTTGGATAATTAATGGAAAATTAAGAGATTGATTTTTTGGGAATTATCTCATATTTTGTAGCAAAAATATTTTTTCCTTATGGGAATAGGTTTTTGTGGTGTAAAAAGGATAACTCCCTTGGCTTATTATTTTCCTATATAAATAGAGTTCCTCCTAGCTCAATAACACAATCACAAATTGCGCCACAAATAAAATATAAGGAAGAAAAATTAGTTTCTTGCCGTAGTCATTTAGAGAAGAAAAACCTAGGGTTTTTCTTGTGCATATTCGAGGAGGTTATGTCTACGGCTTGGAGATACAATCCGGAAGACTACGGCTTGGAGATACAATCCGGAAGACTACGGCTTCTCCCTTTTGTCGATTTCTCATCTCTCTCCGGTTAAGGTGAATCTTTAACCTTCTCGTAGGATTAATTAGTTATGTCTCATATCGTAAATCGCATAAGCTTCCACTGTGTGAAGATCGAGTGTCTTGATGGGTGCTATTAATTCTAGCAGTAGCTCAGGTTAGGTATCATCATAAGCCCCCCCAGATCTGATCTTACTCCTTTAGTCGGTCAGATCTGCATCATTTGGCGGTTCGGCCGGATATTACCTGACCTCGCGTTTTGAATCGTCTATCTTCCAGCTGGCAGTCTACTAAACGGGCCATCATTGCACTTGCGGGATTCGAGGCATTTTTCTCTTCTTTTTATAACTAACGTCATTACACGTCTGGAGTGGGTTATAAACTGTCCTTTCATATCAGACTTTCCCTCTTCTCCTTTTTGCTATTAAATCGAAGATTTTCTCTCTCAAGACTTTGCACTTCTCATGTAAGCATTTGTTATCCTCTTTAATTTCTCAGTTCTTCTTCTTTGTTTCTTTCTTTTCTAGTTGATGAGGGCGAACACTGCGTCTAGTATCTCAATTGAAAAAGAGTTTGAGTCTCATTCTGAGTCTAAAATCGAAGTTAATCAACCATTTATCCAATCGAGGGCCCAATAGACATTCCCGCCCGAACATAGTCACCGCTCGCGGTAATATCGAGCGGATCGTTGTAGATTAGCCCGCTTCTAACCCAACCAGGCACCACTCGGCTTTTGGATTTACCTCTTTATACCAGTGCCTTAGAGCCTATATGACTTCTAGGACAGCTATAGGTTGTTTCGGGGTTTGATCCAAAATCACCCAGGAAGATATCCTGGAAATCTGCAACCAACACCATATTGATATGGATCACCACACTCCCCTACTGCCTGGATGAGTAAATCTATATGATCATCAGCCCCCGGAGGGGTATTGTACGGTGTATAAGGAGAAATTCTTCAGTGGACTAAGGGTCCCGTTCTACCTAGCTTTTCAGGAAGTTTTGAGAGATTATAACCTGGGTTCTGCTCAAATAACCCTTAACGGAGTTAGGGCGATTATAGGCTTTGCCATCTTTTGTAGCCTGATGGATACGGAGTTCTCTATGGACCATTATAGGATGTTCTATCAACATATAAATGTGAGAAACCACAACGGGTGGTACTACTTCCCTCCCCGCACAGACCATCGGAGGGGCATCACCATCTTTGTTCGAGGGGCAATTATCCAACCACGAGTGGAAGAAGCATTTTTTCTTCATCCGCCATGATAGACACCCCGAGCTGGGGGGTGGAACTTCCTTCAATCGCCCCTCGACGTGTGTCACATTGGGGTTGGTGAAGCACTACTGAACGATATTGCGGTATCTAGCCTTTATCTGGATTTCGAACAGTGGCCCACCGAACTTATCGAGGCTGCTCGCCTCTCCGACTCTGGTCCTAAACCTTATGTGAGACTCACCCAAGAAGAGTACAACCATAGTAGGAATTTACTTAACCTATTTTTTTGTTGCTCGTACTATTTTCGTTTTGCTTGCTTGCACTGATACTCTGTTCTTTTCAGTGACCGATTTTGCTGATGTTTTCGATCAAGCTCTTGAGAAGGAGGAGGTTGTGCAAGAGCACAACGAACAAAACCTGAACCCAGAGGCTCCTAGGGTGGCGCTGAACGGGAGCCTGCGCTGGTCAACTAGGAGATCATCCCTGAGGACCTCCGTACTGAGGAGGGTCTCTAGTAAGAGGATTTGGCTGCCACTGTGCAGTGTACTGATCAACAGGATGCCAGCTTGATCATCTTGGTTGGTTCTGATTCTGGGAGACAACTCCAATAGCGCTCCCGATCAGGTCGAAAGAGAGGCCGGGCTGATCGAGGAGATCAGGACATTTCTGGGGGATCTATTCCTCAAGGCGACTTTCTATCCGAAATGTTGGACAAAGATCTAGCATGAGTGGTACGTTCTTTCATATTTTGATACTTGCTTTATTTCTATTACCTTTCACTTACAAACCATTATTCATGTTTTATCTGGTCGTCAGAGCAGGGAAGGAGATTTTGAATAGGCTGGACAGTTTCTCTTCTCAGAAGGCTTCTCTGGAGAAGCGGATTTCTGATCTTTCGGCCAGCCACAACAAGCACAAGGACGAGTCTCTAGCCAAGGATACCTAGATTGTTGACCTGGAAAAAATCATGTAGGCTCAGCAAGCGGAGCTGAATGAACTGCGAGTTGCTGGTGCTGTTCGGGAGGAGGCCTTAGCCAAACTCCAAGCTGACTTTGAGGGTCTTGAGGCCGAGATGCATGCTCGGATCGCCCACGCCATCCATAAGTACAAGAGCTCTGCTCATCTCACAGGGGCCCTAAAGGTTTTACTTGGCTCAATTTTAAGCCATGGGTACACCCTGGGCGTAAACCAGGCCAAAGAACAATGCCCTCAGCTGGTGATCGAGGCCCTTCAACATGGTAGGCTCGCAAGCCGGTGGTAATAAGCTATATGAGGCTAGGCTTAAAGAGTTTTGAGTCGGTGAGGACTGGCTGCAAAATACGGTCGCGATCCGTCGCTCAAAGCACGCCAATACGTCTTCAACTCGGTGCTCAAAGTAGGCCTCCGCATCGCACCACGATTCTCGTTGCCAATTCTTAGGATGAGGACTTTATTCTTTTGTTGAACCTGTTGAAAAATCTTGTAATAATTTCAAACTTTTATAATTTTCCGCTCTTGACTATTGGTGCCTTTTTAGCACTTGTTTTAATCAAGTTGGCGTTCAGCCCTTTTGCGGCTATTCATTAGTTTTTTGTATTTCCCTTTGCCTTTGTTTTAAGCATAACTTAGACTCCTTTACTCCCCTGAAGAACATCCTTTACAAAGTTTTGCTTTTTGAATGATGCTCTTCAGTGTGAGCGCTGAGTTGATCGTCTGTCCTGCAGACTTACGAAGTAGATTAAACTTACTAAGTATTAGTGTTCAGCGTGCTGTTTAAGTGCTGATCGGCATGGAGAGTGCTGATCGTCTGTGTTGTAAATTACCCTGGAGTTCCAGAGTTTGAGTCTTTCGTGAATTGTTCGAAACGGACACGCGGTTCGGTTCGTTGAGTATGTCCCGAGACTTAGAGTTTCTTTTGCAAACTTTTTCTCGAGACCGACCTCGCGGTCTCGTTCATAAGGTCCGTCCCGCAAACTTAGAGTTTGTCCTTTGCAAACTTTATTCGAGACCGACCCGCGGTTCGCCCGTTGAAATAGTGTCCTAGCCCAATCGGGTTGGACCGGCTCCGACCGGGTCGATCATTTATACTTTTTCTTTATGTTCATACATATATTAAATGGTTTTTCTGTTGTCATATATATGTTCTTTTAAAGAACCAATTATGAATTGTTATATGATAATGTCCTTAATATTAAACTGTGATAGCGAAACCACGATAGGCGATTATGGTTGATGAGATCTCTAATCACTTTAATAAGTTTGATACTAAAATGTCTCTAGCCGATGTATCGTTAAACGGGGCATTGATAGTATAAACGACTAGCACGTATTATATGTCTTCTGTCTTTAAGGGCAGGGATAGATCTCTTCTATCAAAGTGTAGAGACACTTGGACTGTATGTGGACGTGTATTAGAGAATGCGTACGTTAGACTGACCCAATTACACGGTTAAGTGTCACACTATGTGGCGGTTGTGTAATTATCCTTTGGACCGGAGTCTTTATGGCATCACGGTGTGGATTGACATGATTTGACACTATTAAGGTTTCCCCTAGCCACGGGACGATCATGCGGTAGTGATTCGGTGTGATACTGAAGCATGCGGAGTATACATGATTGGTCGTCTGGGAATCGCGTATCCTATGATTGGGATCGAATATCCGAAATGGCCTTCTTATAAGGAATGTCTTACTCTCGTGAATCTTTGCAAAGTGGGAGTAAACGAGTTACTTCAAGAGAGTATGATATCCGGATTATAAGATACGGTCGTTAATCCTTGACACTCGATGTACGACCATATGGATATTATTACAGCGATAAGATTGTAAGTTACACGGTAACTGTTTCACATGAAAGGTAGTAGTCATTGCATTTGACTCTTCCGATGATTGGGGGTCACGGTGTGTTGCTAGACGCTATCCCGTGATCGTTTGGTATGAAGGGCATTTTTGTAATTTTCACTTTGTGTCTACGGCCAACATATTCGGAAGCCTATCGGGTCACACACATAAGAACATCTAGCCGGATTAAAATGTGGTTATAGTTGATAACCAAATAAGGAAAGATTTTATCTCGTACCATAAAGGTTATAGTGGTAAATTAATATGGTGGTATTTATTTATTATGAATAAATTAAATACAAGATATTAATTAAGTTGATTAATTAAATACACTTATATTGATAAGTGGCACCACATGTGTGTATAAGTGATACATTTGGATTGTGCAATTTAATTAATGGTATTACCTATTATTAATAATAGATATTAATAAAATAAAATAATATAGATATATTATGCATATATGCGTGTGTGGTTTGCATATGTGATGTGCATTAGTGCATGCGACTAAGTATAGTATGTATATATATAATATATAGAGATTTATGCATATAATATATATATGTGATATATACACATGTGTAAATTGATATATGGTAATAAGATAAATATAGTCAATATTAGATTTTGACAATATCTTGGAAATATTCAATATAAGATATTGACAATATCCTAGATTTATTTAATATATGATATTATAATAAATTAGATAAATCAATCTATTATATTTTTCTTATTTTATTGGGAAAAGGTTTTCTTCTCCTCCACTCTACTAATAGGCGCCACTTCCATTATAAATAGAAGGTGGGTGTCAAACTCTTTTGTACATCATAATTCCAAGAGCTAATAGTTCTTGTGTAAAATAAAGAGCATCCTATAGAGAGTTGGAGAGAGGGGAAAAAGGCCGGTCTAGCAACTGGAGTTTTCCAATAGCAATCCATGATGGGATTCCGGCGGGTTGTTCGTGTGGACTAGCGGTAGAGGCCGAACACTTGGGAGGCTCTATGCAGAACTACTCTCCTTAGACGGTCAAAGCGTCGATCTTTTAGATCAAGCAAGGTAACCTCCGTCTTTAGCTTATTTGTTAATTGTTTAAACGAAGTCGATCTTAGGTCGATAGGAAATAATTTTTTGAATTCCGCTGCGTTCCCGTGTAGATTTCCTAACAAGTTCGTTTGGTCTGTCCTGCAGACTTAGAGTTTGTCCTTTGCAAACTTTTTCTGAGACTGACCTGTGGTTTAGTTCGTATGGTTTGTCCTGCAGACTTAGAGTTTGTCCTTTGCAAACTTTTTCTGACACCGACCTGCGGTTCAGTTCGTTTGGTCTGTCATGTAGACTTAGAGTTTGTCCTTTACAAACTTTTTCTGAGACCGACCTGTGGTTCAGTTCGTATGATCTGTCATCAGACTTAGAGTTTGTCTTTTGCAAACTTCTTCTAAGACAGACCTGCGGTTCAGTTCGTATGGTCTGTCCTGCAGACTTAGAGTTTGTCCTTTGTAAACTTTTTCTGAGACCGACCTGCGGTTCAGTTCGTTTGGTCTGTCCTGTAGACTTAGAGTTTGTCCTTTGCAAACTTTTTCTTGAGTCCGTCCAGTGGCTTAGTTAAAATCAATCAAAAGTAAATAATGCATATGTGCAAAAGAAATATTCATTTAATATCTGATGTTTGACTACATCTTTTTGAGACATGAAAAGTAAATAATACAGAAATAAAGCCTGGAACCTGTCCTAGACATAGAATTTCCTTAGATTGGAAGCATTCCAGTTGCGGGGTACATCTCTGCCATTTTCATCGGACAGTTGGTACGCTCCCTTTCCATGCACCTTGACTACCTTATACGGGCCTTCCCAGTTCGGATCTAGTTTCCCGTGAGGTAGTTGCTTGCGGAACTCGTTCTTTCTGAGCACTAGATCTCCCCCTTTGAAGTATGAGTGTTAAACTCGAGAATTGTAGTACTGAGAGATTCGCTGCTTATATTGGGTGTTTTAGTCAGCTTTAGATAAGATACGTATTACCCACATGATTCATAATCATATGATTCAACATCATCATAATGACATTTAGTTACACGCTTTCCTTCCAAAGAGACTATGTCTAGAACAACCACAAATATTAAGGATAACAGCCATACAAATATTTAGTTGAGATCTCATCAAATATATCAACTATATAGTGACATCAATCTAGTATGTTAGATTCAGTGACCTTCCAACTTTATCGGAATAACATTTATTCTTTACAATTGAATATGTCTACTAAATCCTAACAAATAACTGAAAGTATGTTCTTCATAAGAACCGGAACATAATAACATTTATTTAGTTCCCTTATCAGTTTACTAGATCCAGAATATGGTAAGTGTCACAACGTTTGCTTCACCTTCCATATCTGCATTTAATCTTTCTAATTTAATCACACTCGTAGGATATCATATATCTTAGAGTCGACTTTGAACTTAGATAGATTTATCTCAACTCACTTGCCTAGAATAGAAACTTCAATAAGTTCTCTATTTAAGCACATGCCCTAACTTTCCTTTCAATCCTTTAAGTACTTGTAAATATTTCTTAGTGTAGTCTTCATAAGACTTAAGAAAGATCACAAGAGCTATGTCTTTAATTTCCTTTCGTAAAGAAAATCTAAAGTTTATTAAATAGTTTATTTAAACTTTTGAATCGTATTCAAAACATTGACTATCTAATCAACCTTTAAGCAATGATAGAATTAAGTCGATACTTAAATCTTTCAATTTTGAAAACAACCTTTCCAAAATTTGGTCTGGTCATTCTTATCCAACGTTTGAATTATTTGTCATCGTATGACTGAATGATCATCTTTGATCGTATCCAATATATGATTAATTCATTGAAACTTATTTCAAATGATTCAATCATATCATGAGCTTCCCCTTTCATTAGTAATTAAAACCTTGAAGTGTTGCATCAAATATGTAGTCTCCTTGTCTCTAACTATTATAACGGGATTGCTCGTATCATTGCTTATTTTAAAAGGATTAAAATTACTTAACCATATTTTAGAACATTTCTCAAAAGGTAACAGTCATAATTAGCGGCGCACAACCTACGCCGCAACAACTATATCGCAACGCGCACAAAGCGTTCCGCAAATGACTTTGAGTTTTAGCGGCTTTAAACTCGAAGCATACCATGTGTGCCGCAAATGGCTATTTTGCACGCCGCAAAAAGCTAATTTTCTTGTAGTCAACACACCGTGACCCCCAATCATCGGAAGAGTCAAATGCAATGATCTGCTACCTTTAATGTAAAACAGCTTACCGTGTAACTTAAAATCCTATCGCCGTAATAATATCCATACGGTCGTACGTCGAGTGTCAAACATTAACGACCGTATCTTATAATCTGGATATCATGCTCTCTCGAAGTAACTCGTTTACTCCCACTTTGCAAAGATTCACGAGAGTAAGACATTCCTTATAAGTAGGCCCTTTCGGATATTCACCCCTACTGATAGGGTACGCGATTCCCAGACGACCGGACATGTATACTCCGCATGCTTCAGTATCACACCCAATCACTACCGCATGATCGCCCCATGGCTAGGGGAAACCTCAATAGTGTCAAAGCATGACAATCCACACCGTGATGCCATGAAGACTCCGGTCAAAAGGATAATTACACAACCGTCACATAGTGTGACATTTATCCGTGTAAGTGGGTCGCCTAACGTACACATTCTCTAATACACATCCATGTACGGTCAAGTGTCTCTACACTTCGATAGACGAGATCTATCCCCGCCCTTAAAGACAGAAGACATCTAATACGTGCTACTCTGTTTATACTATCAATGTCCTGTTTAATAGTACATCAGCCTAGAGACATTTAAGTATCAAACTTATCAAAGTGAATAGAGATCTCATCAACTATAATCGCATATCATAGTTTCTCTATCACAGTTTAATACTAAGGACGTTATCATATAACAATTCATAATTGGTTCTTGAAAAGAACATATATATGACAACATAAAAGCCATTTAATATATGTATAAACATAAAGAAATAGTAGAAATGATCCGACCCGGTCGGATCGGGTCCAACCTGATTGGGTTTAGGACACTATTCCAACAATCTCCCACTTGGCCTAAAACCAATCACTCGCACACACAAGACCAAGTTGAAACACAAAAATCTCATGCAATACTCGCAACCTGCCCTAGCCATAAACGGATTGCTATCCGTGGGGACTCGAACTATCTTCATATCATGCTCCATATGACCAAGTCAAAGGAACCGCCTCAACACACACACAAATCTCTGACGAGACCCTGGCCCTTGCTTCAAGCAAGGAATCCACTTACTATATCAACTATATAGAAAAGGTGGAAGAACCGTATAAGGTTCAGGAATGAACCTTCTAGACTCATGTACTGCTCCCGTTGTGCCTCCAAGGCACCACTGTGTTTTGGCCTAGTTGTAGAGTTTACAGTGACCCATGGCTAAGAACATTTCCAGCTCACTGCATCACTTAATCAAGTGACTGCAAACCCAGACAGTAGCTCCCACTCACCTTCATAAGACTCAGGATATACGTCTGTATAACTATATTCATCTAATTCCAAGTTTCGATAAACTAGGAACTCTTCCTTAACTTGTTTAAGGACATTCTCGACATTCACCAGATTTACTTCCATACTTGCTCATGACTCTTCATGGACTATGAACATCCGGCATTACCTTTATGATGGTTCCTATCGCAGTAGCGAAGGAAACCTTCCATAAGCATCATCTTTCACCTTATCTTTAGGACTAACGTCCTAACATAGATAGATCATGAGAGCACCGGCTAGCAGTATCCTCTGTCGCGATATATGCTAAACTCTTTTAACATCACATCTATATAGGTAAACAATAATCTAACAGCAGTTAAATCTATCACTATAGATTCTTATTTCTAAAAATAAGAACTGCCAATCCAAGTGCTTTCATAAAGACCTTGAATTACCAAACAATAATTGACTGTGACATGAGGTGATAATTCTCGAGAGAGATATCCAATACTTTACTCAAAAATCATAACACACTCCCACTATCCATCTTGCACATTGGGCATATCCTTCTTTTGACTAAATCAAACTCTTTTGATTATCAAACAAAGAAATCATCTAGAGAAACTTGTTTGAGTCCATAAATGGATCTCGTGGGCTCACATATCATGTTATCGTCTATCAACATTGAGCTTTCTGCCCAACATCATCAACACTATCTGTTAGGAAATCTACGCGGGAATGCAGCGGAATTTAAAATTTTATTTCCTTTTAACCAGGATCGACTTCGTTTAAGCAATAAACAAATAAGCTAAAGACAGAGGTTACCTTGGTTGATCTAAAAGATCGACGCTTTGACCGTCTAAGGAGAGTAGTTCTGCATAGAGCCGCCCAAGTGTTCGGCCTCTACCGCTAGTCCACACGAACAGCCCGCCGGAATCCCATCATGGATTGCTATTCGAAAACTCCGGTTGCTAGACCGGCCCTTTTCCCCTCTCTCCAACTCTCTATAGGATGCTCTCTATTTTACACAAGAACTATTAGTTCTTGGAATTGTGATGTACAAAAGAGCTTGACACCCACCTCTTATTTATAGTAGAAGGTGGCGCCACTTCAAAGTGTGGAGGAGAAGAAAACCTTTTTCCAATAAAATAAGGAAAATATAATTGATTGATTTATCTCATTTATTATAATATCTTATATTAAATAAATCTAGGATATTGTCAATATCTTATATTGAATATTTCCAAGATATTGTCAATATCTAATATTGACTATCTTTATTTTATTACCATAAATCAATTTACACATGTGTATATATCACATATATATAACACATATAAATCCATAAATATATACAACTAATGAAATTGTGCACATGTACATCCAATGTACAACACACGCACCTTTCCTTTATATATATATATATATATATATATATATATATATATATATATATATATATATATATATATTAATATCTTATATTAATATTAGGTAATACTATTAATTAAATTACACAATCCAAGTGTATCTTATACACTAATCATATGCGCCTCATATGCCAATTAATTGGCTTCCGGAATATTCTTTAATTAATCAATATAATTAATATATTGTATTTAATTTATTCATAATAAATAAATACCACCATATTAATTTACCACTATAACATTTATAGTCTCGAGATAAACTTTCCTTATTTGGTTATCATCTATAACCACATTTTAATCGGCTAGATGTTCTTATGTGTGTGACCCGATAGGTTTCCGAATATGTTGGCCGTAGACACAAAGTGCAAATCACGAAAATGCCCTTCATACCTAACGATCACGGGTAGCGTCTAGCAACACACCGTGACCCCCAATCATCGGAAGAGTCAAATGCAATGACTACTACCTTTCATGTGAAAAACAGCTTACCGTGTAACTTACAATCCTATCGCCGTAATAATATCCATACGGTCGTACGTCGAGTGTCAAACATTAACGACCGTATCTTATAACTGGATATCATGCTCTCTCGAAGTAACTCGTTTACTCCCACTTTGCAAAGATTCATGAGAGTAAGACATTCCTTATAAGAAGGCCATTTCGGATATTCGATCCCAATCACAGGATACGCGATTCCCAGACTACCAATCATGTATACTCCACATGCTTCAATATCATACTCAATCACTACCGCATGATCGCCCCGTGGCTAGGGGAAACCTCAATAGTGTCAAAGCATGACAATCCACACCGTGATGCCATGAAGACTCCGGTCTTAAGGATAATTACACAACCGCCACATAGTGTGACACTTATCCGTGTAAGTGGGTCAGTCTAACGTATGCATTCTCTAATACACGTCCACGTACAGTCCAAGTGTCTCTACACTTCGATAGACGAGATCTATCACTGCCCTTAAAGATAGAAGACATCTAATACGCGCTAGTCTGTTTATACTATCAATGCCCTGTTTAATAGCACATCAGCCTAGAGACATTTAAGTATCAAACTTATTAAAGTGATTAGAGATCTCATCAACCATAATCTCCTATCATGGTTTCTCTACCACTGTTTAATACTAAGGACGTTATCATATAACAATTCATAATTGGTTCTGTAAAAGAACAAACATATGACAACAGAAAAGCCATTTTATATATGTATAAACATAAAGAAAAAGTAGAAATGATCCGACCCGGTCGGATCCGGTCCAACCCGATTGGGTTTAGGACACTATTCCAACACTATCATATAGCCATGATACGAAGTTATAACAAGCATAGTCCGAATAACCGGGCTCGCATTACGGGGACATTCCCTCTACAGGTAAGACAGATTAGGTTTATAACCTGGTTGTCACCGATGGAATCTAATTCGATACTATGGCTCCGGCAATAGCCGTCAATCAAAGTCGTGAGATATTCATTCTTCAAGATGAACATACCAAGAAAGCCCCTTTTGGGCTTGAGTTTATCCACGGACTTACGAACATTTGTGTGCACCGAGCGGTGTTCTACACCTCATCGTTATGTGGCGTCGCTCACGTTCGTATGGTTGAATGTATCTTTTTGGTTCTCAAACTCTTTTGAGATGTAATTTACTCCCACTGTTTCTTTTGGAAGAAACACTTCCTCTAGAAGACAGCATGTCTGGAGACAAACATCTTTTGCTCCACGGAAGAGTAAATAATATCCAGCGTACTTGCTAAGATATTCCACAAAGTTGCATATGTCGTACTAGGCTCCAAGCCTTTCTGACTTTGCCTATGAAAACATCAAATCATCGGTTAAGATAGATTCGACATTATCCTCTTCCACATCTAATATGGAATTTATTCAACCTTTATTCTTTGGAACTCGGTTAAGTATAAGGGCACTATCCCGAAACGGGTAAGGGATACTTTGCATGGCTTGCGTCACACCTTTATCATATAAAGTGTTGTTTCCATTTTGGGAACACAATCTAATTGCGTATCCCAAAGCTGGTATCCTTCAAGGGAAGAATCTTATTCATTTCAGACGACTTCTGAAACACCCTTCAGGTATTAATTGCTTCAATCCAATTGAAGATTAATTCCTAAGTAGCTCATCAATCTCATATTCGTACTAGCTCAAACTTTTCGGGGTTTCTGAATCATGCACTTCACTGAGTACACTTGACTATTTCTAAAAATAGTCGTAGAGATTAATAAACAATTATTTGTGGCATTAATTGTCATAAGCCAACAAACATCGGTATGTTTAGGCTTTGGACAACTTTGTAGATTTTATAACATTTTCATAAAAAGGTGTTTTAGTCATCTTTAGATAAGATACGTATTACCCACATGATTCATAATCATATGGTTCAACATCATCATAATGACATTTAGTTACACGCTTTCCTTCCAGAGAGACTATGTCTAGAACAACCACAAATATTAAGGATAACAGCCATACAAATATTTAGTTGAGATCTCGTCACATATATCAACTATCACTACAAGAAAATTGGGTTTTAATGATGGGAAAATTGATCATCAAAAGTCATTATCCCGTCATTGAAGACGTTTAATGACGGGAAATTTCCCGTCATGGCCCGTCACTATTGCCTTCCTAGCTAAAAGTAAATAATGACGGTATAGTGTCCTATCATTATTGTTGTTATATAATGAATGACGATCTTATACTCTCACAAAAAGTTCATATTAATGAAGATAATTTTCGTCATTGTTGCTCCGATCTCCCGTCATTAAAAATAACAATACTAACAATATAACTCATCATTAGAATATCAATATTCCCGTCACCATATGTCTTTTTACCGCCAATATTTTACTTGTCATTAATAATTATACCTTCATTAAAAGCTAATTTAATAATGATAAACTTATCATCATTATTAATTATTAATAGCACTACAATGAATTTGCATCTATTTAAAAACCACAAATATTGATACACAAACAATAAAAGCAATAATAGATTTTATTGAAATAAACATTAACATGATGTTTTCGAACACTAAATCATCTAAGCAAGACGAGTTCAACCTCAAAAGAGCAAGCCAAATCAAATGTAATCAAAGAACAAATTTTGATACACAAACATTAAAACACCTACACCACTTAAACACCAGTACATAGCATCATCCCAACGAACATGAAACTACGGGGTGAACTAGAATGAAGTAGGTTCTTCATGCTTTTGCAGCAATCAACCTTATCAAGATCATCAATCTTGTAATTTATTTTTTTGCGAATGAACCAATTTTCAGCATGGTATGCAATGAATTCAACATCTCCTGCAAAATTGTTATCAAATGTGTAAGATAACATTTAATGAATAACTAACAAGTGGCACACGACAAAAAAAAGATTTAGATACTAAAAGCACATTGATATTATCAAAGCAGTCCACGATAGAACCATTCTTTTGTTTCTCAATTGTCAGAGTTTGTGACCTCCACAAGTGACCCACTATCATCGCTCTAAGAGAAACCATATTCAGAGGGTTGTAGCCATGATGGTGAATGGAAGATCAAATATCTTAAGGCTACAACCGATCAAATATCTTGGGAGGGTTGTAGACATCGATTCGGGCCACTATTCCTGTACTATCTTATTTATTATTCTTTTGTATATCATTGTTCAAGTGACTACAACATGTGGATGTGGAGCCATAAATAATAAAATATAAATCTGGAATATCACATGGAAGATGAGAATCATATAATTTCCATTCCAAAATTCAACCATAAAAGTGAACCATTTAAAACAAATCATCAGTCCAGGTAAAGTGTATATTAAAACCTTCCCTCTGGATCACTAGAATACCAAAGCTGGTGCAACTATTATCTGTTCCATAAGAAGATTTCGATTCATCCAAGGATATGTAATGGGAGCAAAGACTAAGTTTATTAGTACCAAGATTATAAACATGACATGTGAATAGATAAAGCTGCCTTTGCCAAACAGTTTGTAGCAGCTATGACAGAACATGAAATCGCATATTCTATCTATCTATCTATCGATCATCTTAAAAGGTCCAGTAATCACTAATCAAGCCTCAGGACCTTGATAATTTAGCAGAGTTTTCAACCATATATAGTTCCTAGGATATCTGAGACTAAATTCTTGAAAGAAAAAAGGTAAACGTTATTGCTCCTATGACATTTTTGTAGAATTACATCACATAATATAATACGACCATGATTTATTACTTTCTCATCAAATTTTCAAGAATAAACTGCTGCTTCACCAATGATAAAAGAAAATTCATGGAACATGGGTGTAAATGGTCTCTTCTACGGAAAGAAAAATATACAACTAACATAAGGCCAGAATTCTCAGCAATTATGACACGGTTATAGGAGAGGGGATGAGAGGAGCAGAGAAAACTCCAAGAAAATAATTATACTGGGAATAATAAAAACTTTTCTTTTCACACACATCTACACAGATCAAACCGGTA
The DNA here is from genome assembly GCA_036785695.1 of Gentiana straminea. Classification (NCBI taxonomy): domain Eukaryota; kingdom Viridiplantae; phylum Streptophyta; class Magnoliopsida; order Gentianales; family Gentianaceae; genus Gentiana; species Gentiana straminea. The sequence goes on from JAVUPR010000142.1 coordinate 2,466,703, forward strand.
GCCAAGAAAATGGATACAAAGAGCAAATAGGTTCTCACAAAAAATAATCTGGAGTCTTTCTTTTGCACACTGTGTCGGGTCATCTACATTGCTTTTCTTTTGCATTTAAGTGCTATTAATCTCTTTTTTCATTTAAGTGCTATCAACATGACAAATGTCAGACTTTTATACCGGGAATAAAACGCCAAAAAAGAAAAACTATACACCGCCAGACATAGTAAAATGAAGAAATCTATTGCATGAATATGGACTTTAAAAATAAAAATAAAGGAAGAGAAAATTAAATACCTTTTCAAGGTCATGGTGAGGCGTTGGAGGTCCATTTGACATTTGTTGAGAGCCATTCTCAATTTGCATCAATCAACTTTCAAAAATATCCATGTGTCTCTTAAGATTTATATTTTCTTCTTCCTTATCATGGAGTTTAGCCTCAAGATCTTTCATATAAGTATCTTTAGAATCATTGAAATGTTTTCTTTTCATTCCTCCTTCATAACCAAAGACATGGCTATGACGTTCTGGTCCAAAGCACTTTTCAACGACCTCAATATGTGATAGAGATGCATTGGATTGAACGGTCTTCACAATTTCATCCTACAAAATATACATCCACAATGTGAGTTAAGGAAATATTTCATAACAAATTAGATAAAAAGTTTGTATAACATACATATTTTTGTTGTGATTCTGGCTCAACATACTTTCCATTCTACTGCCTAGTCACTTGAAAGATTTTAGCAACATCAGGTGGAACTATGAATTTGTTGGAACCCAAGCAAAGTTGCAGCGGTTTTGTTCTTTGTGGACTTTCATCAAACACTTGCGAACAAAAACGGTTGCACTTGCATATCAAGTCTGCTAGAATTAGTTGCAACCTGCTGATCTATGAATACAATAATCAGAGTCATAATTATGTAATTACATAAAATGCAATACATGGGGATTAATGCATGGAGCACAAGAAACAAAAAAAAATCTCAAGTACGATGTGTGTGTAGTTGTAAAGATCCAAAAAGGACATTTAAATAACATAAAAGAAATACACCTTTCGAAAGTATATGCACTTTGGTTCTGTTGAGTAAAAAAGAACATATATACTTTGGGGATAGACTTTAAAGATATTCAGTCAATTGGATGTAATGAGACTATTGAATAAAATATAAATTAAATGGTTCAATAGAGGGATTAAATTGACTGCCACTTGTATATTTTCACCCAGGGGAGTAGGTCACGTTGACCATACTATATAGAGGTGATTAACTTTTTTTTCTTAATAGTTTTCCCCTGCTCATTTTTTTAGTTATTGTAGGGAGGTGAAAAACAGAGTTTCTACACAAATCCTAAGCAACTAAGTCGCGGAAGAACACTTAATTGAGTTTTAGAAGTGTGTAAAAGAACCTTACTGATAAAAACTAATGTTATGTGTGACAAAACGAATTTAAAACAGGTTGCACAGAATTAGTAAATCACAATGTAGCAAAAACAGGATTGCACAAGCAAGTGACAATTTAAGCACCGCAATTAGGTTGCTTATCAAAGTGGTTGATTAAATTTTTTTTGGCACTTAACTAGATTTTAAACCAGATGTACTACAAGAGCAATAAAAGTAGTGATCACAATCAGACAGGATTAATCAAGCAGACAGATACAAACAATACAAGTTCAGTTTACAGATTTCGATTACAGAGATCGAACTAAATTACTCCTATTACTAGAGATCAAAATGTTCAGTATTCTGATTACAAAACATAGGATATGCAAAACATTGTTTCATAAGTCATGAGATATTCATTCTTCAAGATGAACATACCAGCAGCCCTTTTGGGCTTGAGTTTATCCACAGACTTACAGAACATTTGTGTGCACTGAGTAGTGTTCTACACCACATCGTTATGTGGCGTTTGCTCACGTTCGTATGGTTGAATGTATCTTTGTGGTTCTCAAACTCTTTTGAGATGTAATTTACTCCCACTGTTTCTTTTGGAAGAAACACTTCCTCTAGAAGACAGCGTGTCTGGAGACAAACACCTTTTGCTCCGCGGAAGAGTAAATAATATGCAGCGTACTTGCTAAGATATTCCACAAAGTTGCATATGTCGTACTAGGCTCCAAGCCTTTCTGACTTTGCCTATGAAAACTTCAAATCATCGGTTAAGATAGATTCGACATTATCCTCTTCCACATCTAATATGGAATTTATTCAACCTTTATTCTTTGGAACTCGGTTAAGTATAAGGGCACTATCCCGAAACGGGTAAGGGATACTTTGCATGGCTTGCGTCACACCTTTATCATATAAAGTGTTGTTTCCATTTTGGGAACATAATCTAGTTGCGTATCCCAAAGATGGTATCCTTCAAGGGAAGAATCTTATTCATTTCAGACGACTTCTGAAACACCCTTCAGGTATTAATTGCTTCAATCCAATTGAAGATTAATTCCTAAGTAGCTCGTCAATCTCATATTCGTACTAGGTCAAACTTTTTGGGCATTTCGAATCATGCACTTCATCGAGTACACTTGACTATTTCTAAAAAATAGTCGTAGAGATTAATAAACAATTATTTGTGGCATTAATTGTCATAAGCCAACAAACATCGGTATGTTTAGGCTTTGGACAACTTTCTAGATTTTATAACCTTTTCATAAAAGGGTGTTTTAGTCATCTTTAGATAAGATACGTATTACCCACATGATTCATAATCATATGGTTCAACATCATCAGAATGACGTTTAGTTACACGCTTTCCATCCGGAGAGACTATGTCTAAAACAACCACATATATTAAGGATAACAAACCATACAAATATTTAGTTGAGATCTCATCACATATATCAACTATATAGTGACATCAATCTAGTATGTTAGATTCAGGGACCTTCCAACTTTATCGGAATAACATTTATTCTTTACAATTGAATATGTCTACTAAATCCTAACAAATAACTGAAAGTATGTTCTTCATAAGAACCGGAACATAATAACATTTACTTAGTTCCCTTATCAGTTTACAAGATCCAAAATATGGTAAGTGTCACAACGTTTGCTTCACCTTCCATATCTGCATTTAATTTGTCTAATTTAATCACACTCGTAGGATATCATATATCTTAGAGTTGACTTTGAACTTAGATAGATTTATCTCAACTCACTTGCCTAGAATAGAAACTTCAATAAGTTCTCTATTTAAGCACATGCCCTAACTTCCCTTTCAATCCTTTAAGTACTTGTAAATATTTCTTAGTGTAGTCTTCATAAGACTTAAGAAAGATCACAAGAGCTATGTCTTTAATTTCCTTTCATAAAGAAAATCTAAAGTTTATTAAATAGTTTATTTAACCTTTTGAATCGTATTCAAAACATTGACTATCTAATCAACCTTTAAGCAATGATAGAATTAAGTCGATACTTAAATCTTTCAATTTTGAAAACAACCTTTCCAAAATTCGGTCTAGTCATTCTTATCCAACGTTTGAATTATTTGTCATCGTATGACTGAATGATCATCTTTGATCGTATCCAATATATGATTAATTCGTTGAAACTTATTTCAAATGATTCAATCATATCATGAGCTTCTGCTTTCCTTAGTAATTAAATCCTTGGAGTGTTGCATGAAATATGTAGTCTCCTTGTCTCTAATTACTATAACGGGATTGCTCGTATCATTGCTTATTTTAAAAGGATTAAAATTACTTAACCATATTTTAGAACATTTCTCAAAAGGTAACAGTCATAATTTGGTTTTAATAATCGAGAATAAAACATAAATATAAAGTTTGCTAAAACTACAACATAAAAATGAAAATAAAAGAGTGTTGTTATTTATACACGCAAAATAAAAAATGGTCTTTTGGATTGCTATTGGAAAACTCCGGTTGCTAGACCGGCCTTTTTCCCCTCTCTCCAACTCTCTATAGGATGCTCTCTATTTTTACACAAGAACTATTAGCTCTTGGAATTGTGATGTACAAAAGTGCTTGATGTGTCCATGATTCAGATATTTAGGATTTGGAATGTGATGTACAAAAGAGCTCTTTTATGGCCGAGTTAGGCGTTGTTCTGTATGCCTATAAGATGTTAGGCAAATGCTCGGTCCAACTTTCCCCTTCTTCCTCTAGGCCTTTCTTCACTTCGTCTTGATCTCGCTCGGTGGTCTGTTCGACCTGCCCATTAGCTTGGGGATAACCAAATGAGGTGAAATGCTGAGTTATGTGAAATTCGGCACAGCATTCTCTAACAATTCTATCTTCAAATTGAGTTCCATTGTCTGAGATTAAAGTTTTTGGTATTCCATACCTGCACACAATGTTCTTCCACAAAAATTTTTGTATATGTTTCCCTGTTCTGGTAGTTAACGGTTCAGCTTCAACCCACTTGGTGAAATAATCCACTGCTAAGATTAGGAATCAGACATTTCCGGGGGCTTTGGGTAATGGCCCTACAAGATCTAACCCCCAATGATCGAAAGGCCAAGGGGTTACTACCGGAACCATGTCTTGGGATGGCTGATGTGAGATGTTATCGTGCACCTGGCATGACTTGCATCTTTCCGCTAACTCTTTAGCTTCTTCCAACATTGTTGGCAAATAATAGCCGAACAACCTGCACTTCCTTGCTAAGGTCCGAGCTCCAGGGTGATTTCCACAAATGCCCAAATGTATTTCTCTGATAAGGTAATTTCCTTCTTCATTTGTTACGCATTTAAGCCATGGTGCAATGTATGACCTGCGATAGAGCACTTCTTCGAACAACGCATGTCTGGTCGCTAAGAGTTTCATCTTCCTGGCCTGAATCTTGTCTTGAGGCATGATATTATCTCTAAGATAGGAAACGATGGGGTCCATCCACGTACTGACCTGACTTATCGGCTGAATAGCTTGCTGATCGTAGCTTCTCTCCTTTAAAAGCTCCACTAACACTTTCCTCTCAGATACAAAATTTGAGGCCAATTTTGACAAGGCATCTGCTCCTCTATCCTCAGTTTGGGGTATTTGGTCGACCTGGACCTGTTGAAACTTTCCTAGCAGAGTTCTAGCTGTTGCTAAGTACTTCTTCATAGGCTTCTATTTAGCCTCGTATTCCCCATTTATATGGTTTACAAGGAGTTGTGAGTCGCCGTATACCGCAGATTATCTCGCTCCAAGCTTGTTCGCCAATTTGAGTCATGTAATTAAGGCCTTATATTCTCGCTTCGTTATTAGTGGCCTTGAAATCAAACCTTAACGTATAGGGGAATTCTTCCCCTTTCGGACTGACGAGTAGGAGACCTGTCCCTACTCCGTCTTTGCTTGCAGCACCGTCAACATATAAGTTCCATTTTTCTTCCTCTTGCTTCGGTTGATCATCTTCTAGGCGAACATCTATCCCTTCCGCCAGGAAGTCCGCTAAGGCCTGTGCTTTGATTGCAGTTACGGGATGAAAATCAATGTCGTATTCTTCTAGTTCAACAACCCACTTTCTTAACCTACCTGAGGTTTCTGGTCGTCCCAAAATCTGTCGTAGTGGCTGATCGGTGAACACAATAATCGGATGTGCCTGGAACTAGGGTCTCAACTTCCTCGATGCATGCACTAATGCCAATGCTAACTTTTCCGCATTTGAATATCTGACCTCTGGTCTATGGAGTGCTTTGCTCACAAAGAAAACCGGGATCTACTGTTTGCCTTGTTCCTTAATGAGTACTGCGCTCAGTGCTTCTTCACATACTGCCAAGTAAAAGAACAGTGGTTCTCCTTTCTGAGGAGTGGTTAAAGTAGGCAGTTCAGCCAAGTACAATTTCAGTAATTCAAAGGCCTTCTGGCTTTTCTCGTCCCACCGAAAAGGACTAGCTCTTCTCAGAATCTTGAAAAAAGGTAAGGCACGTTGTGCTGATCTCAATAGGAACCTGTTCAAAACCGCTATTCGTCCTATTAAACGATGTACCTCTTTGATGTTTTTTAGCGGGGACATTGTCTTTAGTGCATCAATCTTATCTGGGTTTGCTCTGATCCCTTCTCTTGATATCATGTAACTTAGGAACTTCCCTGATCAGACCCTAAGTGTGCATTTATTTGGGTTAAGCTTCATCCGAGTTTTTCTTAGAACTCCAAACACTTCCCTGACATCATTCAGATATTGGTCAAGAGACCTACTCTTGATCAGGAGGTCATCCACGTACACTTCCATACATCTCCCGATCTGGTCGGCCAAAATTTGGTTTACAGCCCTCTGATAGGTTGCTTTTGAATTCTTTAGGCCAAAAGGAATGGTGACGTAGTAGTACGTCCCAAATTCTGCTACAAAGGCCGTTTTTTCTGCATCCTCCAGATCCATTACGATATGGTGGTAACCTTTGTATGCATCTAAGAATGCGAACACTTCATATCCCACTGTTGAGTCCACTAGACGGTCAATCTTGGGCAGGGCATAACAATCATTTGGACACGCCTTGTTGAGATCCGTGAAATCCACACACATCTTCCTGCTCCCATCTAGTTTCTTGACCAGTATAGGATTTGCTAACCATTCAGGGTATATGACTTATTTAATTATGTTGGCCTGCAACAGTTTGGTTATATCTTGCTTAATTGCTCAGATGCGTTATGAGGCGAAAAGCCTTTTCTTTTGGCGAATGGGATTTTGGCTCTGGTCTATGTTCAACCTATGAACTGCCAGGTCGGGAGATAACCCAGGCATATCCTCTGATTTCCATGCAAACACATCTCTAAATTCTATCAAGAGATTTATCAAAGATTCTTTGAGTGGGGCTGGAATCCATGCCCCTACACCAACGGTTGAGTCCTCCTGCTCGTCGCATAGACGAACAACCTCTGTTTGATCTTCAAATGACCATTTTTCCTCATCTTCGGGAAGCAGTTCTTCAATACATACCTATTGGACCATCATTTTCCCATTTATCGTCGCTGTGTAGTAGCTCCTGGCTATTTCCACATCTCTTTTAATTTCAAAAGAGCCTTCTGCCATTGGAATTTTCATGCTGACATGAGCTGGTGAGGTCACAGCTCGGAGGTCGATTAGCGCGGGTCTTCCCATAATCACATTGTACGCTGACGGTGCCTTCACCACTATATAATCCACCATTAGGGTCTTGCCTTTTGTCTCTTCTCCGAAAGTAGTAAGGAGTTTGATCACCCCCATTGGATGTACAAGAGGTCCGGCGAAGCCGAACAGGGAAGTTGAAACAGGGGTCAGGTCGGCGTCCTTCAGTTTCATCACTCCAAACACATTGTAGTAGAGGACGTTTATGGCACGGCCTGTGTCTACACAAATTCACTTTGTTCGGTTCTTACAGATCACTGCTTCTATTATGAGCCCCTCGTTATTAGTTACTAATGGCAGTGAATCCCTTGGGCCATAAACCACCTCCCCCGACATTTTTTTGCCTTTTACTAGAAGAGGTGGGGGTAGCAGACCTGCTCCTACCCGTGTCATCGTCTTTGATTAAGTTGTTCTGCCCTCCAAATATGGGGTTGATCGTGTTCACATGCCGGTTATCCCCTAGACTATCGGGGTCTCGGGAATGATCCCTTCTTCTCCGATACTCTTCTCGGTTATCTCTATCATTGTTAGTCCGATGCTTAAACTCACGTCGTCCCTGTGGTTCGGCCTGATGAGACTGATCTACGACCTCATCGAGCTTTCCTTCCATCACAGCTCCATCAATATCTCGGATTAAATCTTTGCACTGCTCTGAGTCGTGCCCAACGTCCTTGTGATATTTACAATATTTGTTGGGGTCTCTCCTTTCTTGGCTATGCCCTTTCTTTCCATAATCGTGAGGACCTGCTCACGAGATCTGTTCAAAAGGATGAAGTCTCTGTCCTGCAGAGCCCCTTTCTTCCCTAGCCGATCAGAGATGTGCACAGTTACCCAATCCCAGACTGATTTTCTTTTTTTATCGGACCTATCCTCAGATTTATTCTTCTTGCCTTAACCTCTTTCCATCCCTCTTTTGAGTCGATTAGCTTCTTCTCCCTGACAATGTTTGTAGGCTATGTCCAAACATTCTTCCATTGTCTGAGGGAGTTTTCTGTTGAGCTTAGCATGTAACCGTCCCTCTCACAGACCTGCCACGAAAGAGGTGACCAAAAGCCGATCATATGTATCCCGAACTTGTGCGGATTCTTCATTGAAGCGTTTTATAAATTCTAATACAGATTCCTTGTGTTTTTGCTTTAAAGTTAACAAGTGAGTCTGATTTCTTTGGAACGGATGAGCTGCGATGATGGCATGGACGAATTTCTGAGTTAATGTCCCAAAGTCAGAGATCGAACTGGGAGGAATTTTGTTGAACCACTCTCTGGCCCTTCCTGTTAGTATTGCAGGAAAGGCTTTGCACTTCATCTCATCTGAGGCGATGTACAGGTTCATGTGTAAGATGTACCGATGCATGTGATCGTAAGGATCCTTGGACACGCTATAAGAGTCGATCTTGGGAATCTTGAACCCCGCTGGTCGGGGGTAGTTATCAATGTGTTCGGTGAAGGGCGATGCACAGAGAGACCGTCTGATCATCGTTCAAGCAGAGCGTCCAGTTCGGCCTTAGCCATATCGTTAGGTTGACGTGTATTCTCGTGCTGAGTGTGGGCACTTGACTCTACGATCTCAGGCATTTTAGGAGCTTGTTGATGGATATTTGTCTCTGAGACCTCCGTAGGGTCTCTGCCTTTGAGGGTTTCATCCAAGATTGCCTTAATAGTGGTATTATCCAGATTCTTCAAGGCCTCAACCAATACCTGATTGGCTAGATCTTGAAGGACTAGATTAGGCTGATCTTCGATAATATTTGCTCTTTTCTAGGCAGCTGCATCCTGGGCTTCTCCTTGTGCGGTTGAAGCTATTCCGCCCTATTGATTTGGATCTTTTGTGTCTGTAGTTTTCTTAGCAGTGTTCTTCGGTGGTCCCATGGTTACTCACAGGAATTCTAGGGTTCTATTGATCAATTATCGGCAGAAGTCCCTCATTCTAGTGCCAATTGATGATGCTGGAAACCGTCTAAGAATTAATACGGGTCAATCTCCTATGCGATAAAGATCTTAAACCCTAGAAACCCTAATTTGTGTAAAGTGGAACGTGTTTTGTTGTTTGTTTAGACTGAGCTCTCAAGTTATTTCTGAGAGTTGCCTACGTATCCAATAATAGAATTGGAATCAAGTCCTTCGTAGTTCCTTAGGGTGGTTTAAATAGGTGGCACTTCGCCCCTATTACTTGCTATGGAAGTATTATATTTTATTATTATTCCCTAAAGATATACATGCAGTAATCCCTATAATTTAGAGGTAATTATGGACACATTAAATGTCAGAATTGGAGTCTTTATGACTTAGGATTCTTTCCTTATAAACCTTTAGTTATCCCCCACGTGGAATAACAGCCGGGTTGTGCGGAGCGTCCTGTGCTCAGCCCCCAAGGCCATTATGGCCGAACTGGGAAATTCCACTTCGCCAGACCTTGGCCGACCTGCGGTGGCTGGAGGAGGAATTTATGCCGATCTCTGACCTGGGGTTGACGACTTGCCATTAGGTCGGCCTCTCTGGGCCCTGGCCCATAATGCCCTAAGGTTAAGGCCTAATCATTTACTATGCACCCTCCAAGGGTGACACGTGGCATAGCTCGGGTGAGGTATCATCACCCACATAAGAGGATATCATGTTAAAATGTAGAATCCATCATGGGTAATTGCAAATATTCTTGATATCGATTGTGATAAAAGTATTGTCCGAGATTATCGGGTGGAAAAATTATTGAAAATATATTATAACTCATGACAAACATTATAATATAAATGAAATTGAAGCTCATATCTAAATAGTCGTGATTAATTCACGTAATATACATACAGTGTTGACACAATTTACCATGTGAATTATTTTATAAACGTTCTGGTAATATAGGAGTCCTAGAAGGACATATCCTAAAATAGCTATATAGCCTATCAATATAAGACACAATAAGCATTGTCAATCTTATGTGGGAGAGAAAATGAACTTGAAGTTCATTGTATTATATTATTTTATCGAAACCCCCTAAAGAATGTAAAAAACAATGTGAATGATTCTTGAAAATCTGAAATGACATAGGGCTATGTTGATATTTATTCTAAATGCATGTAGCGAATGAGAAGTTTGTTTCCAAAATATAAAAATCTCATTGATATGAGAGAGTTAATTAAATTTATAATCATTGGAAACAAAAGTCAAATAGCACTTGATCATGAGGTTCATTTAGCAAAAATCATTGTGTAATTCATTTGAAGCGAATGATAGAGCATCAAGTTATAGCTCGGTGCAATTACTATAATGAAGATCATTTTGCGGCATTAGGAGGAGATAAGAAAACCTCATTTTAAATTAAAGAATGCTTAGAAAATTTATAAAAATAAAAGATCTTGCACGCATCAGTTAAACTGAATTGCGAAAATAATTTAACTTGCAATACTTTGCAAGTATTCTGTCAGACGATATTATTGAATATAAGAGAGTAACTACTAAAAAAACACCAAATCAAATTTGATTGATAATATTATCTACGCGCAATGCGTAGAAGACCGGTCGGTGTAAAACATAAAAAATCACAGAAAAATGTATTCAATATTGATTTTAAGTCCCTCGTGAAATATTTTGAAGATATTTGTCTTGAAGACAAACACCCCGAATAAATTCGCATGTGCATCAAATGATTAAATATTCGGGTTACAAAACAATCAGATTCATACATTGATAAAGATTTGGTTTGTGCTAATGTCAAATTAGCAATGAATATTATGGAGAATTTTATAATATACTAACACAGTCGTCGACGACATCGTTGCCTCATACTTCGTTATTTAATCCGGATACAGTACCCAAGTCAATAGTGAAGTGCTACAAGAACATTGACTGGGTAAAAATGAAATATGCAATTGAGGCTGACATTGGCTTGAAATATTGACCAAATATTGATTTAGTGACCAAATATTGATTTTGATCATTTATATTCTCCCACTACGGATAATATCGATTTCGGCTACTTAATGACTCTGGCATCAACTAAAAAATTTCATATGTCGTCGTGACCGCGTATTTATAAGTCATTAGACGTGAATATTTATATGAAACTTTATGCTGAATTTTAGATATAAAATCGCAACATGTATATTGTTGAGTGGAAAATGTCGTTATATTGCCTAAAACAATCATATTAAATGTGATAAATAATAAAGGAAAAGATAAAGGTGGTTCAAATGGAATATAAGATGGTGACGTTCAAAAGAAAAACGATAGATTTAGTTTGTATAAAATCTATTTATCTTTATTTAAATAAATATTTATTTTTAGGATTATTTATTCTGAATTAGGTTGTTATCACATTCTCTCCCATATCTCCTATATAATGGAGAAGTATTGTATTGTTTATTCATCAATTCAATAAAAAAATTTGAGTCTTCCGTTGTGTATTCTGATTTTCTTCAATAAGATCAATAAGTAAATTCCTTATGAAGAAGGAACATATATAAATAGCTCATGCATAATGACATGAGTCGTGTGGTTTAGATCACTTGCAGTAGATACTGTAAATCCTTCAAAAACTCTATTTTAGAGATTTCAGCATTAAAAATAACACTGCAGCAGATACTTTATTTTTTACTGTAAACTACAGATTCTGTAAAATTTCCTTTACATCTACCGCATTCTTACAGATTCTGTAAATTTTACTTTATGCCTATTGCATTATGTAAAATAGAGAATCTGATTCATTTCATATTGGATAAAGATTCTGTAAACTAGAAACATATATATATGTTTAAAACTGTAAAGTAGAGAATTCGTTAAGAGTATCTGATGCGAATGCTCTTACATCCCCTATCGTTATATATAAGGACAATCTTGATTGTGTTGCAAGTGTTGCACAAATGACTAGCGGGTTTGACAATTTTTAGCCCCTACATTCAAATTAAATTCTAAAAGAGATATAACTTATAAATAGGACGCTATAGTGACAATCTGATAGATTTGTTCACTAAGAAATATGTTTATAGTATTGGATCCGTACATTAGAAAGAACTGATGTCGCCAGGGGAGCGACAGCTTCAAAACAATCTTGATGTTTTGGTCCTGCAGAGCAATTATTGTACTCTTTTTTCCTTTAACTATGTTTTTTTTCCACAGGGTTTTCTTAGTTAAAGGTTTTTAACGAGGAAGTCAATGCAACACATAAAAATGCATATGTCATTAACTATATTCCGTGTCTAGTTTTTGTCCCACTGGGTTTTTCTAGCAAAGTTTATAGTACATGACATTTTCATTACGCAACGCAGATCCAACAATCAAATGAGTTGTATATTATGTTAGGAAATCTACGCAGGAACGCAGCGGAATTCAAAAATTTATTTCCTATCGACCCAAGATCGACTTCGTTTAAGCAATAAACAAATAAGTAGTAGGCGGTGGTTACCTTGGTTGATCTATAAGATCGAAACTTTGACTGTCTAAGGAGAGTAGTTCTGCATAGAGCCGCCCAAGTGTTCGGACTCTACCGCTAGTCCACACGAACAGCCCGCCGGAATCCCTTCATGGATTGCTATGGGAAAACTCTGGTTGCTAGACCGGCCATTTTCCCCTCTCTCCAACTCTCCATAGGGTGCTCTTTATTTTACACAAGAACTATGAGCTCTTGCAATTGTGATGTACAAAAGAGCTTAACACCTACCTCCTATTTATAATGGATGTGGCGCCTCTTAGCATAGTGGAGGAGAAGAAAACCTTTTTCCAATAAAATAAGGAAAATATAATTGATTGATTTATCTCATTTATTACAATATCTCATATTAAATAAATCTAGGATATTGTCAATATCTTATATTGAATATTTCCAAGATATTGTCAATATCTAATATTGACTATATTTATTATATTACCATAAATCAATTTACATATGTGTATATATCACATATATATATATAACACATATAAATCTATTAATATATATCATATATAAAACCTATGGTGCGCATGCATGCAAATCCAATTTGCATTACACGCATGCATTCACTTATTAATATCCAATATTAATAATAGGTAATATCATTAATTAAATTGCACAATCCAAGTGTATCTTATACACATTAAATGTGGCGCCCCTTTGACCAACAAATTGGCTTCCGAATATTCTTTAATTAATATAATACTATTAATATCTTGTATTTAATTTATTCATAATAAATAAATAACACCATATTAATTTACCACTATAACCTTTATAGTCTCGAGATAAACTTTCCTTATTTGGTTATCATCTATAACCACATTTAAATCCGGCTAGATGTTCATATGTGTGTGACCCGATAGGCTTCCGAATATGTTGGCCGTAGACACAAAGTGCAAATTACGAAAATGCCCTTCATACCTAACGATCACGGGATAGCGTCTAGCAACACACCGTGACCCCCAATCATCAGAAGAGTCAAATGCAATGACTACTAACTTTCATGTGAAACAGTTACCGTGTAACTTACAATCCTATCGCTGTAATAATATCCATACGGTCGTACGTCGAGTGTCAAACATTAACGACCGTATCTTATAATCTGGATATTATGCTCTCTCGAAGTAACTCACTTACTTTCACTTTGCAAAGATTCACGAGAGTAAGACATTCCTTATAAGAAAGCCATTTCGGATATTCGATCCCAATCATAGGATACGCGATTCCCGGACGACCAATCACGTATACTCCGCATGCTTCGCATCATACCCAATCACTACCGCATGATCGCCCCGTGGTTGTGAGAAACCTCAATAGTGTCAAAGCATGACAATCCACACCATGATGCCATGAAGACTCCGGTCTTAAGGATAATTACACAACCGCCACATAGTGTGACACTTATCCATGTAAGTGGGTTAGTCTAACGTACGCATTCTCTAATACACGTCCACGTACAATCCAAGTGTCTCTACACTTCGATAGAGGAGATCTATCCATGCCCTTAAAGACAGAAGACATCTAATACGTGCTAGTCTGTTTATACTATCAATGTCTTGTTTAATAGTACATCAGCCTAGAGACATTTAAGTATCAAACTTATTAAAGTGATTAGAGATCTCATCAACCATAATCGCCTATCATGGTTTCTCTATCACAGTTTAATACTAAGGACGTTATCATATAACAATTCATAATTGGTTCTTTAAAAGAACATATATATGACAACATAAAAGCCATTTTATATATGAATAGGCATAAAGAAATAGTAGAAATGATCCGACCCGGTCGGATCCGGTCCAACCCGATTTCAACAATCTCCCACTTGGCCTAAAACCAATCACTCGTACACACAAGACCAAGTTGAAACACAAGAATCTCATGCAATACTCGCAACCAACCCCTAGCCGTAAATGGATCGCTATCCGTGGGGACTCGTACTATCTTCATATCACGTTCCATATGATCAAGTCAAAGGAACCGCCTCAACACACACACGAATCTCTGATGAGACCCTGGTCCTTGCTTTAAGCAATGAATCCACTTACTATATCAGCTATATAGAAAAGGTGGAAGAACCGTACAAGGTTCAAGAATGAACCTTCTAGATCCATGTACTGCTCCCGCTGCGCCTCTAAGGCACTACTGTGTTTTGGCCTCGTTGTAGAATTTACAGTGACCCATATGCTAGAACATTTCCAGCTCATTGTATCACTTAATCAAAATGATTGCAAACCCCGACTATAGCTCCCACTCGCCTTCATAAGACTCAGGATATACGTCTGTATATCTACGTTTATTTAATTCGAAGTTTCAATAAACTAGGAAACCATCCTTAACTTGTTTAAGGATATTCTCGACATTCACCAGATTTACTTTCACACTTGCTCATGACAGTTCATGAACTATGAACATCTGGCATTACCTTTATGACGGTTCTCATCGCAGTAGCGAAGGAAACCTTCCATAAGCATCATCTTTCACCTTATCTTTAGGACGAACGTCCTAACATAGATAGATTTTGAGAACACCGGCTAGCAAGATCCCCCGTCGCGATCTATGCTAAACTCTTTTAGCATCACATCTATATAGGTAAACAATAATCTAACAAAGCTAAATCTATTACTATAGATTCTCATTTCTAAAATAAGAACTCGCTAATCCAAGTGCTTTCGTAAAGACCTTGAACTACAAAACATTAATTGATCGTGATACGGGGTGATGATTCCCGAGAGAGATATCTAATACCTTACTCAAAAATCGTAACACACTCCCACTATCCATCTTGCACATGGGCATATCCTTCTTTTGACTAAATCAAACTCTTTGATTATCAAACAAAGAAATCGTCTAGAGAAACTTGTTTGAGTCCATAAATGGATCTCGTGGGCTTACATATCATGTCATCATCTATGAACATCGAGCTTTCGCCCAACGTCTTCAACACTATCATATAGCCATGATACGAAGTTACAACAAGCATAGTCCGAATAGAACTTGGCTCGCCCTTACGGGGACACTCCCTCTAGGTAAAGACGTAATAGGTTCATAACCCGGTTGTCACCGATGGAATCTAATTAAGATATTATGGCTCCCGGCCATATCTCTCAATCTTGCCTTTCAAACATTCTTTCATAAGTCGTGAGATATTCATTATTCAAGATGAACATACCAAGAGCCCGTTCGTGCTTTAAGGTTATCCACGTACATACGTAACTTTTGTGTGCACTTAGCAGTGTTCTACACCTCATCGCTATGCGGCGTCTGCTCATGTTCCAATGGTTGAATGTATCTTTGGGGTTCTCAAACTCTTTTGAGATCTGATTCACTCCAACTGTTTCTTTTGGAAGAAACACTTCCTCTAGAAGACAGCATGTCTGGAGACAAACACCTTTTGCTCCGCGGATGAGTAAATAATATCCAGCGTACTTGCTAAGATATTCCACAAAGTTGCATATGTCGTATTAGGCTCCAAGCCTTTCTGACTCTGCCTATGACAACTTCAAATCATTGGTTAAAATAGATTTGACATTATCCCCTTCCATATCTAATATGGAATTTATTCAACCTTTATTCTATGGAACTCAGTTAAGTATAAGGGCACTATCCCGAAACGGGTAAGGGATATTTCGCATGGCTTGCGTCACACCTTTATCATATAAAGTGTTGTTTCCATTTTGGGAACATAATCTAATTGCGTATCCCAAAGATGGTATCCTTCAAGGGAAGAATCTTATTCCTTTTTAGACGACTTCTGAAACACCCTTCAGGTATTAATTACTTCAATCCAATTGAAGATTAATTCCTAAGTAGCTCATCAATCTCATATTCGTACTAGCTCGAACTTTTCGGGCTTTCCGAATTATCGTACTTCAATAAGTACATTCAACTATTTCTAAAACAGTCACAGAGATTAATAAACAATTCTTTGTGGCATTAATTGTCATAAGCCAACAAACATTGGTATGTTTAGGCTTTAGCCAATTTTTCTAAAATTTATAACCTTTTCATAAAAGGGTATTTTAGTCCTCTTTGGATAAGATACGTATAACCCACATGATTCATAATCATATGGTTCAACATCATCAGAATGACGTTTAATTACACGCTTCTCTTCCAGAGAGTCTGTGCCTAGAGTAACCACAAATCAAGGATAACTGCCATACAAATATTTAGTTGAGATCTCATCACATATATCAACTATATAGTGACATCAATCTAGTATGTTAGATTCAGTGACCTTCCAACTTTATCGGAATAATATTTATTCTTTACAATTGAATATGTCTACTAAATCCTAAATAACTGAAAGTATGTTCTTCATAAGAACCGGAACATAATAACATTTATTTAGTTCCCTTATACTAGATCTAGAATATGGTAAGTGTTACAACGTTTGCTTCACCTTCCATATCTGTATTTAATCTTTCTAATTTAATCACACTCGCGAGATATCATATATCTAAGAGTTGACTTTGAACTTAGATAGATTTATCTCAACTCACTTGCCTAGAATATAAACTTCAATAAGCTCTATATTTAAGCACACGCCCTAACTTTCCTTTCAATCCTTTAAGCACTTGTAAATATTTCTTAATGTAGTCTTCATAAGACTTAAGAAAGATCACAAAAGCTATCTCTTTGATTTCCTTTCATAAAGAAAATCTAAAGCTTATTAAATAGTTTATTTAACCTTTTGAATCGTATTCAAAACATTGACTATTTAATTAACCTCTAAGCAATGAAAGAATTAAGTCGATACTTAAATCTTATAATTTTGAAAACAACATTTCCAAAATTAAATGTCGTCATTCTTATCCAACGTTTGAATTAATTGTCATCGTATGACGAATGATCATATTGGATCGTATCCAATGTCATGAGCTTCCGCTTTTCATTAATAATTAAAGTTTCGAGTACCGCATCAAATATGTAGTCTCCTTGTCTCTAACTACTATAACGGTATTGCTCGTGTCATTGCTTATTTTAAAAGGATTAAAATTACTTAACCATACTTGAGAACGTTTCTCAAAAGGTAACAAATCATAATTTGATTTTACTAATCGAGAATAAAACATAAATATAAAGTTTGCTAAAACTACAACATAAAAATGAAAATAAAAGAGTGTTGTTGTTTATACATGCAAAATCAAAAATGGTCTTTTGGTTTATGATTTTGCTCCCACTAGTCAACTACTTCCAATTGACTTTCAAGAATTATTAATTTCTTTAGTGGACAAGATCCCACTAAACTACCTGACCCCGCTTTGGCCGGTGGACCGAAAGTAACATAATAGGTAGACAACTCTTTGTCAATCGTATCTTATACGACTCTTGTTGTTTGACAAGTCAACTCTTTGACAATTTTCATCTTATGAAGTAGTCAAACCCTTGCCTCTAAAATCCAAACGACCCCGCTTTGGCTGGTGGCCGGGAGAATTCTTAGTCAAGTCATAACCCCAATATTCGTGAGATCTCATACGATCATATCTCGATAATGACGATATACCCGAGGTAGGTCAACCCCCGCTTTGGCCGATGAGTTGGATCCGAACAAGGGCTCTTCACCGTCATTATAATATGGGGAGGCAATTTCAACTTGATTCTTTTGGGGTGGAAGTATTTATGTAAATTAATTCACTTAATAAATTTTAATTATGGTCTCATCAAGTATATCTATCTCTATAGACATACATCCTACACATTCATCTAGATCGTGCCTAGTCATGCATCTATCGTATCATATAAAATAAATACAAGCACAAAATAAATAAATGTGTAAAATAACCGGTATGATCATGGACTTTTCCTAGGTGCGGTTTCGAATACAAACTGACGAAACCGCGGTTCACAATCTAAGGGTAGCTGCAACCGCCAATAGGATCTTTAATGCTTCATTCTCCAATGGGATCTTTATTTTCGTCTTTCTTTGGTCTTCATCTTCCGCTCCATTCTTGTTACATTTAATTCTATCTAATAAAATTAATACACCCGCCGTATACGGGGGGAGCCAACGGGAATGGGATAAATGCGTAAAATAAACTAGGTCACGTTCCTCATAACGGCCTAGACAATTTTTAAACCAACAAAAAAATTAAATCATTCACATCTATCCTATCGGTCGAGTCCATGATCAATCGGGGTCCATATAATCATATTATATCTACTATATCTAATCCATACAATAAAATCTTATGAAAAAGATAAAATTAAAATTTAACTACTTGTGTCTTAATTAATCAATTAACATTTAATCTATTAAATAATTTTATCCAATCAATTAACTAATTAACATTTAATTATTTAAATGATTTTAATCGAAATAAAATTAACGATTAATTTTAAACCGATTTTAATTTTAATCTTAATTAATTAGAACTATTCCAAAATAAATCAAAATTAAAATTATTTCTCTTTTGTTTCTTTCCTTTTGATTCGTAATAAAAAAGGATGCCTTTGGTTTCCTAAACCAAATTTGGCTTAGGCCTGGCCACTTTCCAAAATCAAAATTTTGGATGTGGCCTAGGCCTAGGCCTTTTACAAATCAAATATTTGAAAAGGGCCTAGGCCTATTCTAAATCAAATATTTGAAAAGGCCAAATAATATTGGTTTAGGCCTGGCCACTTTGCAAAATCAAAATTTTGGAATTGGCCTAGGCCTAGGCCTTTCCCAAATCAAATATTTGGAAAGGGCCTAGGCCTATTCCAAACAAAGTTTGGAAAGACCATTATTATTTTAATGCCATGTAGCATCCCAATGGCCCAAACTATTTGAACCATTGGTTAGCCACATGACACAACTAAACAAAGGGAAATTAACAATCACAACTATGAACCATATTGAATCACAAAATACACAAAACAAAAATTTGGAGATCCGCCAAAGCATTGACCGGTCAATCGACCGCCGCGCGCAGCCGCCCGCCGCCGCCGCCGCCGCCGGTGGTGGTGCCGCCGCCGCCGGCCGAGCACCACCCGGTCTCGTTTTTTTTCTTTTCATGTATCACTTTTGTGAATCAAAAATCTTTCATCTTTTAATCACGTGATTTAAACGATAAAATTAACTACGCACAATAACATGCTTATTGCTTAAGCTCGAAACTCTCTCTGATACCACTGTTAGGAAATCTAGGCGGGAACGCAGCGCAATTCAAAATTTTATTTCCTATCGACCCAAGATCGACTTCGTTTAAGCAATAAACAAATAAGTAGTAGACGGTGGTTACCTTGGTTGATCTATAAGATCGAAGCTTTGACTGTCTAAGGAGAGTAGTTCTGCATAGAGCCGCCCAAGTGTTCGGCCTCTACCGCTAGTCCACACGAACAGCCCGCCGGAATCCCATCATGGATTGTTATTGGAAAACTCCGGTTGCTAGACCGGCCTTTTTCCCCTCTCTCCAACTCTCCATAGGGTGCTCTCTATTTTACACAAGAACTATGAGCTCTTGCAATTGTGATGTACAAAAGAGCTTGACACCCACCTCCTATTTATAATGGATGTGGCGCCTCTTAGCAGAGTGGAGGAGAAGAAAACCTTTTTCCAATAAAATAAGAAAAATATAATTGATTGATTTATCTCATTTATTACAATATCTCATATTAAATAAATCTAGGATATTGTCAATATCTTATATTGAATATTTTCAAGATATTGTCAATATCTAATATTGACGATATTTATTATATTACCATAAATCAATTTACATATGTGTATATATCACATATATATAACACATATAAATCTATTAATATATATCATATATAAAACCTATGGTGCGCATGCATGCAAATCCAATTTGCATTACACGCATGCATTCACAATATATATATTATTTTATTTTATTAATATCTAATATTAATAATAGGTAATATCATTAATTAAATTGCACAATCCAAGTGTATCTTATACACATTAAATGTGGCGCCCCTTTGACCAACAAAGTGGCTTCCGGAATATTCTTTAATTAATATAATACTATTAATATCTTGTATTTAATTTATTCATAATAAATAAATAACACCATATTAATTTACCACTATAAACTTTATAGTCTCGAGATAAACTTCCTTATTTGGTTATCATCTATACCCACATTTTAATCCGGCTAGATGTTCATATGTGTGTGACCCGATAGGCTTCCGAATATGTTGGCCGTAGACACAAAGTGCAAATTACGAAAATGCCCTTCATACCTAACGATCACGGGATAGCGTCTAGCAACACACCGTGACCCCCAATCATCGGAAGAGTCAAATGCAATGACTACTACCTTTCATGTGAAACAGTTACCGTGTAACTTACAATCCTATCGCTGTAATAATATCCATACGGTCGTACGTCGAGTGTCAAACATTAACGACCGTATCTTATAATCTAGATATCATGTTCTCTCGAAGTAACTCACTTACTTCCACTTTGCAAAGATTCACAAGAGTAAGACATTCCTTATAAGAAGGCCATTTCGGATATTCGATCCCAATCATAGGATACGCGATTCCCGAACGACCAATCACGTATACTCCGCATGCTTCAGCATCATACACAATCACTACCGCATGATCGCCCCGTGGTTGGGGAAACCTCAATAGTGTCAAAGCATGACAATCCACACCGTGATGCCACGAAGACTCCGGTCTTAAGGATAATTACACAACCGCCACATAGTGTGACACTTATCCGTGTAAGTGGGTCGCCTAACGTACGCATTCTCTAATACACGTCCACGTATGTCCAAGTGTCTCTACACTTCGATAGACGAGATCTATCCCCGCCCTTAAAGATAGAAGACATCTAATACGTGCTAGTCCGTTTATACTATCAATGTCCCGTTTAATAGTACATCACCTAGTAGACATTTAAGTATCAAACTTATTAAAGTGATTAGAGATCTCATCAACCATAATCGCCTATCATGGTTTCTCTATCACAGTTTAATACTAAGGACGTTATCATATAACAATTCATAATTGGTTCTTTAAAAGAACATATATATGACAACATAAAAGCCATTTTATATATGTATAGGCATAAAGAAATAGTAGAAATGATCCGACCCGGTCGGATCCGGTCCAACCCGATTGGGTTTAGGACACTATTTCAACATATTCATTGTATAATAGACATCCGAAGGGAGTGTTGTGAAATATGTGATATATTTGGATGTCCATTAAGTGGTTACTTAATCATATTCAATGTGTAAGTTAAGGATCTCAAAGTCCTACATTAATTATTCCATTCATTGTACCTATGAATATCATGTAAGTTAAAAGATCCTTTTTGGATTTGACGATGCTGGAGATCGTCAGGTTTACTGTCCGGGTTTAAATACTCTAGAACGACTTATCAAGAACTGATATCAATGGAGATAGAAATTGGGATGTGATTTAGACTGAGCTAGAGAGTTAGTTTCTCTCAAGTTGCCTACGTATCCAATGAATATAATTGGAATCAAGTCTCCGTAGTTCCTTAGGGTAGTTTATATATGGAGGCGTCTCGCCCTCTTTTTTTGTTTGACAAGTATAAGACTCTTAAACCCTAAGGATTATTTTGTGTAAATCATTTATTAAGAGATAATTATGATTACATTTAAATTAGTAGATCTGTATCCTATAATCACATGATTCACCTTCTTTACCTAATTAAATAGGCACGTGCTTAAACTCCTCTTAAAGGGAAGAGTCCCGACGTCCCGCATCGGGCACCTCAGTCGTCTCGACCCGCCCTCCCGACTTCCACGACCGAGCCATCCTACAAGTGGTCGATCGGGAGAGAGAGGGAAGACCCCCCCCCCCCCCCCGTGGGTCGACCAATCCGAGAAGGAGCTCCCGGCCCTGTGGCCTTTCTTTAACACCGTTCTCTGAATGACACGTGACATGATCTATCCTGACCATCATCATAAGCCCCCTAGGTCTGGCCGGACTCCATGGAGGCTGGGTAGACCTTACTAGTGATGCAGAACGGGATCGTTCTAGGGTAGGCTTGACACGTGGCTCCGTTACCGTTATCACACTGTGATGACGGACACGAGAAATGAAGCATCTTATATATGGGTAATAATGAAACGGTTTTCCCTAGGTTACTTTTTGGGACTTATAACCACTCCATCTTGTCACGTCTCTTCATATGTTATATAAGTCATTTATAACCAAGATTGAAGCTTCTGGTTGCCATCCCAGTCTTTAACTCATTCATACAAGTAAGCTCTTTTTGTTCTTTTTCGTATTTACTTTTTATAGTTAATGAGCGAGCCTGTGATTCTCAACGATAGTTCCAATGAAGCTCTGTTCGAATCTGAGCCAGAATCGGAAGAAGAAAGCTCCCAATTTAGGGTTACCTCTGGCGCTTCTTCTTTTCCACCAGCCGAAAACTCTGTTCGCACTCCTTTGATTAATCGTAGAGGATATGAAACCCTTGTACTAGCCCTCCGATTCGATCCATCTTACACAGATCATCCACGTTCCTCTAGAACTTTTAAATTCGTCTTGACACTAAAAGCTCATATGGCCCTAAAATCCCAAGCTTCCTATCACGGTATTGATAACAAATTGACCTAGAAGGATGTAACTTCTCTTTGCAAGCAATACAAACCGGAGAATCCGTTGTTCAAACCTCGTTTTCCCCGCTCCGGGTATCTATGCCTACCGGGGTCCGGTGTGCTACCGTGCCGTATACAAGGAGCAACTCCTCCGTGGCTTGAGGTTTCCCATTTGCCAAGCTCTATTGGGCGTCTTAGAGCATTATGGGTCGGGTCTAGCCCAAATAGTTCCAAATGGCATAAGGGCGATAGTAGGATTCGCCATCTGGTGTCGATGTGCCTACATCTCTTTCACAGTCAAGGCGTTTCGGCTCTTTTATCAACGCAGGCAAGTCCCTGGCCAGGACGGATATTATTACTTTCCTCGCCGAAGCTATTTTATGTCTGAGGGTCAGTTTAATGAACCGGGGGAAACTTCTTACAAGGGTTGGATGTCTCGATTTTTCTTTTTTTTGTCCGGAGGTGGAGGTCAACTTGGGTAGGTAGAATTCTACCGACTTGGGTAGCGATCCTCGGCCTACGGACGTTGACAAGAAACTGATTGACGACATCCAGAAGAGTGGTGTTTATCTTGGTGTGAAGAAACTTTCTTCAAAGTTGATCGAATCGGCTCAACTGCTGACTGCTGGGCCTGATCCTTATAGGGAATTAAGCAGGGCGGAGTATAGAAATTGTAGGATGTTTTGACTGTGTTCTCTATTGACAAATTTTATGGAATACTTGTGCTAATCTTCTTCTCGTTTTATTGACAGTGGCAAATTTTGCGGAACTACTTGCTGACGTGGACGAGGAAGAAGAAGTTCCCACCGAGGTCCCTCTAGAGAAAGATTCTGAAAGGACTGAGATTACCGACCTTAGAGCCACTCGGTCTGCCGGGAACGTGCTGGATCCTGAAGCATCCAGGATTCTATCTGGACTTCCCGAAGATGCTCCTGCTTCTTCTTTCCGAATCCCGTTGATCGGGGTGAATGATGTTGATGAAGGCGATCAGGAGGTAGAGGAGTTCCGACTACAAAAGAGGAAACAAATAACAGTTGTCGATACCCCTTGACGGGGTAAGTCTAAGAAGAAGAAGACGGTTCACCGTCCAGCTGAGGAGGTTGAAGAGATTGGCTTTGAGGATGAGCCAGCAATGGGTCAGAGGCGTCTAGCCGAGCTGTCCGACCAGGATCTAGCTGATGTGGTAGGTTTTCCCTTTTGTACCTTGACTTTACATACTATGTACCTTTTTCCCTTGTCTCACGATTAACTTTCCAGGGAGCTCAAATTGGCCAAGAGTTTCTGCACAGACTCGCTGAGTCGTCGGCAGCGAAAGAGGCTCAAAGGAAGAGTATCGAGGAGCTGCGCGCGAGTCGGGAGAGGCATAAAGAGTCTTCTTGGGTTAAAGATGAGAAGATCTCAACCTTGAAGAAGTAGCTCGAGGGGGTTAAGAGTCAGTGTACCGCAGAGCTGCAAGCTGCGTACGACAAGTATACCGCTGAGAACTCTGAACTGGGGAAGGCTCTGGTTAAAGCTCGAGGTGAGAGGGATGCCATGGAAGCTTCTATCCCTGCTCAGATTGACCAAGCTGTGCATGAGTAGAAGTCTTCCGACCACCTAGCTCGAGCTCTGAAGGCTTTGCCGAATCATGTCATGCAGCACGGGTATACTCTCGGGGTTGATGAGGTGAAGGATCAGAATACAGGGCTAGTCCTCTCCCAACTTCCGCATTACAAGACTATGTATAAGGCGGGTGCAGGCCAAATTTATGATGGCCACCTGAGAGAGTTTAAAGGAGGGGAGGACATTGGGACGAAGTATGCAAAAAGCCGTCCTGCCCCAAAAAGCACTGAGCCGGCTCCTTCTTCCGCGGAGCAGAATCCTGATGGCCAGGGTTGACTGCTATCCTTTATTAAGATGCATTTTTTCTTTGAAAAAATAACTTGTTTATATTTTGGATGTTAGTGGTGCTCTGCCCCAATGTACTTTTATTTTTAATTTGAAGCACACTTATTTATATTTTGAACTTTATTTTGGTTTGAATACTTACCCGGTATCCTTGGCCCCCAATATGTCATGCATTACTCTTGTTAATGGATGTCATATTTTGTCATTTGATTTGATATCTATCAGCTTTTTCTTAGCTGGCCCCGCCGACTCGAGAAGTTAATGGAATTCTAACTTTCTGAGTATGTCCTACAGTACTCAGTTTAATTTTTAGCCTGCCCTACAGACTCGGGAATTTCGTGGAATTCTAACTTTCTGACTATGCCCTAAAGTACTTAGTTTAATTTTTAGCCGGCCCTGCCGACTCAGGAAGTTAGTGGAATTCTAACTTTCTGAGTATGCACTGTAGTACTCAGTTAAATTTTTAGACTGCCCTACAGACTCGGGAAGTTAGTGGAATTCTAACTTTTTGAGTACGCCTTGCGCACTCGCTTAATTTTTAGCCGGCCCCGCCGACTCGGGAAGTTAGTGGAATTCTAACTTTTTCGAGTATGCACCGCAAGCACTCGTTAAAATTTTAGCCTACCCCCGTACTCGGGAAGTTAGTGGAATTCTAACTTTCTGAGTATTCACTGCAGTACTCAGTTAAATTTTTAGCCTGCCTTGCAGACTTGGGAAGTTAGTGGAATTCTAACTTTCTGAGTACGCCCGCAAGACTCGCTTAATTTTTAGCCGGCCCCGCCGACTCGGGAAGTTAGTGGAATTCTAACTTTTCGAGTATGCACCGCAAGACTCGCTAAATTTTTAGCCTACCCTACGTACTCGTGAAGTTAGTGGAATTCTAACTTTCTAAGTATGCCCTGTAGTACTCAGTTTAATTTTTACTATCCCTTATAAGGGGGGTAATTTAATAACATAATATTCGTAAAAAGCAGAAGAAATTTATTAAAATATGAAGTCATGCTTGATTACATCATTTATTGAGAATAGAAAACTAAGCTGAAAAGTAAAGAACGTAATTCCGGCACCTGTCCTAGACATAGAATTTCCTGAGATTATTGGCATTCCAGCTACGGGGTATAGTCCTACCTCTTGCATCGGCTAGTTGGTATGATCCTTTTCCATGAACTTTCACCACTCGGTAAGGGCCTTCCCAGTTCGGGTCGAGCTTGCCCTGAGGAACCTGCCTGCTGACCTCATTTTTCCTCAGCACCAAATCTCCTTCTTTGAAGTAGGAGTGCTTGAATTTGGAGTTATAGTACTGAAATATCCTCTGCTTGTACTTAGCCATTCGGATGTAGGCCACATCCCGGGCTTCTTCCAAGTCATCCTTGGCCTGTCTGAGCTCATTGTCTTGGTCCGACTGGTCATGAAGTTCGGTCCTCGGAGAGGGGAGTCCAATTTCGGCGGGGATAACTGCCTCGCATCCACAGGCCTAGGAAAAAGGTGTTTCACCAGTTGCTGAATTTGGCGTAGTCCTGTACGCCCAAAGTATGTTGGGTAAGTGTTCAACCCAATTCTCTCCTTCTTCTTCCAGCCTCTTCTTTAAAACCGACTTTGACTTGTCTGTTTGTCTGTTCAACTTAGCCATTAGCCTGCGGGTGTCCGATAGAAGTAAAATGTTGAGCAATGCCCAGCTCGAAGCACCATGCTCAGACTATCATGTCTTCAAAATGCGTTCCGTTGTCTGAGATCAAGATCTTAGGTATTCCGTATCTGCAAATAATACTTTTCCATAGGAACTTCTGAATGGCCCTGCCTGTGATAGTAGTTAGAGCCTTGGCCTCCACTCATTTGGTAAAATAGTCAACTGCCACAACAAGGAACCTCAGGTTTCCGAGAGCTCGAGGAAGGGGTCCGACCAAGTCTACCCCCCATTGATAGAAGGGCCAAGGAGATACTATGGTAACCATTTCTTATGAAGGCTGATGGGTTAGGTTGTCATGCACCTGGCATGACTTGAACTTCGTCACTAGTTCAACTGTATCGGCTTGCATGGTGGGCCAGTAATAGCCGAATAGCTGACATTTTCTGGCCAGAGTCCGAGCACCCACATGATTTCCCCAGATACCGAGGTGGATTTCTCTAAGGAGATAGTTTCCTTCTTCCTCCGAGGCACATCTGATCCAAGGCAATGTAAAAGACCGTCTGTATAGAATTTTATCGAAAAGGGAATACCTGCTTGCCAAAAGTTTCAACTTTCTAGCCAGGAACTTGTCGCTCGGTAGTATTCCATGCTTCGAGATATGACATTATAGCGTCCATCCATGTAGCTCGTCGACCGACCGGTTGCACCCGGTTCAAGGTGTTGCTACGTTCGGCTAGTTGTTCCACCAACACTTTTTTATTTGAGAAGAAGTTAGAGGCCAGCTTGGAGAGAGCGTCAGCTTTCTTATTCTGTGCCCGAGCGAACTGCTCGATCTGAATTGACTGGAAGTTCTTGAGTAGGGCTTGGGCCACTGCCAAATACTTCTTCATTGGTTCTTCCCTTGCTTTACACTCCCCTTTGACATGATTGACTACCAATTGCGAGTCACGAAATACTTGTAAGTAGATAGCACCAAGTTTGCTGGCTAGCCGGAGCCCTGTGATCAGAGCTTCATATTCTGCCTCGTTATTGGTAGCATTGAATTGGAAATGTAGTGCATACAGAAACTCTTCTCCTTTTGGACTTATGAGCATGAGGCATGCCCCTGCCCCATCTTTTCCAGCTGCCCCATCCACATATAGGGTCCAGAGCTTATCTTGCCCGACTGAGTAATCTTTCTCAACGTTCACTGATATTCTTTCAACTAAGAAGTCGGCCAAAGCTTGAGCCTTGATAGCAGCTCGGGGTTGGAAGTCCAAGTCATATTATGCCAGTTCTATGACCCATTTGGCCAGTCTACCAGAGGTGTCAGGCCGTGTCTGTATTTGTCGTAGGGGCTGGTCGGTCACGACCGTTATCGGATGTGCTTGAAAGTATGGCCTAAGCTTTCTTGAGGCATGAACCAAGGCCAGAGCTAATTTCTCTGTGTTGGTATATCTAACTTCTGGTCCATGCAAAGCCCTGCTTACATAAAACACTGGTTTATGTAATCCATTTTCTTCTCTGATCAAGACCGCTCTAATTGCCTCTTCAACAACTGCTAAGTAGATGAACAAAGTTTCTCCTTCCTGAGGAGACGTCAGTGTAGGCAGCTCTGCTAAGTAAGGCTTAAGATCCTCGAATGCCTTCTGGCTGTCCTCACTCCACTGGAAAGGACTTGTTTTTCTGAGGACCTTGAAGAATGGTAGGGCACATTGTGCCAGTCTAAATAGAAACCTATTCAGGGCTGCCATACGCTTTGTCAATCTTTGCACCTCTTTGATATTTTTGGGAGGTGGCATTAACCTTAATGCCTCAATCTTGTCGGGATTCGCCTTGATGCCTTCATTGGAGATCATGTAGCCCAGGAACTTACCCGACCTAACCCCAAATGTACATTTCTTTGGGTTTAACTTCATCTGAGTCTGTTTGAGTGTGTTGAATACTTCTCTGACGTCTACCATGTATTCATCAAGGGACCTGCTCTTGATTAAGAGGTCATCTATATAGACCTCCATGCATCTTCCTATCTGCTTTATAAATATCTTATTCACTGCTCTCGGATAAGTGGCTCATGTGTTCTTGAGCCCGAAGGGCATTGTGATATAACAGAACGTACCCTGCTCGGTAATAAATACAGTTTTTTCTACGTCATCTGGATCCATGGCTATCTGATGGTACCCCTTATACGCATCTAAAAACGCAAAGATTTCAAAACCTACGGTTGAATCAACTAACTTGTCAATCTTAGGAAGTGGGTAGCAGTCCTTAAGACAAGCTTTATTCAAGTCGGTGAAGTCCACGCACTTTCGCCAGCTCCCTTCTGGCTTTTTCAATAATACTGGGTTGGATAGCTAGCTCGAATATACTACTTCATGTATGATTCCCGCCTGGATCAGCTTCTCTACCTCTTTTTGGATGGCGTCCATTCTGTCTTTAGCAAACTGTCTCTTCGCCTGTCTGATCGGTTTCCTGCCGGGTCAACATTGAGCCTATGGAGAGCCAGCTCGGGTGATAGACCTGTCATGTCATATGTTTTCCAAGCGAACACATCATCTAAATTCTTTCAGTATATAGTTCCTCATTTTTCCATTCTGGGATCCACGATCCCACGTTCACAGTTAAATCTTTCTGTCCTTCCCACAGGCCAACTGCTTCAATTTTGTCTTCTGAAGACCAACTTTCTTCCTCTTCTGGGAGTAATTCGTCAATAGACACCTGCTGCACCATTAGTTTTCTATTAACGGTGGCCGTGTAAAGCCTCCCCGGTCGTCTCCAAGTCACCCTTAACTTCTACCGACCCCCGCGAAGTTGGAAACTTCATACTTATATGGGCCGGAGAGATTACCACTCTGAGATCTATAAGAGCAGGTCGTCCTATAATAACGTTGTAAGCTGAATGTGCCTTAACAAAAACATAATCTATCATAAGGGTCCTGCCCCTTGGTGCCTGTCCAAAAGTGGTTGGTAGGCGAATCATGCCCATGGGATGGACAAGAGATCCTGCAAACCCAAATAACAGACCTGAGACTGGTGTCGGCTCGGTATCCCGAATCTTCATGGATTGAAAAACAATGTAGTATAGTACATTGACCGCACTACCTGTATCGACACAGATACGCTTCACCGTACACTTGTTAATTATCACCTGGATAACTAACCCTTCGTTATTAGTGACTAAGGGCAAGAGGTCTCGAGGACCGTATATTACCTCTCCGGTCAATCTTTGTTTTTTGTTAGAGTCCGATGGAGTAGTCGACCCGCATCGTCCTTCTCGGCCGGTCGACGTGAGGTACTCGACCACCGGAGATGGTGTTAATTGTGTTGATGGGACGATTATCAATCTATCCATCGGGGCCCTGTGGATTGATCCTTTCTACGTCGGTAGTCGTCACGTCATCCCTGGTCTTGACCAAAATTCCCTCTTTTAAACTCCATTCTCCCTCTGGGGTCTGTATTCTGTGAGCGGTCTATGACCTTGTCCAACTTCCCTTCCATTACCTCAGCATCAATGTCCCTTTGCAAGTCCCTGCATAGCTCTGAATCGTGTCCAACATCTTCATGGTATTTGTAGAATTTGGTCTGATCTCTTTTCTCTCGAGGACCTCGTAGGGGAGGAGGGCAATGCCTTTCCTTTCCATTATAGCGAGAACCTGCTTGCATGGCCTATTTAACGGGATAAAATCCCGTTCCTGAAGTGCACCCCTCTTTCCCAGTCGGTCAGATATGGGCGCGGCGACTCGGTCCCAAACTGGCTTTCATTTTCTATCAGGTCTATCATCAGGTTTATCCTTCTTGGACCCCTCTGCTTCTCTCTTTAGGCGGTTAGCCTCTTCACACTGGCAAAATCTGTAAGCGTGGTCCATGCACTCTTCTATAGATCGTGGGAGTTTATTGTTGAGATTGGCATATAGCCGACCCTCTCGTAGACCTGCTATGAAGGATGTAATTAACAGATGTTCCTCGGCATTCCTGACCTGCCTTGACTCATCATTGAACCTTCTCAGATATTGTAATGCTGACTCGTCCTTTCTCTGCCGGATAGTAAGAAGGTAGGTGGCATTCCGCTGAAAAAGTCTGGCGGTGACGAACGTCTGCAGAAACTTTTTAGCCAGAGTTTCAAAGTTGGGAATTGAGTGAGGTGGTAGTTTCCGGAACCACTCACGGGCTCGGCCGGTGAGCAAGGCTGGGAAGGCTTTGCACTTCATCTCCTCAGCAACACAATCCAGGTTCATATACGTTTTGTATTGAAACAAATGATCTTGGGGGACTTTCGTGCCATCATATGGCTCCAACATGGGAATCTTAAACCTCTCCGGACGCTGGTATTTAAAATCTATTCTGAGAACAGTGATTCGAACGACAAATCATCCGATTTCCGCCCTAACAATCCATCGACCTCTCGCTCGGGCAGCCTCCCCGGGCATCTTTCTTCACAACATTAGATGTGGAAGATAGCGTATCCGCCCGATCGTCTCTACGCATGTGGGTGGTCTTAGGAGCATTGTTATCTGGAACCTCTTCCTCCCGTCCTTTCAAGGCTAGACCCAGCTCGCTTTTAAACGCTGCCATGTTGAGATTTCGTAAAGCCTCTAGCAAGGCTTGTTGGGTAGGATCTGCCAGGACTTCTTCTTGATGAATCTGGTCTTGGCTGGTAGCTGTGTTTGGATCCACCTCGCCGGTACTAGTTTGCCCCACCGCGGTTGCGGTGGGGTCGCCCCTTGGGTTTGGGTCATTTTTCCAGTGTTCTTAGGGGGTGCCATTGCTTTGTTCTTGATGAGATCGTTGATAGAAAGACCCTCCTTCTAGCGCCAATTGACGATGCTGGAGATCGTCAGGTATATTGTCCGGGTTTAAATACTTTAGAACGACTTATCAAGAACTGATAAGAATGGAGATTGAAATTGGGATGTGCTTTAGACTGAGCTTGAGAGTTAGTTTCTCTCAAGTTGCCTACGTATCCAATGAATGTAATTGGAATCAAGTCTCTGTAGTTCCTAAGGGTAGTTTATATATGGAGGCGTCTCGCCCTCTTTTCTTGTTTGACAAGTATAAGACTCTTAAACCCTAAGGATTATTTTGTGTAAATCATTTATTAAGAGATAATTATGACTATGTTTAAATTAGCAGATCCGTATCCTATAATCACGGGATTCACCGTCTTTACCTAATTAAATAGGCACGTGCTTAAACTCCTCTTAGAAGGAAAAGTCCGGACCTTCGCATCGGGCACCTCAGTCGTCTCGACCCGCCCTCCCGACTTCCATGACCGAGCCGTCCCGTAGTGGTCGATCGGGAAGAGAGAGGAAGACCATGTTAGGTGTAGTGCCCGAAAGACAATTATCTAATTGTTTTTATGACGTAATTAATAATTCATCTTATTATATGCATGTATGCTTATAATTAAGACACTACCGAAAACCCTAAGTACCTCATTTATGTAATCACATAACTCAGTTGTATGGATATTCACAAGAGGATCGAGTTGGTGAGATGTACTTAAAATTAACTTAGTCCGTAGCATTTATTAATCTGAGTACGGGTCTCAAGATTAATTTGCTAATAATACGCCCAGAACACTTTAGGTGTGACAGTCTTATCCGAACTGTCGGTAAGAGGGTACCTAGTGGGGCATTTATATATGGTGATAATCATATAGGGCTGGACCGATTTGATTTGAGTTCTCGATATAATTCCATAATCGAGAAGTCTTATTG
Organism: Gentiana straminea; assembly: GCA_036785695.1. Taxonomy (NCBI): domain Eukaryota; kingdom Viridiplantae; phylum Streptophyta; class Magnoliopsida; order Gentianales; family Gentianaceae; genus Gentiana; species Gentiana straminea. The sequence goes on from JAVUPR010000142.1 coordinate 2,498,914, forward strand.
AATCACAAGATGATCATATATGGATTAATCTCAATCCAGAGGTGATCACAGAAGACTACTTAGACTAAGGTAGGGTTTGATGTGTTAGTAAGGATCACTTCGTAGTATGTGATCTAACACTTCGTTGGCTCTATTCTAAGATGAGTGAGTAGTCCGTGCTATCACGTATATGGAATCCATTCCTTCCCTCGGGAAGTAGACAGACAGCTCCCTTATTTGTTAACCCTAAACCGATCGACGGGCCCGGTTCATATTATATTAGTTATGAACTAATTGATCACTAGGGGGTTAATGGTAAATAAGGATAATATGTTTCGAGAAGGGTTTATGGAAATATCCCGAATCGAAGTGAACAATGCCATGGAGGATTTATCCGTATGTAATGATTATATCGTTGGACCCCATATGACTCATGGTTGAGTGTAAGTTTATGTCTATCGGCAGAGTTAAGTTTCGGGTTTATGGTGGTGTAATCCCGGAATTAATAGATTGAATATAATTGTTCGGTCTGACGGATAATTTTGTTTAATTTATTGTAGCTACTGAATATGGGTCCATGGTTCCCAACGTGGCTCCGAACATAGCATATATTTTCTCGTCGTTTCACTCAATTACAATTAAATAGTTGGATTGGACTATTTAATTGATATATGGATTAATTGTTTAGGTGGACTAGATAATTAAATACATGGAAAAGACTTTTTTCATGGACTCGACCCAAAATGATGAAAAATGCATGAAGCCCTTTTGACCTAGGGTTTGGCTGCATTTTTGATTTAATTATTTGTTGGGAAATTAGTTTTCTTGATAAATAATAAGACATGTGATTAAATTATTTATTGGTTAAATGAATTAAGGAAAATAAAATCTTTTATATATCCTTATTAATTTAGGAATATTCTGAATTTATCTTTTTAAAAGGATTATTTGATTGGTTTTGTATTAATTAAATAATGCCTTGGAGACTAGGAATTCTCTCATATATAAAGAGAGTTCTCTCAAGCCTTTTATCACATAACATCACATGACATATTGGAAGCAAAACAGCTTAGAATTTTCGGCTATTTTGCTTAGGGTTCGAGTTTTAGAAAACTTCGGGTTTTCTAAGTTAGCATATCGAAGAGGTCCAGCGGCTAGACACACCTTTTGTTCTTGGCGTTCTTGCACCATAAAAAGGTTGGTAATCTAAACTCCCTCGTATGTTTAGATCTAATTTAATTTATGTATTTTGTTTGTTTAGATCTAGATCTGATATTTATTCCGCTGCGTAATCGGGTCAATCTATGATTGATCCGGCGATATTACATCCTACGTACCCTCCTCGTGGGTCAGACCAATCCAAGAAGGAGCTCCTGGCCCCAGGGCATTTCTATAACACTATTCTCTGAATGACACGTGGAAGGCTCTATCCTGACCATCATCGGGATTCCTTAGCTTAAATCTAATTGGAGGATAGTTAACTTCTTTTCCGCACATGGGTGGATGTCCCGACTCCCTATCCCCAAACCCTGTCTGGTCCTTTTTTTCATTTGCTTTACACAATAACCCAAAAAATAAAGAATTTGATCACTTCCCTTTTCCGGTCTTCACTCATATATATATATATATATATATATATATATATATATATATATATATATATATATATATTATAAGCCACTCGAACGAACTCAAATAGCATTTCCTATTGATTTGTCCCCTCGACTGGACCTATTCTAATTTTGAACAATTTCATATGTGGTAATTCCGCCAAGATCTCTTCGTTAGTTGGGGGAAGAATCCGCACGAATCGAATTTTTTGAGGAACATATCACATCTTTGGAATAAAATCCAGTTAGAAAAGGAAATCCATTAGAGCGAAGAACTTTGCTTGGAGAAATAGAAGCTGTGGGTGGAATCTTTAGAGATACCACCGGCAAAAGAATTTCACGCTCTTCCTTTCGGGAAGGGAGGATTAGGGAAATCCTATTGATTGCGCCTTTCTCTAGATCCGTACTTACTTATATATATATATATATATATATATATATATATATATATATATATATATATATATATATATCCAACAACAACAAAAAAAACACACGAACATAAAAAAAAACAAATTTAAGAAAATCATTCTCATCCTTCTTGTTGTTGAATTTAGTGTTTAGGGTTCTTCAATTTTAATTTGGGTTTGTGTTCTTCAATTTAGGACTAGGGGTTTTTCAATTGTAATTGGGGTTTGTGTTCTTCAATTTAAGGCTCAAGGTTCTTCAATTGCAATTTAGGATTTGGGTTCGTGTTCTTCAATTTATGGTTAGGGGTTCTTCAATTGTAATTAGGGTTTGGGTTTGTGTTCTTCAATTAGGGCTTGGGTTCTTCAATTGCAATTTGGGATTTGGGTTGTTCGATTTCAATTTAGGGTTAGGTTTGTTCAATTTAGGGGAGATAATGGGTATTATAGGTATAAAAATGTTGTTTGATGATGAAAAATATATTTAGATAAAATAAAACTAAATAGATTTGTTTTGTGTGTGTATGTGTGTGTTTTTTGTTATTGTTTTTTTAACAATATGATCAATGGAATTGTTATGATGGATATATATATATTTTTAAATTTAACGGAGATATGAGGCGGAAGTGGGATGAGGGTTACGTGAGTTTTTTCTTATTATTAAAAAGACCAATAAATGAGTTGTAACTATTAGAAAGCAAAAGGAAAAAAGGAAGAAAAAAAAGGAACACGGTTTCAGCACAGTGTTTCGGTACAGCATCCCAACACCGCTTCTTTTCTAGTTATACATATATTTTTCTTCTTTTGTCCATATTTTTTGCCACATCTAGGTAGACCTGGCCAAATGGACCAACGGAACCGGCGGTTTTAAACAGTACCGGTTTGACGAACCGACGGTTTGAAAAACCGGCGGTTGGAGGCTCAAAACCGCCGGTTGCCGGTTTGTGCCGGTTCACGGTTCACCCGATTTGCTCCCGTTTCAGATCACGGTTCAGATCACGGTTCAGTCCACAGTTTTAAAATTTCATAAATTTAATTTTTTTCATTGTCATATAATACTTATTATTTTCACTACAATAACAAATTATTATTATTTTCACTATAATTACTAAAGCGAATTAATATATAATTTTTTATAAATAGTTTTCTATTCGGTTTTAAATATAATATCAATATTGTGTTATTTAATTATTTATATGTAAATAATGTTATTTTTTCAACGCTTGTATCGGTAATTCGGTTGCCTACGTATTTTTTATATGTAATCGTGTCGGAGGCACAACACATATAAAAAAATCAAAACTAACGTAGTTCTTATTGTTTATTTTTTAGTCTTTTATAGTTTGTTGAAAAGATTTTTTTAGTTATTTTTATTATAGTTTTTTTAAAGTCTTTTATAGTTTTTTTTATAAGTTTTTTGAGTCGGTTTTAAGATACGTCGATTATAAATGTTGTTTTACGCTTTTATTACGTGAGAGATATTGTGTTGTTTTTCTTATATGTAAATTGTGATATTTTTTCAACGCTTGAACCGGTAATTCGGTTGCCTACGTATTTTTTATATGTAATCGTGTCGGAGGCACAACACATATAAAAAAATCAAAGCGAACGTAGTTCTTATTGTTTATTTTTTAGTCTTTTATAGTTTGTTGTAAATATTTTTATAGTTATTTTTAAAGTCTTTTATAGTATTTTTTATAAGTTTTTTGAGTTGGTTTTAAGTATTCTTATAGTTTTTTTTAGTTTTGTGTAGTGTTGTTATGGTTTTTTTTTTTATAAGTTTTTATTGTTTTTTGTATTCATTATAGTCTTTTTTTAAATGTTTGTTTTATTGTAGTCTTTTATAATATTCTTATGTGTTTGTATTATATAGTTTCATGTAATTTTTTAGGTTTGTATATGGTTTTTATTGTTTTTTTAATAGTTTTCTATAGTTTTTTTTAGTTTAAAGTAGTAGGTAGTTTTTAGTTATTTTTAATAGGTTTTTATAGTTTCTATCGGGTTTTTTTTTATGGTTTTTAAATAGGTTTCTGTAGTTTTTTTTTAGTTTTTAGTAGTAGGTTTTTTATAGTTTTTTTTAATAGGTTTTTTTAATCTTTTATAGTTGTTCTATGAATTGTAACAAATATATAAATAAGTTATAAATTGCGTACCTTTAATCGATGTCGGCATTTCGAGCGCTTGTTCCGCCTGAAGTTTCAGTGTCACCGCCTTTGAACTATGACTCCTCATCTTCTGACTCAATGTCTTGCACCCTCTTCTCGGCTCATACCCAATCTTGACAAAGCATTTGCTTCTCTAAAGTGGTGGGATGAAGCAAACATCTTTTATTGGTAAGCACATATCCCCGCCATGCCGAAAGTTTGTTCAACAAAGGATACGAAATAGGGCAACTTAAAAACTCGACCGCCATCATTGCTAGAATTGGAAATTCTTTAACATGTCTCTTCCACCGCTTCAATAAGTCAAACTCGAAATCATAGGATTCGGTTTCACAGCTTTCAAATGTTGGGTTTAGAAATTTGGATATCTCTGTACGTTGATCGGATGACGATGTCGCTCCCTTCTGTCATTTCGAATTCATTTTATCCAGAACTTTTTGAAGTCCCCGCTGGACACCTGCAGGGTTAGTAGAAGCACTTGCGGATGGATTTGAAACCACGTCGTTTCTCAATCCATACATACGCTCATATTCAACATACAAAGCATTTAATAAATTTTCTAGTCTAACTGCTTCAACGGTAAAATCTACCGGGGGCACATTATGAGTAATAGACAAAGAATCATAGTAAGCACCTAACATGTTTGACACACCTACTAGTCTTATACGAGGGTCGAGCATAGAAGAAATGAGATATGTGTCGTGAATATACAACATGTATTTATTCCATTTCTCCTTCATCGCACTAAACATTGAAATAATTTCGCGTCGTGTTCCATGGTTTCAAACTCGGCGCTTATTTCTACACAAAGTGCAAGACTAAATGTGATGTGGGTTAATAACATTTTGAAATCAATTCGTAAATTTTTTGAATATTTCAAAAACATCCATAAGTTTCTCGCATGATGTCCAAATAGAGGGATACAAACGATATTCGCTCGGACAGTGTTCACTTAAAAATTCACAAAAGATATTTTTAATTTTGTTTGTTTTTTTCCAAAGATCATAAGTCGTGTTCCACCTATGTGGTACATCTTGCGGCAGTTTGACTTGGCGATGACCTTTCTCTTTAAGAAATTTATACCACTTATTAACAAGAATATTTCTACCTAAAATATGTGAAATCGCAGTTTTTATCGCATTAATATTATGGTCAAAAACTTTTAGACCATCCTTTACACATAACATGAAAAAATTGACCGTTACAAAGAGGTTCACAATATCGGGATAAGTCGGGAATATAAGCAATGTTTGTTTGAAGCATTGTCAAACGCAATAGAAAAAACTTTATCTTTTAAATCGTATTCCTCAAAAATATCAACTAATAAAGATGCAATGTTAGAAGCATTATGAGTCTCGTTAAATAAACGAAAAGCAAAACCAAGTAACCTTTTTTGCACAATCCAAGTGTTGTCAATCCAGTGACCCGACACGCCCAAATAAAAATTGTTGGTCCTCCTATCCTCCCAAATATCGGCACATACACATATTCGGAATTTATTTTTCTGCAAACTTTCTATAATAATATTTTTTCGTTTAATATTTTTTTTTTGAAATCTCTAGTAACCGTTGCACGAGGGATACGAGTAAAAGCCGGCTGCAAACCCCCTTTTAAGATTCGAAAATAGGATTCTCAGGAAAGCTAAAAGGAAGACTCATCCCCGTAATAAGATCTGTGGTTAGATCTCTACAGTTATCACGAGTGTAAATAAAGAGTGGATTAGTGTTACCTCCGCTGGAACTCGGCATGTTTAGCTGGGTTTGAGAAGCGCCGTCTTCCAAGTTTTCAGGATGTTTATTTAAAATGTGACCCCGCATCGTTCCATAACCACCGGCATGTTTAAATTGGTATTTTTAGCCACATAAATTGCACACCCCGAAGAAATACTTTCCGGGGTTAGCTAATGCTATTTCATCGGTCCGAGAAACCTTTGTGAAAAATTCCATAAAAATTCTCGATGTTAACCTTTTTCCTTGTGCTTTGGATCGGGTACTTTCACCACCATCTAAATCGACTGACTCGGGAGTAGGAGTAGGATCAGCACTAGCACCACGCCAACTCCCACCATGTCCTTGTCTAGGACGGGAAGCATTCGGAAATACATCATGATCATCATCAACGTCGACTTCATCATTATCTTCACCTTCGTTATGGTTGATGTTAAAATTTCCAGGTTGAGACTTTATATCATCGTAATTACAATCAAATTCATCTTGATTGTAACCTGAAGGTGTGTCGAACTGAGGAATTGAAATGTGATTACCGGTGACAGGGTCTGTATAATATTAGGGTCTATAGCCACCAGCAAGATCATCCGATTCCGACACAACCGTGTCATCATAGAAAGTAACAATTCGATTGCCTTGTGTTGATGCACCTCTTCTTGACATTGTACAAAATCTAAATTACATATAACAGTTATAAAAAAATTAAATTAACTAACTAATTTTACATATAACTAAAACCGAATTGAAGTAACGATTACATCAGAACAACTTCAAATTTCGGTCAAGTAAAGTAAATTTGATTATAAAATTGAATTTTTTTACACTAGCAAAAAATAGTTGAATAAAATACAAAACCAAATTTACTTATAACTAAAACCGTATTGAAGTAACGATTAAATAAGAACAACTTCAAAAATCGGTATCGTAAAGTAAATTTGATTGTTGTTTTTAACACCTAAAGAAACTTGATAATCAAAGAAATGAGTAACAGATGTAAGAAAAGAGTAGAAGATGTAAGAATTGAGAGAAGATTGGTGTAGTATTTTTGAAATGGAATGGGGTAGTATTTATAGGAATTTTTGGGGTGTTTGGGAGAAAAAAAATAAAAAAAATAGCCGTTGCAAATTAGCCGTTGGGCCGGTTCCGGTCCGGTTCCGGCCGGTTTCACCCGGTTCCGGCCAGACCGGTTCCAACCGGCGGTCCCGGTTCGGTTTCGGTTCCAAAAATCTCAATATAACGCCCTGTTCACGGACACCGAGTCCTTATCCGGAAATGAAACGTTCGGCACGCATAATATTAAATAAATAATATTACACGTAAGCCTCTACTACGTCGTATGAAACTAAAGCAAACAGAAGCATAAAGACTCGGGTAAATTTTCCTTAAATAAACCAAGAATAGAAATCAAGAACTAAAGAGGAAATGTAACATTATTACATTGGAAAATGAAACCAACGAATCCAAAAGTACTAAAAGTAAACTACAAGTCCAATAATAATCCAAGTCTAGGAAATAAATAAAAGAAATGTATAATAATCAAGGTCTTCAAGTCCGGTGTCCTCAAACGTCGTCATCAAAGTCCTCCTCGAAATCTTCACTAACATGTTCGTCTTCTCATCCCCCAAACACATAAATAAACATGCATTTGAGGTAAGTACATTGTATAAAGTAAGAAGTAGAAGCTACAATATAATTAAGGTTTGTTATTAATTAATTATCTTAGTGAGACCGACTCAATTTAGGGTTCACTACATGCCCATCGACATGTCATGCCTATACGTTTCTAACTTAGCCTATCTTTGTTACATCACTACTCAAGGACACAATGCATGGTGAAAATTCCACCACGAGATATACTTGCCAACTACGGTGATTAGCACCGGTAGTCCCGGGATCTCCCCGGTATGCATATACGTTCGATGGATTTCCTCCACTACCTTTCAGCCTTTTGAGCCAGTAGCGTTGTCCACCTCTTATGAACGTATCACATCGTTGATTTGAATCAGTGCCAAACCAAGAATAAATGATGTTTTAGCTTTTATCCACATATATGTAATTATTATTGTGATTAACTAACCACCTATGTGTTTTCAGAATAAACTCTCCTTATCGACTCTACTCCCTCACTTAGACAGCTAGACATCACATCTTATCAATTACACAGACATTGATGAACTCTAGTTCATCAAAGCACAAGCCCTTTCATTCCCTTCCGACGGATCGGAACTTCAACTCCCTTTAAGAGTACATTCGGTGTTTTAACTGAACGAATTAGAAACTCAATCGGGGCTTGTTCAAATTTAATTAGTGTTATTTGATCATGAGGCAAGGTTTAAAATTCAATACATAGCATAAAATATCATTATATAGAAATCTGGGGCAATACGTGTGCATTACTCTGGAATGCGTACGCATCCCTGCAGCCAAACTTGCTAAAAACTCTCTGCCCAAGCAATGCATGCGTATTGTGCTCAATGCGTATGCATTCCAAGACCAGAACCTATTCTAAACTCTCTGTTTAACCAATGCGTACGCATTCTTCAGATAGCAAACATCCTGAACAACTCTGAAACAACAATGCATGCGCATTCCCTTGAATGCGTATGCATTGAACCTGCTGCAACTATCCTAAGCAATCCTGTAACAGGAATCCGTGCGCATTGCTAGCCAATGCGTACGCATCCTACGCAGAAAAAGCACTAAAACCTGTTTTTCATCTCTTAATGATCTCTACTCGATTCCAAACCTCTTGTGCACGAAATATAGTAGAAAAATAACAGAAAGATATAACTTTTAAGATCCAAAACAAGTCCTTAATCCTTAGTCATCATCTAAGCTTAAAACTTGATACAATATGCATCAAAACATGGTCTAATCTACTCTAAACCACAATTAGATCGTAGGAAGAGCTTCTTACATTTTGCAAGCTTATTCCAACTCCAAGAACTCGAAGAACTGCAAAGAAAACCGATCTTTTTTGCGGAAAAACATGTGATAAATCCAAACTTAAATTAGATTCAATCACACGCATCTAAACGAATAAAACTACGAATTGATGTGTTTGAATCCATCAAACTCGAAGAAGAACAGAATTAGGGCTTACAAATACCTTGAAAAATCTCCAACTTTCTGATTTCAAAATGATGCTCTCTTCACAACGATTCATGTGCTCTACTCTGATTTGAAAACCGTTATGAATTGACTTAGAAACCAATAAAAAATCCCTCAGCCCTAATCTTGCTCTCACACACGCAGAAGACAAGTTTGGGGATTGAAAATCTGATTAAAAGTTTTGGGACTAATTTGGTTTATTTTCCTGAAATAGGAAAATCCATAATTACCTAATTTCACTGATTTTCCTTAATCACCCTTTTTCTAAGAATCGGATTTTCCTTCCCTTTAATATATATATATATATATATATCTTGAAAATATACATTCATTTAACAAAATAATTAAACTCCGAATAAAAGGAACCCAACCCAATATTTCGTTTTCGCAAAATGACACGTCTGCCCTTTCTCAAAAATCGGAATATTACATTCTTCCCACCTTAAAGGAGTTTCGTCCTTGAAACTAGAACATACCTGGTAAGTCCATAAATCTGGGAACTCACTGATCATATCATCCTCAACTTCCCAAGTGGCTTCATCCGGTGAATGATTGCTCCATTGCACCATAACCAAGGGAATCATCCTTCTCTTAACCATCCTTTCTTTCCGGTCCAAAATCCTGATCGGTTTCTCATCGTAGGCCAAATTATCTTGAAGAATTTCAGGTTCAACTGTGGTCTCAACGTCTATCTTGGTCAAACACTTTTTCAACATCGAAACATGAAACACATTGTGGACTCTTGACATGGGTTCCGGTAGCTTAAGCTTATACGCCAACGGTCCAATTCTTTCCAGAATCTCAAAAGGTCCAACATACCTAGGGCTTAGCTTTCCCTTTTGTCCAAAACGTTTCACTCCTTTCATTGGTGAAGCTCGTAGGTACTCTCTTTCACCAACTTCAAACTCTAAAGGCCTTCTTCTAACATCTGCCCAACTTTTCTGCCTATCTTGAGCTGTCTTCAGATTCTTCTTAACCAACCGAACTCTTTCCTTAGCTTGCTCAACCAATTCCGGCCCGATGACTTGTCTTTCCCCGACTTCATACCAAAAAAACGGCGGCGTTCTACATCTTCTTCCATACAAAGCTTCAATCGGTGGCATGCCTATACTTGCATGATAACTGTTGTTGTAGGCAAACTCCGCTACCGGTATGATCCGCCTACTTCCAAAACACAAGCTCTCAACATGTCTTCAAGTGTTTGGATGGTTCTCTCAGATTGTCCATCTGTCTGAGGATGAAAGGCCGTACTCAAATCCAACTTGGTTCCAAAAGCTACTTGTAAACTTTTCCAAAACCATTGACGAACCTCGGATCACGATCCGAAACTATCGAGTTAGGTCCTCCGTGTAACTTTACTATATTATCCAAGTATAGTGTCGTCATCTTCCTCAAGGGCATATCAACCTTATACGGTAAGAAATGAGCAGATTTGGTCAATCTATCCACAATCACCCAAATCGCATCATGACTGCCTCTTGTCTTAGGTAATCCGGTGATGAATTCCATCGTGATCTTATCCCATTTCCATTCAGGAATATCCAATGGCTTAAGCATTCCTCCTGGCCTTCTATGCTCTGCCTTCACTTTCTGACAAGTGTCACATTCCGTAACGAACTTGGCTATCTCTAGTTTCATCGAGGGCCACCAAAAATTTTCCTTCAAGTCTCTATACAATTTAGTAGCTCCTGGATGAACCGCAAATGCTATCCTATGTGCCTCTTCCATAATTTTCTACCTTAAATCATGAACATTAGGCACACACAAACGATCCTGATACCAAAGATTCCCATTCTTATCTAGCACGTATCCCACTGTAGGCTTTACTCTTGCAACTCGCTTCAAGTCGACCAAAACCGGATCTTCATCTTGCTTCTCCCGAATATCATCCATCAATTCAGACCTGGCTAACAACGGTGCCACAAATTGTCGGTCTTCAATCTGATCAAAGCTTCGGAATTTCAGTCCATCTAACCTCTCTGCCATAACTTCAACACTTGAAACTGCAAACACTGGTTTTCTGCTCAAAGCATCTGCCACTACATTTGCTTTTCCCGGATGATACTGAATATCCAAGTCATAATCCATAACAAACTCTAACCATCTCCTTTGCCTCATATTCAGATTTTCTTGGGTAAAGAAATACTTCAAACACTTGTGATCAGTGAAAATCCTAGCCTTAACTCCATACAGGTAGTGCCTCCAAATCTTTAGAGCAAACACAACCGCTGCTAATTCCAATTCATGTGTTGGGTAATTCTTCTCATGCACCTTCAACTATCTAGATGCATAAGCAATTACCTTCCCTCCTTGCATCAACACACAACCCAAACCTTGTCCCGAAGCATCCGTGTAAATGTCGTAATTATCAAAGATCTCATGAACTGCCAAAACTGGGGCTGTGGTCAACTTCTTCTTCAGCATTTCGAAAGCCTCTACACACTCACTGGTCCACTCAAACTTTACATTCTTTTGAGTGACCCGGGTAAGTGGTGTAGCTATCTTGGAGAAATCCTGTACAAATTTCCTATAATAGCCAGCCAAACCGAGAAAACTTCTAACCTCTGAAATTGTAGTCGGTCTGGACCACTTCTCAACTGCTTCAATCTTTGCTGGATCAACCTTAATGCCATCTCGAGAAATGACATGACCCAAGAAACTTACTTGATCCTACCAAAAATCGCACTTAGAGAACTTAGCAAACAGTTGATTCTTCTTCAATGTATCTAACAATATCCTTAAGTGTTCCTCATGTTCTTTCTCATCCTTAGAGTATACTAGGATATCGTCTATGAACACTATCACAAACTTATCCAAGTAAGGCATGAAAACATGCTGAATTAAATCCATAAATCCAGATGGAGCATTAGTGAGTCCAAAAGGCATGACTAAGAACTCATAATGTCCATACCTCGTACTAAAGGCCGTCTTCGGTATATCTGCTGCCTTGATCTTCAACTGATGATAACCTGACCTAAGATCAATCTTAGAAAACACACTTTTGCCTTGCAGCTGGTTAAACAAATCATCAATCCTTGGCAAAGGATACTTATTCTTGATGGTAAGATTATTCAACGCTCTGTAATCTATGCACAACCTCATGCTACCATCCTTCTTCTTTACAAACAACACTGGGGCTCCCCAAGGCGAGGTACTAGGCTGAATTATATTCGTTTCAAGAATGTCCTTAAGCTATGCTTTCAACTCTTTCAACTCAGCCGGGTCCATTCTATAGGGTGCCTTAGCAACTGGTGCCGCTCCTGGTATCAACTTGATCTCAAACTCGATCTCCCTATCTGGCATGTTTTCCGGTAACTCTTCCAAACACCTCGGGTACTCTCTTACTATAGGAGTTTCCTCTAACTTAGGCTTCACTTGTTCCACATCCACGGCATACAACAAGTAGCCTTCACAACCCTTCTGACAAGCTCTTATAGCCTTAACTGTAGAAATTATAGGGTGACTCTTCTTACTAGGCTTGTAAACATTCCCTTGATAAGTCTTACATGATTTCCCGGGTATCTTAAAGGCCACTCTCTTTTATCTACAATCCAAATGCACAAAATTCTTGGATAGCCAATCTATTCCAAGAATCACATCGAAATCCGAAAAGTCTAAAACCGTAAAGGCACTCTTGCAACGGTACGTTCCTACTCGTACATCCACTTGCGGCATCAACTTGGTTACCTTAGTCACTTTTCCTAAAGGTGTCGTTATTTCCAAAGTGTTCCTTAAGGTTTCCATTGGTAAGTTAAGCTTCTTAGCTACCTTTGTTGACACAAAAGTATTAGACGCTCCCGTATCAAACAATGTCGTAGCTGCTACGTTGTCTATTATTATTGTACCTGAAATAACATTGTCGTCTGGTTCAGCATCTCTAGTATCAGCCGCAAAAACATGAACTGGGCGACTTGTGCCGCCTCTTCCATTTCCTTGCCTCGGAATATTCAAACTTCCCTTTGTTAGACACATCTTAGCAAAGTGCCCTAGATCTCTGCAGTAGTAGCAGCCACCTGTATTAGCCTTACACTCACCTGAGTGATTCCTATTGCACTTAGAGCAAACTAGTGCTCCAGTTGAAGGTTTACTTGCTGCAGGGGCTCTTGTCTTCTTGAAATTCTATTGCGGTGCTCCCCGGTTATTGCCTTGACTTGTGCCAAAATTCCTCTTATTCCCAATAACAACTGTGGCCTTCTTCCGGAAGGTCTCAACCTCTAAGGCCTCGTTCAACAACTCAGCCATATTCTTGGCTATGAAACCTAACATACCGGATCGTATCTCGATAGGCTCGGCCTTCTTTGTAAAGAGCCATCTCCTCTCTTCTACCTTCATCGCTCCGGGTAGAATCTTCCCAACTCGTTAAACTTGTTGGTGTACCGAGATACCGTCATGTAATTACCCCGCTTAAGCTTTAAGAACCGACTTTCCATGTCCGGGTCGCACCGTTGTCGGAAAGTACTCTTTATAAAACATGGCCTTAAAGCCTTCCCGATCCGTCACTTTCCTATTACTACTCGTATAGCATCGATCCAAGCTTCGAAATACCGCGCCTATAAGAAACCCAATTACTAACCGTGCCATCTCGGCCTCAAGTAACATTGATGTTCCTACATGCTTTCTCAAAGCTTCTCAACAATTCCTCTGCCTTTGTATGCTCCATATTCCCAAAGAAGTCTTGAACCCTGTTTCTTCTCAACCTCATATACCAATCAACTGGTGGCGCTTGTTCGAAAACCGGTCTAACTGGTGGGGCTTGTGGGTACACTGGAGGGTATCCATAAGGTACTTGCTGCTGGAACTGGGGTTGTTAAGGGTAAGGTGGAATCACTTGGGGCTCAGTCTGATGAGGGTAGTATCCCTGGTGATAGTTCTGGTGATGCTGTGGTGTAGGCTGTGGTTGGTGGAAACCAAAGGGTGGGTAACCAAAGCCTTGCTGATGGTCAAAGCGGGGTGAAGGAGGTATAGTAGGTCGAGGAGTGTGACCTACTGGCGATGGATATAAGGTCTGCTGTTGTTGCTGGTGAAACAATAGTGGTGAGGGGTGGCTCACTCGTGGAGGGTAAACTCTGATCGGCGGAGGGTAAACACTTACTGGAGGGGGGACACTGATTGGTGGAATGTCACCTACTACAGTGACACTGATAGGTGCTACCCTAGGCTCTCCATAAATGTAGTTAAACCTTGGTTGCGGTCGCGGCGTAGTATTCTGAAGTGGTTGCGGTGACATGCTCCGCTGAGGCTCTGGTGTTGGGGTCGCAGTATGAGGGGGTGGTGAAAATTTCATGTGAGGTGAAGGATTCCGCCTCACAAAACCGCCTCCTACGACTGGTATTGGACTTTCCCGACGAACCCCTGACGCTTCATCACCTGCTCCAGTTCTCGTGAGCACTATCCTGATGATCAAAGAAAACCAGAACTCTACTAACAGATCTAAAGAAAACTTCTCTTAAAAGGAGGGAAGCCTAAAAGACGCTTTGCTCTGATACCACCTGTAACGCCCCGTTCCAGGACACCGAGTCCTTATCCGGAAATGAAACGTTCGGCACGCATAATATTAAATAAATAATGTTACACGTAAGCCTCAACTACGTCGTATCAAATTAAAGCAAACAGAAGCAGAAAGACTCGGGTAAATTTTCCTTAAATAAACCAAGAATAGAAATCATGAACTAAAGAGGAAATGTAACATTATTACATTGGAAAATGAAACCAACGAATCCAAATGTACTAAAAGTAAACTACAAGTCCAATAATAATCCAAGTCTAGGAAATAAATAAAAGAAATGAATAATAATCAAAGTCTTCAAGTCCGGCGTCCTCAAACGTCGTAAGCAAAGTCCTCCTCGAAATCTTCACTAACATGTTCGTCTTCTCTACCCCAAACACAAAAATAAACATGCATTTGAGGTAAGTACATTGTCAAAGTAAGAAGTAGTAGCTACAATATAATTAAGGTTTGTTATTAATTAATTTTCTTAGTGAGACCGACTCAATTTAGGGTTCACTACATGCCCATCGACATGTCATGACTATACGTTTCTAACTTAGCCTATCTTTGTTACATCACTACTCAAGGACACAAAGCATGGTGAAAATTCCACCACGAGATATATTTGCCAACTACGGTGATTAGCACCAGTAGTCCCGGGATCTCCCCAGTATGCATATACGTTTGATGGATTTCCTCCACTACCCTTTAGCCTTTTGAGCCGTAGCGTTGT
Source organism: Gentiana straminea (assembly GCA_036785695.1). Lineage (NCBI taxonomy): Eukaryota > Viridiplantae > Streptophyta > Magnoliopsida > Gentianales > Gentianaceae > Gentiana > Gentiana straminea. The sequence goes on from JAVUPR010000142.1 coordinate 2,514,131, forward strand.
CCACCTCTTATTAACGTATCACATCGCCGATTTGAATCGCGTGCCTAACCAAGAATAAATGACGTTTTCGCTTTTATCCACACATATGTAATTATTATTATGAGTTAACTAACCACCTATGTGTTTTCAGAATAAACTCTCCTTATCGACTCTACTCCCTCACTTAGATAGCTAGACATCACATCTTATCAATTACATAGACATTGATGAACTCTAGTTCATCAAAGCACAAACCCTTGCATGCCCTTCCGACGGATCCGAACTTCAACTCCCTTTAAGAGTACAATCGGTGTTTTAACTGAATGAATCTGAAACTCAATCGGGGCTTGTTCATATTTAATTAGTGTTATTTGATCATGAGGCAAGGTTTAAAATTCAATACATAGCTTAAAATATCATTATATAGAAATCTAGGGCAATACGTGCGCATTACTCGGGAGTGCGTACGCATCCCTGCCGCCAAACTCGCTAAAAACTCTCGCCCAAGAAATGCGTGCGCATTGTGCTCAATGCGTACGCATTCCAAGACCGAACCTATTCTAAACTCTCGGTTTAACCAATGTGTGCGCATTCATCGACCGCAAACATCCCGAACAACTCGAAACAACAATGCGTGCGCATTCCCTTGAATGCATACACATTGAACCCGCTTCGTAACTATCCTAAGCAATCCCGTAACGGGAATGCGTGCACATTGCTAGCCAATGCGTACGCATCCTACGAAAAAAGGCCTAAAACCTGTTTTTCATCTCTTAATGATCTCTACTCGATTCCAAACCTCTTGTGCACCGAATATAGCGAGAAAAATAACGAGAAAGATATAACTTTTAAGATCCAAAACAAGTCCTTAATCCTTAGTCATCATCTAAGCTTAAAACTTGATACAATATGCATCAAAACATGGTCTAATCTACTCTAAACCACAATTAGATTGTTGGAAGTGCTTCTTACCTTTTGCAGCTTATTCCAACTCCAAGAACTCGAAGAACCGTCGCAAAAGCGAGCTTTTCTTAGAAAAACATGTGATAAATCCAAACTTAAATTAGATTCAATCACACGCTTCTAAACGAATAAAACTATGAATTGATGAGTTTGAATCCATCAAACTCGAAAAAGAACAGAATTAGGGCTTACACGTACCTTGACAAATCTCCAACTTTCTAATTTCAAAATGATGCTCTCTTCACAACGATTCCGGTGCTCTACTCAATCTGAAAACCGTTATGAATTGACTTCAAAACCGATGAAAAATCCCTCAGCCCAAATCTTGCTCTCACACACGCAGAAGACAAGTTTGGGGATTGAGAATCTGATTAAATGTTTAGGGACTAATTAGGTTTATTTTCCATAAATAGGAAAATCCCATAATTACCTAATTTCACTGATTTTCCTTAATCACCCTTTTTCTAAGAATCGGATTTTCCTTCCCTTTAATATATATATATATATATATACATTTAACAAAATAATTAAACTCTGAATAAAAGGAACCGAACCCAATATTTCATTTTCACAAAATGACACGTCTGCCCTTTCCTGAAAATCGGAATATTACATTCTTCCACCCTTAACGGAGTTTCGTCCTCGAAACTAGAAAATACCTGGTAAGTCCATAAAATCTGGGAACTCGCTGATCATATCGTCATCAACTTCCCAAGTGGCTTCATCCGGTGAATGATTGCTCCATTGCACCAAAACCAAGGGAATCATCCTTCTTTTAACCATCCTTTCTTTCCGGTCCAAAATCCTGATCGGTTTCTCATCGTAGGCCAAATTATCTTGAAGAATTTCCGGATCAACTATGGTCTCAACGTCTGTCTTGGTCAAATACTTCTTCAACATCAAAACATGAAACACATTGTGGACTCTTGACATGGGTTCCGGTAGCTTAAGCTTATAAGACAACGGTCCAATTCTTTCCAGAATCTCAAAAGGTCCAACATACCTAGGGTTTACCTTTCCCTTTTGTCCAAAATGTTTCACTCCTTTCATTGGTGAAGCTCGTAGGTACACTCTTTCACCAACTTTAAACTCTAAAGGCCTTCTTCTAACATCTGCCCAACTTTTCTGCCTATCTTGAGCTGTCTTCAGATTCTTCTTAACCTACTGAACTCTTTCCTTAGCTTGCTCAACCAATTCCGGCCCGGTGACTTGTCTTTCCCCGACTTCATCCCAAAACAGCGGCGTTCTACATCTTCTTCCATACAAAGCTTCAAACGGTGGCATGCCTATACTTGCATGATAACTGTTGTTGTAGGCAAACTCCGCTACCGGTAGGTAATCATCCCATGATCCGCCTACTTCCAAAACACAAGCTCTCAACATGTCTTCAAGTGTTTGGATGGTTCTCTCAGATTGTCCATCTGTCTGAGGATGAAAGGCCGTACTCAAATCCAACTTGGTTCCAAAAGCTACTTGTAAACTTTAATTTCAAAAACCGACTGACGAACCTCGGATCACGATCCGAAACTATCGAGATAGGTACTCCGTGTAACTTTACTATATTATCCAATTATAGTGTTGTCATATTCCTCAAGGGCGTATCAACCTTATACGGTAAGAAATGATCGGATTTGGTCAATCTATCCACAATCACCCAAATCGCATCATGACCGCCTCTTGTCTTAGGTAATCCGGTGATGAAATCCATCGTGATCTTATCCCATTTCCATTTAGGGATATCCAATGGCTTAAGCATTTCTCCTGGCCTTCTATGCTCTGCCTTCACTTTCTGACAAGTGTCACATTCCTTAAATAACTTGGCTATCTCCAGTTTCATCGAAGGCCACCAAAACTTTTCCTTCAAGTCTCTGTACATTTTAGTAGCTCCTGGATGAACCGTAAATGCAATCCTATGTGCCTCTTCCATAACTTTCTGCCTTAAATCACCAACATTAGGCACACACAAACAATCCTGATACCAAAGATTCCCATTCTTATCAAGCACGTATCCCACTATAGGCTTTTCTCTTGCAACTCGCTTCAAGTCAACCAAAACCGGATCTTCATCTTGCTTCTCCCGAATATCATCCATCAATTCAGACCTGGCTAACAACGGTGCCACAAACTGTCGGTCTTCAATCTGATCAAAGCTTCGGATTTTCAGTCCATCTAACCTCTCTGCCACAACTTCAACACTTGAAACTGCAAACACTGGTTTTCTGCTCAAAGCATCTGCCACTACATTTGCTTTTCCCGGATGATACTGAATATCCAAGTCATATTCCTTAACAAACTCTAACCATCTACTTTGCCTCATATTCAGATTTTCTTGGGTAAAGAAATACTTCAAACTCTTGTGATCTCTGAAAATCCTAGCCTTAACTCTATACAGGTAGTGCCTCCAAATCTTTAGAGCAAACACAACCGCTGTTAATTCCAAGTCAAGTGTTGGGTAATTCTTCTCATGTACCATCAACTGTCTAAGTGCATAAGCATTTACCTTCCCTCCTTGCATCAACACACAACCCAAACCTTGTCCCGAAGCATCCGTGTAAACGTCGTAATTATCAAAGATCTCCGGAATCGCCAAACTCGGGGTTGTGGTCAACTTCTTCTTCAGCGTTTCGAAAGCCTCTTCACACTCACTGGTCCACTCGAACTTTACATTATTTTGAGTGAGCCGGGTAAGTCGTGTAGCTATCTTGGAGAAATCCTGTACAAATTTCCTATAATAGCCAGCCAAACCGAGAAAACTTCTAACCTCTGAAACTGTAGTCAGTGTGGACCACTTCTCAACTGCTTCAATCTTTGCCAGATCAACCTTAATGCAATCTCCAGAAATGACATGACCCAAGAAACTTACATGATCCAACCAAAAGTCGCACTTAGAGAACTTAGCAAACAGTTGATTCTTCTTCAATGCATCTAACACTATACTTAAGTGTTCCTCATGTTCTTTCTCATCCTTAGAGTATACTAGGATATCGTCTATGAACACTATCACAAACTTATCCAAGTAAGGCATGAAAACACGCTGCAATAAATCCATAAATGCAGATAGAGCATTAGTGAGTCCAAAAGGCATGACTAAGAACTCATAATGTCCATACCTCGTAATAAAGGCCGTCTTCGGTATATCTGCTACCTTGATCTTCAACTGATGATAACCTGACCTAAGATCAATCTTAGAAAACACTCTCTTGCCTTGCAGCTGGTTAAACAAATCATCAATCCTTGGCAAAGGGTACTTATTCTTGAAGGTAAGATTATTCAACGCTCTGTAATCTATGCAGAACCTCATGCTACCATCCTTCTTCTTGACAAACAACACTGGGGCTCCCCAAGGCGAGGTACTAGGTTGAATTATATTCCTTTCAAGCATATCCTTAAGCTGTGCTTTCAACTCTTTCAACTCAGCCGGTGCCATTCTATAGGGAGCCTTAGCAACTGGTGCCGCTCCGGGTATCAACTTGATCTCAAACTCGATCTCCCCATCTGGCATGTTTGCCGGTAACTCTTCCGGAAACACCTCAGGGTACTCTCTTACTATAGGAGTTTCCTCTAACTTAGGCTTCACTTGTTCCACATCCACTGCGTACAACAAGTAGCCTTCACAACCCTTCTGACAAGATCTTATAGCCTTAACTGCAGAAATTATAGGGTGACTCTTCTTACTAGGCTTGTTAACATTCCCTTGATAAGTCTTATCTGAATTCCCGGGTATCTTAAAGGTCACTCTCTTTTCTCTACAATCCAAATGCACAAAATTCTCGGATAGCCAATCTATTCCAAGAATCACATCGAAATCCGAAAAGTCTAAAACCGTAAAGTCACTCTTGCAATGGTACGTTCCTACTCGTACATCCACTTGCGGCATCAACTTGGTTACCTTAGTCACTTATCCTAAATGTGTCGTTATTTCCAAAGTGTTCATTAAGGTTTCCATTGGTAAGTTAAGCTTCTTAGCTACCTTTGTTGACACAAAAGTATTAGACGCTCCGTATCAAACAATGCCGTAACTGCTAGGTTGTCTATTATTATTGTACCTGTAATAACATGGTCGTCTGGTTCAGCATCTCTAGCATCAACTGCAAAAACACGAACTGGGCGACTTGGGCCCCCTCTTCCATTTCCTTGGCTCGGAATATTCGAACTCCCCTTTGTTGGACACATCTTAGCAAAGTGCCCTAGATCTCCGCAGTTGTAGCAGCAACCTGTATTAGCCTTACACTCACCTGAGTGATTCCTATTGCACTTAGGGCAAACGGGTGCTCCAAATTGAAGGTTTACTTGCGCAGGGCTCGTTGTCTTCTTGAAATTTCGTTGCAAAGTGCTCCCCGGTTATTGCCTTGACTTGTGCCAAAATTCCTCTTATTCCCAATAAGAACCGTGGCCTTCTTCCGGAAGGTCTCAACCTTTAAGGCCTTGTTCAACAACTCCGCCATATTCTTGGCTATGAAACCTAACATACCAGACTGTATCTGATAGGCTAAGCTTTCTTTGTAAAGATCCATCTCCTCTCTTTTACCTTCATCAGCTCAGGGTAGAATCTTCCCAACTCGTTAAACTTGTTGGTGTACTGAGATACTGTCATGTAATTACCCTGCTTAAGCCTTAAGAACTGACTTGCCATGTCTGCCTGCACTGTTGTCGGAAAGTACTCGTTATAAAACATGGCCTTAAGGCCTTCCCAGTCCGTCACTTTCCCATTACTACTCTGTATAGCATCGATCCAAGCTTCAGCTGCGCCCATAAGAATAAACTGAGAGATGAGGTTAGACCTGTTCCCTGTAACCAGAATATCATCCACATAAATTAACACATAGAGTAGAGTAGTGCCCTTCTTGAGAATGAATAAGGAGACATCTGATTTGGATTGAGTGAATCCCCAAGCAAGAAGCTACTGTCTAAGTTCTTCAAACCAAGCCCTAGGAGCCTGTTTGAGGCCATATAGAGCCTTTTTTAAGCAGCAAACATAATTAGGTTTGGAAGGATTGATAAACCCTTCAGGTTGGGGCATATAAACAACTTCCTTGAGAGTACCATTGAGGAAAGCATTGTTTATGTCCACATGATTAACAAGCCAGTTGCAGGAGACAGCTATTGCAAGAATCACTCTGATAGTGCTAGCCTTGGCCACAGGACTGAATATCTCTGTGTAATCTATGCCAGGTGTTTGAAGAAAGCCTTTGGCCACAAGCCTGGCTTTGTGTTTTTGAGCTGTGTCATCAGTGTTTAACTTGAGCTTGAATATCCACTTATTACCCACCAACCTCTGGCTTGGATGTGGGGGGGACAAGTTCCCATGTTTGATTGGTGATCAAAGCCCTGTACTCATTTTCCATAGCTGTTTTCCACTCAATCTGATGTAGAGCATCTGATGCTTTTGTCGGTTCAGGAGGATATGGTAAGGCATTATGGGTGGCAAGATAAGAAAATGTTTTAGGTTTTGAAATGACACTTTTGGATCGGATTTGCATAGGATGTGAAGGAGCTGGTTGTGCTATGGGAGGTGGGGAGGGTGAGGGTGATGGAACTGGTGATGAGGACTGGGATGACACTGGGGAAAGTGATGAAGGTGATAAAAATGAGGGTGAGGGTGGTGGTGATGCTGGAACATTAGTTGCAGGGGAGCCCTCATTGGGGATGCTGTGTGGTGTTTGAGCTGTTGGACTGATGCTGCCAGTTGGTTGTGCTTCTTCAAGATGATCTGTATCAGTAGGGTTCCTGTGGTGTGGACTAGGAATGGACACAATAGGACCAGACACAGGGTGGTCACTGGACACAAAAGAGGGTGAAGTGACTTTGGTGGGGAAACCTGTCTTATAAGGGAAGTGATACTCATTAAAAACATCTCCGGAGATGTATATCCTCCCGAGAGGGTTCAAGGCACACATAACCTTTGTGGTTGGGACCGGACCCTAAAAAGACACACTTCGCTTTGTATGGAATTGAAATTTGTCTTTGTTGGTATGGCCTTAGATAGGGATAGCGAGCACACCAAACACTTTTAGTGAATGGTAATCGGGTTTGTGACCAAAAAGGGCTTCGTAGGGGATTTTTGAGACGAACGGGTGTAGGAAGTGAGTTTATGATGAGAACGACTGTCTAAAACCTTCCCACCAAAATTTGAGGGGCATCGAGGCTTGAGCAAGGAGAGTCAGCCCTAGTTCAACTATATGTCTGTGCTTGCGCTCAGCCTTTCCATTTTGGGCATGAGCATAAGGACAAGGGTGCCTAAAAATGACTCCAGTCTGTTTCAGAACAGGTTCAAAAACCCTATATTCCCCTCCCCAATCAGATTGAAAAGTCTTTATTTTAGTGCCAAGAAGATTTGCAGCCATGGATTTAAACTCTAAGAAAGCTTTCAAAGCATCGATTTTAGTTTGAGTGGATATATCCATGTGAATCTTACGTAATCATCCGAGAAAATGGATATAATAAGTGTATCCATTTGTGGATCCGACGAGAGAGGGTCCCCATAGATCGAGTGAACAAGTTCTAAGGGGTGTGTAGTTTTAGTTTTTGAAACATTATAAGGTAAGTTATGGTGTTTTCCAACCGGCAAGCTTCACAAAAAGAGTGCATTTTATTCATAGGAAGGTTACACTTGTTTAGAAACTTGATCAATAACCTTACTAGAGGCATGACCTAACCTTCTATGCCATAGAGTGGCTTTTTCTTGGGAACCAACAAAACAAACAAGAGACTCAGAGGTCCAACATGGAAAACAAACTCATTAGACTCAATAACGGACTTATTAGGCTTGAGTTGAACGACTAACAAGGACTTGGATTGAAGAGAGCTCAAGGGTTGATCACGGGAGGACTTCAATTGATACGGACCATCTTTAAGTTGCCCTTCCTGACACCATCCATGTGGCCTTGTCCTTTACATAACAACCGAGAAGAATAGAATTCAACAATCACGAGTTACCATTAGTTAGTTTTGAGACACGAAAGATTTTTAGTGATTTCGGGGACATGTAATATGTTTTTAAGGGAAAGACTAGTGTGTGGACCACATAATTTGGATTGGCCAATGTGTAAAATGGATAAATGCTCACCATTACCTACTGTCAAAGCATCAGATCCTTCATATCCAGAATTGATGTGGAGATTGTTGAGATCAGCTGTGACATGACTTGTTGCTCCACTGTCCATATACCAATTTGCATCACACACAGTGTCAGAGGAGGCAATGTAGGCACTATTGTTCCTGTTGGAGTTTGAGGAGTTGTTGCCATTGCTAGGAGTTCCAACATTGGAGTCAAATCTATGCCAACAATCCACAGCAATGTGTCCAGCCTTGTTGCACACTTGACAGATTGGTCTGTTACCAGGATTTCCATTACTACCACCAGCAGTCCTTCCTCCTCTACACCTAGTGCTTCTTCCTCCTATATTACCTCTTCCTCTTCCTGCATTGGATTCCTGAAAGTTGGTTTGATTAGCATTCCTGTTGTAGCTCCTGCCTCCACCAGACCTTGTTGCAATATTTGCAGATATTTGCCCCAGATCAAGACTGGTAGAGGGATTAAAGCGAGCCAGAAGCCTTTCATGAGTCACCAACTGAGATTGGACCTCTTGCCATGTGAGAGAACCAATTCTTGATGTTATGTTGACAATCACAGACTCATACTCCTTGCTGAGACCTGCAAGAGTGGCAAGAATGAGTTCTCCCTTAGTAATGGGGTATCCTGCAGCAGTTAACCCATCTGAGTAAGATTTCATAAGAGCAAGGTAATCCATCATGGGTTTGGACCCCTTTTCAGCTCTAGTGAGAGCTGATTTATACTCCAACATGCGAGCTTCAGATTTCTTAATGTATAAAGCCTCCAAACAGGTCCAGATCTCGTTTGCAGTTGTACATCCTATCACTTCAAGAAGTGTTTCCTCTTTCATAGAGCTCATAAGCCATCCTACCAGCAGCTGATCTCTTGTATTCCATTCTTCATATGCCGGATTTGGCACAGTATAGGGCATACCTGTAACAGGATTGAAGGTGGCTAGAACTTCCGGTGGCCGTGGTTTTGTTCCAAGGAGATGACCATCGAGTTTGTGACCTCGAATAATAGGAAGAATGGTAGATTTCCACAAGAGGTAGTTGGATCTGTCAAGCTTAATTGTACAGATTTGGCTCAGATTGTTACTGAAAGGAGTAATGCTGCTGAGAATGGGATTCTGGGCCAAGTGGGGAGTGACATTTGTTGTAGGTGATGCAGTGATTGAAACAGGTTGCAAGAACGGTGGTGGTTATGGAAGGGATGATCGGAGAAATGAGGTGGAAGCATAATGGTGAGGTATGAATGCAGAGATGGAAGGTCCAGGATACTGGGTTTGAGGATTCGGGATTGTAGTAAAGGTGTATGTGGGAGTTCCAGTGGTGGTAGTAGCTCCAGTGGTGGTAATGGAGTGAGGAGGCGGAGTTGTTGTTCCGATAGTGGAAGTTGGTGTAGTGGAGATGCTGCTCCGGTGGTGTAGTGGAAGTTGGTGGATTCCGCCATACACGGCTTGAAAGCTCTGATACCAAGTAAAAGTTTTAGATAAGACAAACTTGTATTACCTTGGAACAATTACACCATCCTTAAACTACATACAGATAATCTTGGGTACAAATCTTTCATAGATATTGTACTAGATTCTGTTACTACATCTTATCCATAATCTTATCCTTAATGTGCCACCTATTACAAATGTGTCAAGACACTATTGCCCTTATACTCTAACAACATCTTCACTTCTCCCATAGAAAACAAGTCCATTTTAAGCCCCAAATGAGCAGGGACATATGAAGAAATTTCTGGTCATCAACACAAAGCAGATGAACATGCAAGATCAGAACAGAAAGCTGCAGGCATGGACTGACCATAACAAATTAAAGACTTTAACAACTAACAAACTGATATGGCAGTCAAACAAGTTGTCTAATACCCAGAAAACTTCGACAGACCTGACCAATAGAGCATTTTATCAGACTGATCATACAAGACTTAAACACTTTCAAGTCAGGACAGTGTCTAAGAACTTAAAGAAGATTGCAGGCAGACAATAAATCATGACACTCAAATTCTTAGCCTTCACAAACCAGGTAGCAGGCATACATGATTAAATTGGAATTCAATCTAGACTTCTATGCCAAAATTACTAACGTACCTGAAGAAACAATTACCATCTGAGAGACTTCAATTAATTTCAGACATAAATCATAGAGTTACGCTTGCATTTCACAGAAATCATCGTTATTTCAATGATTTTTGCCTGTACATTCAGAAAACCAAACAATTGCTAAACAAAAATAATTGCTTGCACCAGCTGAAAAATCCACATTCAGAGACATCAAAAGTGAAGCAAACATTTCTTTCATTGCAAGAACTCTTCATATATGCTTATGAACAGCCTGACAAGACAAAACCATGACTATAAGAAACAGATTTGGGCATCACAATAATGTCCTAGATAGATCTGGAAGAATGTAAATACCAATCAAAAATAAGCAAAACGAAAGAGGTACCCTGCTTAAGAAGTCAGCTGCCGGAATCACCATCTTCATCTGGATTATATAGTTAAGATTCAAATTAAGAAAAACGTAAGAGTCAAACTATACTCCGATATATTCGTGCATTTGATTTTGATACCTAGGAAATATTTGCAATGGCAAATAGTGTAATCTAGCTAATTGATCATAGGCAACGGAAAAGCTGGTTGAGTTGGTTAGAAGTGTAATCATATATCTAAGGCATAATGGAATTCATAATTCGGGAAATGTAATATCCCGACTTTTCAAAAAAAGACAAAATAGTGTTTTAACAAAAATTCAGATTTTTGTTATATTTAATTAAAGAATTTAAAGTATTTATATATATATATATATATATATATATATATATATACATACCGAAAATATATATAAAAGGGATTTAATTTTGGGAATTTTATTTGGGATTAATAAAGTTATTATGAGTTAATGGGAGGTTTTAGTTTTTTTTTATTTAACTATCCCATTAAGTAAGGGAGTTACCAAAACAGAAATCTGAAGAGAGTTTGAGAAAGTAAATAATACTTGAGTAAACTTCAACTTGGTTTTATTCATCAAATGAAAGAAGTATAAATAGTTACAATTGAGGGGAGAGACTAGCTAGCTTGGCGGCCACTTGAGTATATAGCTATGGGCGGCAAGCAAGCATGTAAAAAGTAAAAGTTATGTCTATGACATAAAGTAAACTAGAGTTTGACATATTAATTGTTTGTGTGTACCACAATTAATATGTCCTTTTACAAATAAAGTATACAAATAATGTAAAATAATGTATACACGAAATAAATAAATATTACATAATATTTGATATGTAATATTTCCACACCCCCTCCTCAAACTGGGTTGTATATGTTTATACAGCCAAGTTTGCTACTCAGTCTGCTGAACATAAGTGGCGGAATGGCCTTGGTGAGAATATCGCATTCGTTCCGCCGAGGGAACATACGGAGTTGAATAATCTTGGCATCAATCTTCTCCTTCAGAAGTGTCTGTCAATGTCCACATGTTTGGTTTTATCATGATGGACCGGATCCTCTCGCCATGCACAAGGTGAATTATTGTCACAAAGCAGAGTGTGATAGGTTGCTGAATAGGCTGTTGAAGTTCAGTAAGGACCCTTTTTATCCATAGAGCTTCACAAATCCCCAAAACTAGTGCCCTGAGTTCAGCTTCAGGACTGCTTCTAGAGACAGTAGGTTGTTTCTTGCTCCTCAAGGTGACAAGATTTCCCCATACATAAGAGCAGTAGCATGTAGTAGACCTTCTGTCTATGTGACAGCCAGCCCAATCAGCATCAGTGTAAACCCTGATAGATCTCTCAGTAGACTTGGTGAAATGTAAGCCTTGGCCATGAGTGGACTTCAAGTACCTCAGTATCCTGTTCACAGCATCCCAATGTTGCTCAGTAGGGCAATGCATGAACTGGCTAACCAGGCTGACACCATATGCAATATCAGATCTTGTATGGGACAGGTAAATGAGTTTCCCTACAAGTCTTTGATATTGATCCATCCTGACATCAATGTCACCATGCAGCAGGTATTACTGGGGTCTACTGGGGATACAGCAGGTTTGCATCCCAGCATACCAGTTTCCTTCAGTAGGTCCAGTACATATTTCCTTTGAGAGATAGAGATACCCTGGTTGTTTCTTGCAATTTCCATACCAAGGAAGTATTTAAGATAGCCCAAATCCTTGACTTGAAACACCTTTTCCAGTAGAGTCTTCAAATTCTGAATCTCAGTAGAGTCATCACCAGTGAGGATGATATCATCCACATATACAATAAGAATAGATCTTTTCTGGCTAGTTGTCTTGATAAACATGGTGTGATCTGAGTTGCATTGATGATATCCAGCAGTTTTAACCACAGTAGTGAGTTTCCCAAACCAGGCTCTTGGGGATTGCTTTAGGCCATATAGAGATTTCCTCAATTTGCACGCCTTTCCATGAGTGTGAGGATTGGTAAAACCAGGAGGTACATTCATGTAGACTTCCTCAGTAAGGTCACCATTGAGAAAAGCATTTTTGATATCCAATTGGTGAAGAGGCCAGTCAAGTTGGACAGCAAGAGATATCAGTATTCTGACAGTGTTTAGTTTTGCCACTGGTGCAAAAGTTTCTTTGTAGTCAATGCCATAAGTTTGAGTGAAACCCCTTGCAACTAGTCTGGCCTTATACTTGTCAATTGTGCCATCAGCATTGTATTTGATAGTAAATAACCACCTGCAGCTGACTGTCTTCTTGCCTTTGGGGAGAGCTGTTAGATCCCAAGTATGATTATCCAGGAGGGCATTCATTTCTGTTTTTACTACAGCCTTCCACCTATCATGTTGAAGGGCTTCCTGAATATTTTTGGGAATGGAGTGAGAGTCCAAGTCCTGTGTGAACATGGCAAAAGCAGGTGATAACTGATCATAAGATAAATAATTATAAATAGGATGATCAGTAGTGCAAGATCTCTTTCCCTTTCCTGATAGCAATAGGTCTATCATCAATGTCGCGGAGCTACCGAGAGTCGCAGGTTGCCGAGTATCGCAGGCTCGGGTCGGCAGGTTCCGGGGGTCGCAGGCTGCGGTTCCGCGAGCTCGATTCGCAGGGCCGCCGAGGATCGCAGGCCGCGGAGAGTCAGTAGGGTGCTGAGGTTCAGTCTGCTGAGAATCAGTAGGTTGCTGAGGGTTAAGAGTTTGCTGAGGTAACGGATTTAGGTCAATTTCAATCAGGTTTCCATCAGTGACTGCCTCAGTGGATGTTAACGGTGATTTTTACGGTTTATATGACTTTAATTCGTAACAATTTCCTTCGTGTTTTACTAATTTTTATAGAAAATTAGGTGTTTAAGTGAAATATTGAAAGAATGCATATGGAAATCATTAAAGTGCAAAATCGAGCTAATTACGTGGTTTTATTGGTGTTTTCTATCTATATGTATGGTTTTACATTTTGCATGTTTTTGTCGTGTTGTAGGTACGCTTGCATGTTATGGAGGAAGCTAAAACGATGTTCACGAGAAGCAAATCAATTCAGGGAAGAGAGATTTTACCTGGACGAGCGTTCAAAAATGCATGGGACGGGCGTCTTGTCCAGCTCGACTCGAGTCGAAGAAATTTACTTAAGGTGAACGAGCGTCCACCCTACCAGACGTGCGTCCAGAAGATGAGAAAGGATAGACTTGGAATTATCTTTATTTTTAGGGTTTAGACTTGCTAATAATAAAACCCTAAGTCGGCAAAACAAGTTATAAAAGGAGAGGCATCAGCAGAAAACGAAGGACAATTCATCCTGGAGAAAAGCTGCAGCACAGAAACCGAGAAGAGGCACACTCGGTCGACCGAGTGCTCCTGCTCGGTCGACCAAGCCACGTTTTACTTTTTTTATTATTATTTATTTGGTATTTCTGGAGATGAGTAGAGGCTGAGGCCAGTTCGAGCAAGCATGTGAAACCGTTTCTGCAACATCTTCATCTCAACTTTGGGATTGTTTTTGTGAGTTTTATTAAAGCTTGTATCTTTATTATGCTTTTATATTGATTATGCAATTATATCGATGGATTGTTGCTTATTGATGTTTGACGTTTGATGAAAATCGTTGTTAGACCTAGATCACCGTAGTAAAGATTAGATTTTTAACCTAAAAATAACGAGAGTTGCTAGGTTAAATTTCTAGGTTGCTAGATTGAGAAATCTTACACCTTTGTTATGGAAGCGTTAATCTTTAAGATCAAGAGATGAAAGATTAATAGGCGAATTATCTACGAGAGTAGGAATTCATACATTTGATAGGTGAACCACATATTTATCAAATCTTCACTAAACGATCTAGAGTAGAAATTGAGGGTTGCGGGATAGGTGGATCAATGCTTGTTCTTCGTTAAAATTAATTGAAATTATCTTTGTGCCTTGTCTTCGTTGCTATTTTTCTTTTTAGTTATAGAATAGATTTATTTAGTTAGTTTAGGTCCGCAACTATATTTCCTGGCTTTGGATTGACAACCCTCTGTCCAGTTTATTGTTTCTTTGTTTTTGTTTCTAGTTATTTCTCGTGACAATTTAGAAAAATTAAGAACTAGACCAACCCCGATTCCCTGTGAGGTAGACCCGGTATTAGTTGCTATACTACGATCCCTGCACTTGGGGTATACCGGATTTATAATTTATTACATGTTGTTTTTCCATTGATAAAATCCGAGACAGTGGACTTGCTGTAGTAGGGAGTTCTTTCAAAGAATTTTACATCCATAGAATTGTAAAATCTCTTTTCAGAAGGAGAATAACACTTGTAACCTTTCCTGTCCTTTGCATATCCTAGGAAAATGCACTTGTGAGCTTTGGGATCAAGTTTGCTTCTGTGTTGGGCATGGATATAAACAAATACAGTGCAACCAAAGATTTTTGGAGGTAATTGGGAAATAAGATGAGGGCATGAGTGTGTGGTCAGAAGGGTTTGGATAGGAGTTTTGAAGCCTAACACTTTGCTGGGAAGTCTATTGATTAAGTCTGGTGAACATGATTGATCTAGCCATCTCCAGCAGGTGCCTGTTCTTTCTCTCAGCAACCCCATTTTAGTGAGGTGTTTCCACACAACTACTGATATGGACAATCCCCTTATTCATCAATAAATTACTGAGGTTAGACTCATAGTACTCAAGTGCATTATCAGTCTTTAAGATCTTGATCTTAGTGTCAAATTGAGTAGAGATCATGTTGTAAAATTCCTGAAAAATTGTTCCAACATCAGATTTTTTTTTTCCTTCATTAAAAACAACCATGTGTTCCTAGTATGATCATCAATGAAAGTGACAAACCACCTTTTTCCTGTTATACTTTTTACTCTTGAAGGTCCCCATACATCACTATGAATTAAAGTGAAAGGTGTGGATGGCACATAAGGCAGTTTGGTATACACAGATTTGGTAAGTTTGGCAAATTGACAAATATCACATTGAAGATCATTGACATTACATCCTTTAAATAATTCAGGAATTACAGACTTCAAATAACCAAAACTTGGTTGTCCTAGTCTATAATGCCATAACATGATATTGTCTAAGGTTGAAGTGCAGGCTGTTGAGGCAGATTCAGTCTTCAGTCTTCTGTCTTTAGCAGGGTTGACCACATACAATCCTGAGCAGGGTTTAGCCTTCCCAATCACTTCTTGTGAAGAAGGGTCCTGGAAAGTGCACTGATTCTTATTAAAAACAACAGTCCAATTTAAATCTTTTGCGAGTCTACTGACAGAAATGAGATTGCAGTCTAATTATGGAACAAATAGGACATCCTTTAGGCATATCTTATTAGTGAGTTTACCATTTCGAAAACCTTTTGCACATGAGATAGATCCATCAGCAGTCTTAACATTGTGAATTTGATGACATGGCATAAGGTGAGTTATGAGGTTTTTTTTGCCAGTCATATGGGAGGAGGCCCCAGAATCAACAATCCATGTTTCATTACTAATAGAAGAGTAGAATTTACCTGCACTAGCCTGAGTAGCCGTGTCAGTAGAGGGACTACCTTCTTTTTGTTGAGTGAGGAAAGCTTTGAATGTAGCAAACTGAGCATTCAACTTGTTATCATTCTCCTCTTCATTGACATGCCTGCCCTGACTTTCCCCTGGTAGGTTTGGAGGAGTTAGGCTTGCCATGTAGCTTCCAGCAAGTGTCCTTGGTGTGATTTGTGCGTTTGCAGTGCTCACAGAACAACTTTCCAGTTCTATCACTAGGCTTCCTGGATGTCTCAGTACCCTCAGCAGGCTTTCTTGACAGTCAGCAAGGTAGCACTTTCAGCAGGGTTGTCAACAGGGGAGTTCAGCAGCATCACTTTCCTCTTGCTTTCCTCATGTTTGACCTCAGCAAACATGGATTTGAGATTGGGGAGAGGTTTTGTGGCAAGGATTCTTCCTCTAACATCATCAAGAGTAGGATTCAGTCCAATAAGAAACTTGAATACTCTTTTTTTTCTCAATAATGTCCTTATAAAGGGCCGCATCCTTAACATCATTCAAGGGTGAGTTTCCAACATATCTAGGTGTTGCCATGCCCTAGATAGTTGGTTGAAGTATTGAGTTACAGACATATCTCCTTGTCTACATTTTTGAATCTGAGCTTCAAGTTCATACACTTCTGATGTATTATCTTTCTTGGAGTAAAGATCTCTGGCATTATCCCAGATTTCCTTAGCAGTACCAAACATCATAAAGTTCTCACTGATTTCTTTTGTCATTGATCTTGTGAGAATGGTCATGACTTGATTATTAGTAGTGTCTCATGCTTCAAATCTGGGGTAATCTTCAGCAGGGGTAGGTTTAGAGCCAGACAGGTATCCCATCTTACCTTGTCCAGAGATGTACATTTTCATAGATCTTGACCACAGCAAGTAGTTGTTTCCATCAAGTCTGTGATTTGTAAAAGAATGGTTTTCAGTGACCCCAGTCTGCTGAGGCAGCTGGGACTCAACTGAGGGTGAGGAAGCTTCAGACAATGAAGACATTTTTGATTCAGCAGGGTACTGAGAATTTGCAGCGGATTCAGGTGATTAAGGCTCCGATACCATGAAGAGAGTTTGAGAAAGTAAATAATACTTGAGTAAACTTCAACTTGGTTTTATTCATCAAATGAAAGAAGTATAAATAGTTACAATTGAGGGGGGAGACTAGCTAGCTTGGCGGCCACTTGAGTATATAGCTATGGGCGGCAGGCAAGCATGTAAAAAGTAAAAGTTATGTCTATAACATAAAGTAAATTAGAGTTTGACATATTAATTGTTTGTGTGTACCACAAATAATATGTCCTTTTACAAATAAAGTGTACAAATAATGTAAAATAATGTATACACGAAATAAATAAATATTACATAATATTTGATATGTAATATTTCCACAAAATCAGAATTATTTCACGTTCAGTTCTACGTTGAGAGCAAAAGAAAAGCAAAGAAGACTTCTTCTAATTTCTCTCTGGTTCTTGGTCGGTTTTCAGAATCGTTTGAAGATACAGAATCAGCGGGAAGAGAGGATCGTTTTGATAGCAAAAGTTTAGAGTTTCGTAAAGGTATGATTTTGGCTCTAAATATAGAATCTTGAAGATTAGATCTTCTTTTGGTGTTCTAGTTGATCAATTCATAGTTTAGATTGTTTAGGAACCCTTGATCACAATTAATTTAGGTTTAATTGTTGATCAATTAGGTTTGAGTTGGAGTTTGCAATTGAGGGCTGCAGTCTTTCTTGAAGGTTTGGCTTTGGTGCTGCTTGCTAATAAGGTAAGGGGCTCTTCCTATTGTTTAATTAGGTTTATGATGTTTAAGGTTGAGTGTTTGTGGTGTTTTAAATGCTAGATATCATGTCTACTTGTTGTTAGATGAATATGTGATGTTTAGTTGTGTAAAAGTTGTACTTTTCTGCTGTTTTGATGAGTATATGGTTGAAGAACATGTTTGGTTTGGGTTGGAAATCGTAAAGTGTAGAAAATTGCAAGTTTTAGGTTTTTTCGGTGCACAAGCGTATGCTTGTTCAAGGCAAGCGCACACCTGCGCTGGCTGATTCAAAACAAAATGTTTACTGAGAGCACAAGCGCACGCTTGCTCATGGAAAGCGTACACCTGCTCAAGTCAAGCGTACACCTGCTCAAGGCAAGCGTACACTGCGCTGGATGAATGAAAAACAGAATGCTAATAGTTACACAAGCGCACGCTTGACCAAGGCAAGCGCACTCTTGACCCAGTTTCTCATGAAAATATGTGTTTTAATACTATACATGGTTTAGGAACGTTCTAATGGATCTAATAACATTAAATGAACTTGAACAAGCCCTGATTAAGCTTCTGATGCGTTTAGTTCCGGCACCGAATGTACTCTTCAAGGGAGTTGAAGTTCGGACCGTCGGAAGAGTATGATTGGCTTGTGCTTTGATGAATTAGAATTCATCAATGTCTGTGTATGTGCTAGGCCTTGTCCGTGTCTAGTGATCTAGGAAAGAGGGTAGTAGAGGTGATGGAGCTTACTTGAAAATACTTAGTGTTAGCATTCATACAACCAAACAAGAATTGAAAAGGAGAAGATGAATGCTGGAAGCTTGTGATATTACAATAAAAAGCATACCTAGTAGAACACAAGAGAGAGGCTTATATAGCCAGGCACAAAGCAAAACTAAAAGGAAAAAGACTAAAAAAGCCCATAAGGCTAAAATACTAATAGCTAATATAAATATATATGCTAACACCCCCCCCCCCCTCAAACTCACGATGGTACAACAAGAAGCATCGAGAGTTTGTCAACGAAAAATCTATGACGCTCGACAGTGTGAGACTTCATGAAGAAGTCAGCCAACTGCAAGGATGACGGATTAAACGGTAGAGAAATGGTGCCGTGATCCAAATGATGCCGAGTGAATTGACAGTCAATCTCAATGTGTTTGGTGCGCTCATGAAACACCGTATTGTGAGCAATCTGAATGGCACTCTTATTATCACAATACATAGGAGTGGGGTCAGAAAGAGTAACTCCCATGTCAGCCAGTAACCAACGCAACCATATAATCTCAGCCGTAGTGGAAGCCATAGCACGATACTCTTCCTCGGTGGAAGAACGGGAAACTACATCTTGTTTCTTGCTTTTCCACAAAATAAGAGAATCACCAAGAAAAATACAAAACCAAGTCGTGGACTTCCGAAAAGTCGGATCACCAGCCCAATCTGCATCAGAAAAAGCACGAAGCTCCAAGGAAGAAGTGGATGGAAACAAAAGACTCTGGTAAAGAGATCCCCGTAGGTAACGCAAAATAGGCACAACAGCAGCCCAATGTACAGCAGTAGGTGCTGAAATAAACTGACTAACAATGTGAACAGCATAGGCAATATCAGGGCGAGTGATCGTCATATAAACAATACTGCCAACAATGGACCTATACAGAGTGGTATCTGGTAGATGAGTGCCATCATCTGGAGTATACTTTGCGTTCAGCTCGAGAGGAGTGTCAGAGGTGCGAGTGTCAGTGAGCCGTGCACGGTGAATAATATCAGCAGCATACTTGGACTGAGAGAGGAGGTAACCTCGTGGTGAGGAGGCAACTTCAATTCCCAAAAAATATCGTAAAGGGCCCAATTCTTTCATCTCAAAGCAACGGGACAAAGTTGCTTTCAAATCCACAATACCATCAACATCATCACCCGTAATAATCATATCATCAACATATAACAAAAGGAGAACACGACCAGTAGAAGTCGATCGAATAAATAAAGCAGAGTCATAAGGGCTAGAGACAAATCCAAGGGAGATCACAACCCGAGAAAATCTATCATACAAAGACCGAGGGGCTTGTTTAAAGCCATACAGTGCCTTCTTAAGGCGACAAACCTGTTCTGGAGCATGAGAAACACCTGGTGGGGGAACCAAATACACTTCTTCCTTCAAGTCGCCATTCAAAAAGGCATTTTTAACATCCATCTGAGATATATGCCACTGACGAACAGATGCAACAGCAACGAGGACACAGACTGAAGTCATCTTGGCAACAGGAGCAAAAGTCTCCTCATAATCTAAACCATACTCTTGAGCAAACCCCTTAGCAACTAAGCGGGCCTTGTATCGCTCAATAGAACCATTAGATTTCATCTTAACTTTGTACACCCATCTAGAACCAATAGTCTTTTTACCTGCAGGAAGATAAACAAGGTCCCAAGTACCAGTCTTGTCTAAGGCAGACAGTTCCTTAGCCATAGCATTTTGCCAATCACGGGAACGAACAGCCTCCTTATAAGAGGAAGGCTCAGAGATAGGATCAATGGAAACAAGAAAGGAAGCAAAAGACTTAGAATAACAAGAATAGGCAAAATCATGTAACTGAGTAGACTTACGTATGCGTACCGGATAGCGGGGCTCTGCAAGATCCGTCGTCACAAACGGTGATTGGGTAGCCGTATCAGGGGTCGGATCGGAGAATCATCAATAATAGGTGCAGTAGGAGGTGAAGAGTCAGACGAGAAAGGATCAATGTGAATAAGATCAGATTTAGTCAAGTTGTGGGTGCTGGCGGGAATGGTAAAGAAAGGGATATGCTTAAGGAAGGAGACATGGCGAGACACGTATAGTTTTCGAGAAGAGGGATCATAACAACAATAACCTTATTGACCTATACCATACCCAAGGAAAACACATATAGCAACACGAGAAGAAAGTTTGGATAGTTTTACATGGAACCGAAGACTCTTAAGAGAGAATAATTAGGTGTTTGACCAAATAATTGTTCATAAGGAGAAAGGCCATAGCTATGAGCAGTCGGGATACGATTAATAATGTAAGCGGAGGTGAGGATAGCTTCTCCCCAAAACTCATTTGGAACACTAGCGGATAGCACCATAGACCTAGCAGTTTCAACAATATCTCGATGTTTTCTCTCAGCAACACCATTCTGCTGTGTGGTATCAGTGCATGAAGACCGATGCACAGTACCTTCAGAAAGAAAAAGATCAGACAAGGCTGTGCCATCTAACAAGGCTATGCCATCTAGGCACACAAAGACAAGACCAAACTAGGCCAACAAGACAAAGAGGCCCAACACTTGCATAATAAACAGAGGGAGCCATTGATTGATCCCATGACCTCCAGCTCTGATACCATGTTAGCATTCATACAACCAAACAAGAATTGAAAAGGAGAAGATGAATGCTGGAAGCTTGTGATATTACAATAAAAAGCATACCTAGTAGAATACAAGAGAGAGGCTTATATAGCCAGGCACAAAGCAAAACTAAAAGGAAAAAGACTAAAAAAGCCCTTAAGGCTAAAATACTAATAGCTAATATAAATATATATGCTAACACTTAGGTGGCTAGTTAACAACTAATAATAAACGTACGTGTGTAGTTAAAAGACTAAACATCGTAACATTCTTGGTAAGGCACCTAGCTATATCGCGATGTGTGGGCGGTCAGATAAAGTGAATAACTTTGCTGGCCCATAAACGGCTAAATGGCAGGGGGACTTCACCGAACGTGTACACTATCGGGTCTTAACCCATGGCTATCGGTGTGATCCATTGATAGGTTGCAAACGATACCTCGTGGTGGGTAGCACCATGCGTTGTGCCCTTGAGTGCCGATGTGACAAATATAAGTTAAGTTAGAAACGTTTAGTCACGACATGTTGATGAACATGAAGTGAACTTTAGAATTGAGTCGGTCTCATAAAGACAACTTAATAATAAATAATAAACCTTTCGTTGTAAGACTTGATTACATTAGCTTCTTCCTCTTGCTAAGTACCTTTGTACTTACCTCAATTGCATATGTTGTTTTGTGTGCTTTTGGGGTGAGAAGACGAACAGGTTAGCCTTGAGATCGTTGAGGAGTTCGATGATGATTTGATGACGTTGGTGCTGTTGATGCATTCTATTACTTTTCGATTAAAGGTTGTACTATAGTGTGTTGTAGATTCTTTAGATAACCTGTTGTACTTTTATTCCAAGTTTGTAAGACAAGGGTTGTATCTTTATTTTGTAAAATCGTACGTTGTAAGCTTTATCTCATTGTTTTAAACTTTTCCTTTATACCCCTAGTCGGTTTCTATTCTATTCTAGTAGCATTTATGGTTCTGCCCGAGCCTTTTTAGTTTCCGTTGCTTAAATTTTGATACGACGACGTAGAGGTTGGCGTATAATATTGAATTTATTTAATGTTATACGCGCCGAACGTTCTCTTCCGGATAAGGGCTCGGTATCCGGGAGCAGGGCGTTACAGGAAACCAGAGGGCATAATGAAACAGTACAGTTGATTCTGTACCTGTTTCAGGGACTAGTTCTTCAAGACATGATGCTTTTATTCTTGACATGGCCTCCTCCTCCCCAAATTGCTCCCACCATCAAGTAGAACACTCAGATATTTGTATATATTGCTCTGAATCATGAGCTTAATCTCCTCTAATTCCTCATTAGTGAAGTTGTTCCCATAGAGAAATTTCGCCTGGAAGAAATAGTATATAAAGCTTTCAATGAGGAAAAAAAGGAGATAATTTGGGAAAAGTAAGCACAAAAAGGCAAACTAGTAACTAGAAATGAAAAAGAAAAAGTACAGCATAATAAGGGAATCAGGCCCCAAAAGAATTACGAACACAATGGCCCCAAAAGAATTACGAACTCAATTCATAAACAGTTTTACGAGCCTTGCATAACTCTTTCATTGTTTTCTTTTTGGGTTCTCCACACTACTTCTCAAGCTTGCTTTTCTTGCCTATGGTGGTAATGTCTGCAATCAATTATACGGCACATTAGAATAGTTATTACAACTTTGATATGTTTATGCTAGATGATTAAAATTCATCCAATAACCAAATTCAGACAGGGCCCTCACCACTTGGCTGAGCTCATTCCCCTAGACCATTGCAAATTGCACCTGTAACTGAAATAATAGAAACGTTTACACGGAAAGCTATCATGAGCACCACTCTCAATTACATAAAATCTGCAAGCCTCCTGCACGCAACAAAAGTAATTAACCAGTGTCATAGCATGATTAGTGCAAACATTTACCAAACGACAAGAAGCATAAAGAAATAATCAAAAGAAAATTTCACATATGAAATGGGAATGCTTGCTTGATTTCACAAATCTGAGAAATGGAATATCAAGAGTATAAACAAATGCTTATAAACTTGACTAATTCCAACAAGGGCTTAGGATATGTGATGTGGTGACTAAACAACATAAGAATTCAGCTTGTTTGAGTGATCTACATTGTGCATTATCAAATGAATACCATAGACAATATAGAGTAGCTTTAATATTTGTTACAATGCATATGCTATCATTGCTATGTAAATAGGCTAAGTTACAAATAAAAAAACCGAATAAGTTTACCAGAAAACTCAAATGAGATTCCAAACGGTAGCACAAAGATTGAGGAATGAGACAAGTCTTCCCTCATAATATATTCTTAGTATCTAATGACACCATGCGAATCATACAAGATGAAGGAAATCATACAGAAGATGCAATATAAATAAGGAAATGGAAGAGCAAAGAAAATTCATGTCAATTCTACATAATTAGGCACTGGGCATGATGAAGATGCAACAGAAATCGAATTAAAAAAATTGACCTTCCGCTTCAGCAATAGAAATAGCGCAAAGGCGAAATGTTCTGTATCTAATTGGTTGAATCATCGTCATCATCTCATTCTTCTCTATCCAACTAATTTCCGTTTTCTGGTCCTCCCCCTTCTCCTTCTCCTTCTCATCCGCCGGCCGTAGATTTCCGTCGATCAGAAGCAATCTATATGGAGAACTTGAACAAAACTCTTCTACCGACTTGGAATCTAGGGTGACGATGCCAAGTATTGTACCTACCTACGTGGCACCTCCTTAGTGGCCCGACGATTAGTTTGGAGAGAACAGTGCTAAGAACCTCACTAGTGTAGCCCGTCCACTCGTCCCTTTCCTCCCAGGTCGGTTAGTGCCCAGGCGTGACTTCTGGTGCTTACGAGTACATCTTACACCCATTTCTGCTGGGTGCAAGCACTCTAGTAGGTGCAAGCACTATAGTATGTCCGTGACCTGCCTTGGTGCTCGGTGTAGGTCGTCATATCTATTAACCGGTTCTGGTAGGTGTTAGTCCGACCACGCTCCCTGACCTCCATAGGTCGGCCGAGCAGCTTAAGTCAGTTCGGACCGCATCGTCAGCCCGAGTCTCTCTCATCCTATTCCCTTTGCAGGTTGGCCAATCTTTGTGATCTACTCAACCCGTAACCGATCCCCGTGGTCGGTTCGGTCCCTCTCCAATCAACCATTCTACTTACGCCTAACCGAGCTGTTTCTAGTTCGGCTCCCTGTCCCTCGGAACAGTCCAGGTATAGAAGGTTTTGACCTGTCCAGCCCAAGTCGTCTAGGTTAGGCAGAGTTCATCACATATCATATTTCCCACACGTTTAACAGACAGATAACTATGGAAAGAATCCTGAGCCATAAAGGCTCCAATCTTTGTCATTTAATACAAATATTCGAATATCATAATTATCTCCTAGAACCTAGGAGATTAATCAATCATAATCCTTTTCCTTAGGGAACACGGTAATCAGTGTCCATCACAGACACGCAACACGCTAACTCTAGGGCACAAGCCCCTCTATATAAACAAATCCCTAAGGAACTACGAAGACTTGATTCCAATCCCTGCATTGGATACGTAGGCAGCTTGAGAAACAACATCTCAGGTGCAGTCTAAACCACCCCCCAAAGCATCCCTCTTTATTGTGTTTCTGTGCTTCTGGAGAGTCCTTAGGTTATCACCAAGGAAAGGAGCCTGAAAGATTACCCTGACAATTTTTGGATCGTCAATTGGCGCTAGAAGGAGGGCCCTTTGCATGATAATCTACGGAATAGACTTCGAATCATCATGGTGACCACGCGACAACAAAGCCGCCAATGGAAGTAACGCCAACAATGCTACCGACTCAAACACGAACAACCACCAGAACCATCAATCGGAAGACATCTCTCTTGATGCAACTCGCCAGGCATTGGTGGATCAGCTCACGGCTCTCGATGATGTAGCAAAAGAAGCCGTTCTCAATGCCGTCTTGGCAGAAGAGGACGAAGAGGATGAAGACTGGGAAGGTGTAGAAGAAGAAGACCCCCTCGATGAGAATTCCCAGGATCTGCACCAACCGAGCGGAGGATCGTCTGTAGAAAAGTCCCAGGATCAGGATCCAGAAGAAGAAGATGACCCCAGTGATGGATCATGGAAACAAACACCTTCTCCCCCAAGGCGAAGAGGCAACCGAAAGGATGATCGATCATCATCCTCAAATCTCAGAAAACAATTGATTGTACCCCAGGCGATGGAGGCGGCTCGCGCCGGCGGAAGCCATAGCGGGGAAGGAAATCAACACTCCTAGCCCTCGAATCTCCTTTCTCCGAGCAAATCGACAAGCCTATCCCCGACCCGTAAGGTTTAAGATCCCAAAGTTAGAGCCCTACGACGGAACCAAAGACCCCCGGGATCACTTGTTCCCGGTATCTCACGCACATGAATCTCGGCGTGCCCTAGAGGAGATAAAGTGTAAAGTGTTTCCCGCGCCGCTCACGGATCGAGCTCGGGAATTGTTCAAGAAAATACCGCCCGGACCATCTACGTTTCGACACTCATTTTATCCGAAGAAAGAGTGTCGAAACCGTAGATGGTCCGGGAGGCTATATGCCAAGCTGTTCTCCATCAAACAGAAGAAAGATGTGACTGCTCTCCAATACCTCAAAAGGTTCAGTGAAGAGTATTTTCAAGTACGAGACGCCGAGGATCAGGTTCGGATCACATCTTTTGTGGCAGGACTACGCGAAGGGAGGCTATATGCCAAGCTGAGCAGCAAACTCCCCGCATTTCTGGAGGAATGCTTGGAAGTAGTGTTCAAGCACTGTCAGGGAGAAGAAGCCAATCGGGTAAAGCACAAAGTAGACAAGTCGGAATCCAAGAAGGATAAGACCGAGGATACATCTGACAAGAAGAGGAAGTCGTTCGTAGACCGTGCGAGCGGATCAACAACGGGCCGATCCGAGAAGAGAAGCGCCTTGCAGCCGTGGGAATTCTCGGTGTTAAACAGGCCTCGGGAGCAAGTGTTGGCAATCATGGAAAGAAAGGGTTTGGCGAGAAACCCCGCGCCGCTGCGAACTCCCTTGGAAAGAAGGGATCAAAACAAGTTTCGTAGCTATCATCAAGACACTAGGCATGAGCTGGACAATTGCAGAGATTTCCAGCGCGACGTGGAGGCCGCAATTGCGGAAGGAACGCTGGATGAGGTGGTAGAGCGACCTCGGTATGGTGAGCGTCGAGGACGACGAGAATTCCCACAGAAGAATTTTAATCAAGATCGTGATCGACCAGTAAATCCCCAGCGAAGACAGGATCAATCTCCGACAAAGGTCAACAGAGGAACAATCGCCCAATCAACACCATCAACGCCATTGTAGGGGGCCCTAGTAATGCATTCGAAGTCGTCAATCCAAATACCCGATCAGGAGGCACACAGGCTGGTAGGGGAAGTCTAATCCCTTTTCAGGAAGTAGGTTATGGACCAAAGGACTCACTCCCCTTGGTCCCGAACAATGAAGGCTTAGTGATTGAAGCCGTGGTAAACAAAAACCTGGTGAAACGAGTCTGTGTCGACACTGGCAGCGCCGTCAACGTTCTGTACTTGGCAGCTTTTCAGGCTATGAATCTTAAAGAGTCCAAACTAATCCCTGTTTCAGCACCCTTGTTTGGATTTGCAGGTCCTCCTATACATCCTCTAGGGATGGTTCGGCTCGCGACGACGTTTGGAAAGGAATCAGCGGGAAGGACACTCTTGGTCAATTATGTGGTGGTCAAATCATCGTCAGCATACAACATAATTTTGGGAAGGCCTGCTTTAATAGATCTACGGGCTGTAATCTCCCCAACTCACATCAATCTGAAGTTCCTGACCGATCGCGGTCCAGTGGAAATCAAAGGAGACCTCGAGGTCACTCGAAGTTGCTATGCGGCCATCATCAAGGACAAAGGAATCATCTTGGGTTGATCGGTTCGGCCAGTTTATCATTTAGCACTTTCTCTTTTCTGCACCTTCATTCTGTCCGTCTGTTTTTGCTATTTGCCTTGGATACTTTTGGTTCATTTCCGTACTATGTTTTTACTCCTTTTGATGTCCGTTCTAGATATCCTTATTTTCTTTGAATAAATGATTTCTTTGCGTTAATATACTTGCTTTGTACGACCGGTTCACGTTGTCTTTCAAATTCCACAGGACGTCAGTCCGACCTGACCCTAATCGCCATGTGTGTAAACGAGAAGTCAGCGCTATCCTGGCCCTGATCGTCCTTAAAACTCCACGCGACGTCAGTCCGACCTGGCCCTAATCGCCACACTTTTAATCGAGAAGTCAGCACTAGTCTGGCCCTGCTCGTCCTTAATGCTTCACGTATGAAGTCTTTTTGCAGTGTCAAGTTTGCCCAATCTTGCTCGATTAGTCTTAAGATCAATTTCGCCTAGCCCTGTTTACTATAAGTTAAGATAAGATTAAGGTTACGCGCGGCGCCGCAGTTAAGTACTTAGTTTATTATCGTCGGAGCTCATGAATAAAACTCGGCCCTATATACTAGCAATCATGAAATATAAACCTTCAGAGTTGCACACAGGGCAGCAAGCCCCTTAAATAAACTCATAGGGTTTGATACAATTAAAACCCGAGCATTGAGCTCGGCATAGTACATAATTCAAACATGTATGCCGTCCATCAGTCCGAGCCGGTGCATGGCATACAGGGGGCCTACCTCTCCAACAATGACTAACAAGAACAAGCAACAAAAACAAGCCTGTCAGTAGTAATAACTTAGAAAAATTAGGGCAATTTTCTTCGCCTTTAAAAAACTAATTAGTTAGGCCAATCCTACCCTGATCAATATAATGGTATCCGTCTAAGCTTTGTATTAAAAATGACCAGACTTTGTCCTGCTCATCATAATATGAAACTAATCTAGAAATAGATTCCCGAGCCCACAAAGAGCTCGGCCGTGCGTACAAAAATTAGAGCATTCTCGAAAACTTCGGAATGACGGACCGAGTGAATAAAAACTTAAGTCTCGCGTGAGCCGAACGCACGCGCCGGGCTCACTAACGGAAGCCTAAACAAAACTTATCGAGTAACAAACAAAAAATTACTTGGATGGAATCGCAACCCGATGTTATTCGTCCGGGTTAGTTTACGCTAAATGCGATCGATTCGCCCCGATCGACGAGAACTATGCCTTGTATGATTTGTGGAATTTGTTATGAAATGGTACGCTTGGTGCCGATAATTAACTTGAACCCCCATGTTTGTTCAAGCCAAATATAACAAGTAAAAGAAATACTTGAGGGCTTACCCCTCCGATAGCATAAAAAAGACAATCGACAAAACCGAACTCTACATAGCTCATGAACAAGAGCATCTAACTTTACAAAATAGGGCGGGTATGCGAGTAGAGCTCGGTCTCGAATAAGCATGCAATCTTTAAATTAGAACTGCATACCGAGCAAAACAACCCTTAACAAATTTTACACTAAGGCTAATAATCCGAGCATCAGGCTCGGCAGAATTACATCTAAAGTATGCCACCCAAAGTTTAAAACTAATGCATGGCATACTGGGGGCGTACTACCCCAATAGCATAACGAAACAACAAAATATTAAAGAACAAATGCAATGCACAACTCAAAAACGAAAATAATCTCTTTACCGAATAAAGTGAAGTCATGTTACAAAAATTATCTTCTAAATCAAAACAAGAAACAAAACCCATACAAACTTTAAGAGTCGGGGGCAAGACTCTTCTGAGGCTCGGACGGAAGGGCCGAGTCGGTCGTTGTGGCCGGCTGGGCATTATACTTGGAAACAATGTCCACCCGGGCTTTAAAATCTTGAATGCGCTCGGTATAAGCCGCGCCCATCCCTTGCTGGTAAAAGGCCCTCTTAGGAAGGTCATCCAGCACAAGGGAAGGATTTTGCATCATTGCCTCATCCACCCCTTAAGTATACCCATGGTAGAGGATGGGGATTAACAGCACCTTTAAAGCCTCGGCGAGCTCAACCGAAGCTTTGTATTCCCGGATGACCTCGGCATCCCGAGCAGAGGTTGTAGCCTCCAATTCGGCCACCTTTGCTAAAAGGTCACCGACCTCCTTCTCCTTCATTTTCTTCTCCTCGGCAAGTTCATCCGACAAGGACTTCAGCTCCTTCTCCTGAGCCAGCAGCTGGGCCTACTGGGCCTTCATCTCTGTATCCTTAAGGCGAGCAGCCGCCTTAAGCTCTTCCCTCGCTTGCCTTAGCTCGGCAGCCTTATTCTTGTGGGCAGCTAGGTCTGTAGAAGCCTTGCCCAACCTCCTGAAAACTTCCTGGCCGATCATGCCACCCTGAACAAACATAAAGAATATATGTATTAGAATTACAATAGTCAAGTTTCTTAAACAAAAATAGAGTCAGGACAGGATGCTTACCAGCTCCACAGTCTTGCAGCCAAGGATCGCAACTCTTCGTCGGACATGCCGGCGACCCACCGCCGTTCGAAAGCGCCTCGTCCCGAGCCCCTCGGGAGCATTAGACTTGCTCTCTTTTCGAGGAACGCCCTCGCATGAGAGGTCGGCCTCAGACGGATCGCCTTTCTAGAGACTAGCTCCCTCTCAACTGTTTCCTCAAGAGCCTCTAAGACGACTTGCTCCTGAGTTGGGACCGACGAAGAAGCACCCGCCACATTTGTTATAGGATCCTCTAGAGGTAAAGCGCGAACAGTGGGAGTCAGGACTGGTGGGCGAACCGCCACCTCTTTCTCCGCCCCAGCCAACAACTCAGCAAAATCAGCCATTGCCGATGTAAACGAAGCGTTAGTTGGACAAGATAATACAATAGAAAAGTTAATTTAATAAGACAAAGAGGCCCTACAGGACTCCCTCTCATCCTCTGTAAACTCAATGTAGGGTTCAGGCCCCGCATCCTCCAGACGAGCAGCTGTAATCTGATCTTCATATAAATCCTGCCACTCGATCGAATACCCCGACTTCCCGACTTTCTTCACCCATGAATCCGACGGTTCGGGCTCTCATCTTTATCTAGGTCGACCGAGTTCCATACGCTCGTTCGGGATGACCCTCATGACGAACGTAGAAGAATCTTTCCTTCCACCGTTTGAAAGAATCCCTTCCAGGAACCAGGATAGGGATATCAGAGCCTTTGCCATGCCTTCTGGAAAAGTAGTACCGGTAGGGGTGGTCCTTCACCCCTACTCGATGATAGAAAAATCGAACTTCTTCGCACTAAACCTAACATTCAAGAACCCGCACCGGATAGCAAACCCAATGACGGCCCTAATGCCATTGGGGGCTATCTCGTTAAATCCCAAGCCCGTAATGCCCGAGTACACCAAGAGTGCCGGACGAAAGGTAGTCTCGACCTACCTCAAAATACTCCCGGTGGACCGTGCAAAAACCCTCCGGTGGGTCCGGAGCAAACAACTTCGGTTCCGAAGGCAGCGTCGGAACAAATCTCTCCTTATCCACCCCATACAATTCACAGATCTCATCTACATCCTCTTGTTTCAAGATTGACCTAACGTCCCTACTATCCGCAATAGCCATCTCAGAGAAATCGAGTATAGGGCTCCGGGAAAATAAGGTTTATACTAAGAATAACCAAGACACAAAGCGAAAACGCAGAAAAAGAGACACTTACTTGGAAATTGAGGAAGAAATGAAGAATGGTAACCGGCGGCAGGTCTTCTGTTTGAATACCAAGCGTATTTATGAAACGATTGATATGACGGGGTTATAACCCCCACTCACCTCAAAAAATGGCCTCAATTAGTAATTAATGGGCAGCAACGCCTCGTTTCCCGGGTTAGCTATAATGACGTCTCAACTAGCCTTGCCACTTGGCAGTTCCTTTCCAATTTTGAAAACCACAAGTTCAACCTCCGTGTCGAGCCATCACCTTAATAGATCCGAACCGACCAACCAAAGGTCGGCTGGATCTAGGGGGCTTATGAAAATGCCAAGAATTGTACCTACCTACGTGGCACCTCCTTAGTGGCCCGACGATCAGTATGGAGAGAACAGTGCTAAGAACCTCACTAGTGTAGCTCATCAACTCATCCCTTTCCTCCCGGAGTCGGTCGGTGCCTGTGCGTGACTTCTGGTGCTTACGAGTACATCTTGCACCCAGTTCCGCTGGGTGCAAGCACTCTAGTCTGTCCGTGACCTGCCTTGGTGCTCGGTGTAGGTTGTCATATCTATAAACCGGTTCTGGTAGGTGTTAGTCCGGCCAAGCTCCCTGACCTCCATAGGTCGGCCGATCAGTTTAAGTCAGTTCGGACCGCATCATCAGCCCGAGTCTCTCTCGTCCTATTCCCCTTGCAGGTCGTCCAATCTTTGTGCTCTACTCAACCCGTAACCGATCCCCGTGGTCGGTTCGGTCCCTCTCCAATCCACCATTCTACTTACGCCAAACCGAGCTGTTTCTAGTTTGGCTCCCTGTCCCTCGGAACGGTCCAGGTATAGAAGGTTTCGACCTGTCCAGCCCAAGTCGTCCAGGTTAGGTAGAGTGCATCTCTTATCATATTTCGCACGTGTTTAACAGACAGATAACTATGGAAAGAATCCTGAGCCATAAAGTCTCCAATCTTTGTCATTTAATACAAATATTCGAATATCATAATTATCTCATTGAACCTAGGAGATTAATCAATCATAATCCTTTTCCTTAGGGAACACGTTAATTAGTGTCTATCACAGACACGCCACACGCTAACTCTAGGGCACAAGCCCCTCTATATAAACAAATCCCTAAGAAACTACGAAGACTTGATTCCAATCCTCGCATTGGATACGTAGGCAGCTTGAGAAACAACATCTCAGGTGCAGTCTAAACCACCCCCCAAAGCATCCCCTTTTATTGTGTTTCTGTTCTTCTGGAGCGTCCTTAGGTTATCACCAAGGAAAGGAGCCTGAAAGATTACCCTGACGATTTTTGGATCGTCATAGGGAAACACGCATTCACAAATACTGCCGAGATTGATTCTTCTCTCATCCGCGAGATTAGAGCTGAAATTTGAAGTTCGATGAAATTTGGAGCTTTATGACCAATGAGGGAGAGGGAGGGAAAAGAAGATATTTACAACTGATTTATTTCCTATTTTTAGAACTGTACGGGTTTATTGGTCCAGGGATTTATTTATAATACTTATTGGTCCAGGGATTTAACTTATCCAATTCTTCCTTCAATTTTTTTTATCATAGTCCGAGTTGAGTCGGTGTAAACGATCCGAGTCGAATATTTAACTTATCGAGTTGGTCATAGTTTAAATTTTACAAACTTGAGTTGGAACATTAACTTAATATAAGTATCAAGTGGGCCTAGTCCACCTCGAGACTTTTCGAACTGAACTTCAATCACTCACGATCACTTAGCTCATTTACTTCCCTAATCGTGACAAACTGTGCTTGTTACGTAAATCATTGTAGATTTCATTATATTAAAAAAATTGTTGTCACAAAGCCCTACACCAAAGTTGGTCACACAACACACACAAGTGAAATCCTATCTTTTGTAACAACTCATCAAATCTTTCGCAACAGAAAAATTTTTTTGTCACTAATTAACACACCTTTTCGTGACAAAATAAATCATTGTCATCATAAGCTACCATTTGTGACCATTCTACTCTTTGTCACCAAAGATTTGTCACAAAAAAATCTTTTTTTGGTAGTGAGTGGGGACGGTACCCCGAAGGTTCATGCCACAGTTGGGAAAACAAGGGCAAACAAGGGCGACGGTTGGTGCGTGGGTCCTAGGGTATGGATAGGGTTGACTGGACCGTGTATGAGGTTTTCACGGTGAAGGTTGATTCCTTTTCCCTTACAATCGGCCGGCGTTGTCAGGCATGGCTACTTCTCGTGAAGTGCGGTTGAAATCCATGGTAAAAAGGGTGTTTGGGTAAAGTCCCCCCATTCCTCCTTGGAATGGGGGGAATGCTCGGCAAAAACTGATGCTTGTATATGAACCTGACATGTTCTATTAATGTTCTTCAGTATTAAATACTCCCTCCATTCCTATTTATATATCGTAGTTGCCAAAATCAAAATTTTCTTTTTATATGACGTAGTTTAATTTCCAATACATATTTTAATACTCTTTCCGCTTTTCAACATTACTTTTCAAATTTCTAGGCTCATTCAACCAAACAATTTTTCATATTTAATACGCCACTACACTTTTCAAGATTTTTTTTAGTACATTGTAATGAAAGTCAACACAATAAATCACTTTCTTAATCTGTGTATTTTTCTCAAACGCGACATATAATTAGGAACGGAGGGAGTAGCTCTTTTCATTTGTGCAATAAAGACTTCCGCTGTTGTTGTTTTTTTTAAGTTGTCCAAGTAATTCAATTTATATATATTACTATTATATATATATATATATATATATATGATGAGGGGTAAATCATCACGTTGGCTAAGCGGTGTGAGGTTAGTGGATATCTGGCTTATTTGTGGATGATTAAATGTAAGCTCGCTGGTGGTGCACGGCGGCGATTGGAAGTGGGTGAGAGAGATGATGTTTCTGCAGAGCTTTGGCCTGCTTTTTTGTATTAGAAATGTCCCTCTTTCAGGTTACACAAGCCTTCCTTTTATAGGAGGAGGAGGCTTAGGAGCTAAGTAAAGGACAGGTGTTACATGGCAGCTCAGTCACTAAGTTTGCTTAATGGATAAGCAAACTTAAATATCTGGATTGCAAGTGGGCAAGATATCTCGGTGGTGACTTCTTGGGATCGCATGGATCGCCGCTTCATTGTCCTGCCTTGCTCTTGCTCCTCGCTACCTCATCAAGTCTTATGCGGCCTCTTAAGGGTCTCTTGTCCAAGGTCGCAGTCCGGCCCTCTTGTTTTGGGTGGGGTTCGACATCAGTGACCTCGACTTGGGTGGTTGGCATCGCCGACGCCGTGGTCACGGGCCTTTATCTGGATTGGTGATTCAGCTAGGCTATATCCGGGACTCCAAGGTGGCGATACCATTTGTACGCATCAATGGCCCCTACTCCATGTCTTGATCATTTTTCGTGAAAATGTCGAGCACGGAGTAAATTGAGCTCCTGGATATATACCGTATATTTGCGACCTCGTCGTCTGATGCGACTTGTTCACTTATGTAACGCCCCGCTCCCGGATACCGAGCCCTTATCCGGAAGAGAAACGTTCGGCGTGTATAGCATTAAATAAGTCTAATATTATACACAAGCCTCTACGTCGTCGTATCAAATAAAAGCAAATGGAAGCTAAAAAGACTCGGGTAAAAACATAAAAGCTACTATGAACAGATATTAACCATGCTAAAGATGGAAATGTAACTTTATTACATCAAAAGGAAAATACGAAATCCAAAATAAACGTACGAAAAGTCTCGAAAGACCAAAAGCTTACTCCAAAGGTACTACAAGTCTATTAAATGAATAACAGAATAAATAAAAGATAAATCTTCAACGTGGCGTCATCAAACGTCGTCACCGAAATCCTCCTCTAAAACATGCTCAACCTGTTCCTCTTCTCACCCCACAATGCATACAAAAGAAAATGCAAAGGAGGTAAGTACAAAGTACTTAGTAAAAGTGAGAAGCTATGACAACAATTATAATCTATAAAGAAAAGATATTTAATCGTTTAGTTGTATATGTATGACCGACTCAATCTAGGGTTCATTTCATGTCCATCAACATGAATTGACTAAACATTTCTACTTAGCTTATCTATGTTACAACCGCACTCAAGGGCACTACGCGCATCCACCTCAGCAGAGTCCCTCCGTACTTAG
The DNA here is from genome assembly GCA_036785695.1 of Gentiana straminea. NCBI lineage: Eukaryota > Viridiplantae > Streptophyta > Magnoliopsida > Gentianales > Gentianaceae > Gentiana > Gentiana straminea. The sequence goes on from JAVUPR010000142.1 coordinate 2,548,956, forward strand.
GGTCATTATGACCTACGGAGTTCTTCCACCTCAGGGACACTCTTTTGCAACATATTAGTGAATCACACCAATATCCACGAAGTCTAGAAAAGGTAGACTCCGATAGCACGCACACCTCAGCAGAGTCCCTCTGTACTTAGGGTCATTGACCTACAGAGTTCTACCACCTTCAGAGGTAGCACATGCATCGCGATTTAGCCTGGTGCCTAGCCAAGAGAGACATGTTGTTTAATCTTTTACTAGTCAAGCACGTTGATTATTAAGATGATTAACTAGCCACCTAAGTGTTTTCAAATAATCTCCCTCACACAAACTACTCTCTTCCTAGACCACTAGACACGGACAAGTCCTAGCAATTACACGTACATTGATGAATACTAACTCATCAAAGCACAAGCCTATCATGCTCTTCCGACGGATCCGAACTTCAACTCCCTTTAAGAGTACATTCGGTGTTTTAACTGAACGAATCAGAAGCTCAATTCAGGCTTGTTTATATTTATACGATATTAATATATCATGTTTAAGGGTTTAAAACAAGTAAACACATGTGTATAAAACCCGAAACTAAGCCGAAACGGTGAAAACAATGAAAACAAATAAAACAAAGTCAAACGCCCGTTTGAAAAGCCTAAACGCCCGTCTAACCCCGAACGCCCGTTTAAAACCCTATGGACGCCCGTCCAAAGCCGAACGCCCGTCCACTATACCCGTACGCTCGTCCACCCTAAGACAAGCCTACAACCCGAATGTAAAATCAAACCTCGACGCCCGTCTGCCTATTGCAAACGCCCGTCTGGGCTACTAAGGTCGCAAATGCCCGTCTGACTAATTCAGACGCCCGTCTGCCTGGGTTTTGCCCAGAATCCTAACATCTTCAAAACACGATTTCCAATCCGTCCCTAACCCAATTAACATCAAATTAAGTACAGTAAAACATAGAAAAACATATCTAATCATTCCAAGAACACCTATGATCCTTGAACAACGAAAAACACATCTTCCTAGCATTAAAACATCTTAAACACCTTAAACTTGATCTAAACCTTATAAACGATAATTGGTATCATAGGAAGAGCCTCTTACCTTAATTGCCTGCAACACCGACAGCAAAACTCCAAGCAATCGCAATGTTGTTGATCCTCAACCCCAAAACCTATTTGATCAACAACAAACCCTAAAATCCTATTTCTGTGCCGAAAAACGAAACTGAAAAAGTGCAGTAACTGAAGATTACCTGGGTTTACTGCTGCGAACCTATTTTTAGATTATTCTACGCTTCAAGACGATCGTTTCGACTACTCATGGCTGCGAAACAGAGTTACGGATTGAAAGATACGAATTTTCCAAGAATCGAACTCTACGAATACCAAAAAATAGGCTAAACCGAAAACTTACGAAACCGAGAGATGTTGTTTTCCAAAGTTGCGTCTCCTCGCGCCGATCACTTTTCTCTCCCGCGGCATCTTGATCGATGAACGGATTGATCACACGGGTCTTCCTATTATTTCGTTTTCTTCTCCGCGTTCTTCTATTGATGCCGCCGTTCTCTGCTCTATTTTTTTCGTAATTCGCCGTGTGAACTAATAATGAATTAGTTTGGGGATTATTCCCTTTTATAGCCATTTAATTAAACCCATTAATTAAATAACTAAATCCTTTTAATTAAATCATTTTTAATTAAATAAATAGGATAAATAATAATTAGGTCGTCGTGGGTATGACCAATTACTAATTTACCCTTTCTGAAAAGTCGGGATGTTACATTCCTTCCCCCTTAAGAGGAGTTTCATCCTCGAAACTCGAATGTAACCGAGAGGTACTTGAACTTTGGAATTGCGAAACGTCTCGTCTCCTAACTCGTACAGTCTTCTTCTTCTTCCATCTTCCCAACTCTTCTGCTTGTCTTGGTGCAATTTGAGGTTGCGACGGTCCACTTCAATCTCCTCGTTGACTTGCTGTATCAAATCTGGTCTCGTATTCTGTTGTCGCTCCAATTCATCCCAGAAACTCGTGTTCTTCTATCTCTATCTTCATGAAAGATCTCCAGCAGTACTGTTCCAATTCTTGTACTTCTTGGTCGCTCCGAGAGGAACTGCAATTGTCATCTCGAGGCTATCATTCTTCATTGTCCTTCCCGATCTTCCGCAATCAGAATCCCAAAGCTGATTCCGCTACCAACGGTTGTCATCTTCATCAAACTCGTGACCAAAGGCTGGTCGGTTCTGACCACTCACTTGTAATCAAAACCATTGGATCTTCATCTTGTTTCTTCGCGAACTCATCAACTGCCTCGAATCTTGCAATCATCGGTTTACCACTCTTTGCTTGCTCCTGCAGACCTATGTCCTGAGTGCTTGAGTTTCCCAACTGACTCACAGCTTCCTGGCATACTTGACTTCCTTCGATCTCAACTTCCCTCATGGCACCACAAGCTTGCTGAAGAACTGCAATGATCCCAGCTGAAAGACTTCTGAGGCTTCTTGGGGATGGGGAAACATGCCTTGCCATGCTTTCTCTCCGACGGTCTGATTCAATCCTTATACCAATTACGGTTATCTTGGAAAATAAAAGAAGTTGAAAAGTGACAAGTTGAGTACCAAGGTGGTATGTCAACTAGGTAAGCCAAGGAAGGGTACAATGCACTTGAAATAAGGAAGGTTTCTTGGGTTACAAGCAAAACAAGATGATTCCGTGTTGAGGAAAGTTGAAGTTGGTTCCAGGATGAAGAATGAGGCATTGTATCATAATACAAAAGATAGCCACAAGAAGAAAAACAAAAGAACACCTTGCAGATGAAATTTTTTTTTTTGAGAGAGTGGAATTCCGCAAGATACTGTGGTCTACAAAGACTTCAGTGGCAACTTGGAAGAATAATAATAGGCTTCCATATAAACATTTAGAAAGTGGAGACGTTAGGACATCACCAGATGGACTTGAAGATATTCTCAATGTATGAAAAGAGAGCACCGAGCTTGAGAACATTAAGGAAGTGACCTTGATTGTTAATCATTTGGTTAACAAAGATGGATGTTGCCGAACTAGAAAAATCTTCAGTTCACATGAGTTTCGTAAGGGAAACATCACACAACAGAATTGCAAAGTAAAGGTGCAAGGTCGAGCACCAGAAGGATAAAATAAAAAAAATAGAAATCAAAGAGAGAAAGAATCTCAACGTGAAGTAGGTCTCAGAATGAAATTAAACACTTGTCAGGAAGAATAGTCAAAGAGAGGTTATTACGAGATTTAAAGGAAATAGAAATTTTCCCCAAGAAATTGTAAGGGAATATCCAGAGTTTGAATAAGTAAGCGGCAAGCAAGATTTTGAATGAAGAGGAAACGACACTTAGGAATTGTCGGGTAAGGTTTGATTTCAAGGAATTAATTCAAACTTCCAAAGGAAGTATAAACGATATTTGACGATTCAAATCAACGGTTCAAGGTTGCACTACTCGAGAGGAATAGTACACTGCCAAGGAATAAATGCTCAAGGTTATTCCTCGTGTGGGAATGCAAAGGTTAGAATAAAATGGACTTTCAACCAGTATGACAAAATTGTAGTAGGAACGCCAATACGTACGATGGGAACTCAAAAGGTGTACATGGCGGTTCATGGCTCTAAATGGCCTGAAAGAGAGTTAAAACTGAAGGGTACAAGGTACAATAATCGAAATGGAGATCAAAAGTTTAGGAACTCAAAAGTTGGTTGGCTAGATAGGTTCAGAAGGCACCTTTGCAAAGACTACCTTCTGCTTGAAACTGGTGTAGCATAAATTGCTAGAAGATTAAAGGTAAGTAACTGAAAAGGAATGCCATGATAGGTTTAAAGATTTGACCAAGAAAAGAAGATATGCATACCTTAAAGGAACAAAGATCGGGTGAAATAGTTACAATATCGACACTACCCTTAGGAGGGGAGCTGAGAATAAACACAAGTAAAAAGAATGTTCTGACATTAGAAAGGTTCAGCAAACTTTGAATTTGCATGAATGATGGGAGTGCAACAATTTAGAACTTTGAAGAGAATTTGTTTCTTGACTTAAAAGTAAGAAAGAATGAACTTGGTCAAAAGAAGAGCTTATGGAGATATGTTTCGGAGATAATTCATGACAACAAGCCGGGAGGATTTGTTGAGTTTAAAGATCTCAAGTGAGGGATTACATGAGAAACAAATTACCAGAAAAGGTATATCTACAAAAGGGCACGAAAACGGTCTGAAAATCAAACATAGCATGCTAGAGGATAGCACCTTGGTTCTCGTTTAACACTGCAAAAGAAACTACAACGTTAGCTTTATAAGCATCCTACTAAGAGGTTTAACTCAAGAAGAGATCAAACTTCAGGGGACTCCTAAACAGAACAGTCGTAACTTACTACCCTCTTAGCCCAAACTCTAAGTCAAGGAGGTGAATATTCCTTTTAGGTTGCTGCGTAAGATTTTTACTCTGGATCTGATATTATCAATTTGTACAGAACAAACGAAGAAGAAATTGAGCACGATCCAAAGAGAAAAGATCTAGATACCGGAGTTTTCCAGGTGATGTAAAAATATTAGAATTTTTGAATGAAGATAAGTTGGTCAAAAACAGTTATTTCGACGATTGCACAAGCTGCCAGAATTTCCAGATTATTAAACACTGAGTTGAATTGCAAATCGAGATCAAACGAAAACGAATCTGAGCTTAATTTCAAAAGGAAAATTGTAGATAGAAGTTTTGTCTGCAACATATCAAAAATTCAGGTCATTTAAAGATGTTTAACCTGTTCAAAACAGAAGAAGAAACGAAGGTGCTGCTGCAGATTTTCTGGATAGAGTGTCCGGTATAAACATGAATTTTCTGAATAATCCATAATGATTATCGAGTTGGTGTAAAAAGAGAAATTGTAGATAAGACAGAAATCTACTTCGCTGAAAATTTGCAGAATTTTTAAAGTAGGGGAAGACAGTCTTATGTTAAAGGGAGAACATGGAAACAAAAGCATTCACTCATGTTGGATAAGTCCAAACACGAGGACAATGAAAAGTTTGTGCCAAAGTAAGAGACTTTTAACACTATGAGTTGAAACGACTGAGGAGTACTTGGAATTAATAGAGTTACACATGGAGTTCGTGTGGAACCATCTCAAGCAAAGCAAAGGTCAAAGAATGTTGATGAACTCAACCAAGTGATAGTGAAAAGAGAAAGTGGGGGACTTGTAGAGCTGAATCAAATATCATTCTCTACAAAGTTAGGCCAAGATAAAAGTAAACTTAGATATTCATGTGTAGAGAAAGTGAAGATATTTCAATAGGTAAAGTAAGGAAAAGGAAATCAACCAAGAGGACCTCGACTTTAAGGTGTAGGCATAAGACTCCGATCCCAAAACTTTACTTAAGGGGTTTCACTTACCCTATGCGACAAGCTACGGTTTGGAACTTCAAAAGAAGGAAGAGTTTCTACTAAAGATCCTAGAAGGAACAAAACTTGAGAACTCAACTTAACCTCCGTCTAAGATGACTCTTCACTAGGTCCTGATAACTGTACCACGGTTTACGGATTCTTAGTCTTACGAGGATTACCACCAAGCTCAAGTTCTAAAAGGTCTAAAGGAATCCTTATCTTAGAGGAAGAGAAGCCAAGAACAGAAAAGACGCTTCTCTCTGATACCAACTGTAACGCCCCGCTCCCGGATACCGAGCCCTTATCCGGAAGAGAAACGTTCGGCGCGTATAGCATTAAATAAGTCTAATATTATACGCAAGCCTCTACGTCGTCGTATCAAATAAAAGCAAACGGAAGCTAAAAAGACTCGGGTAAAAACATAAAAGCTACTACGAACAGATATTAACCATGCTAAAGATGGAAATGTAACTTTATTACATCAAAAGGAAAATACGAAATCCAAAATAAACGTACCAAAAGTCTCGAAAGACCGAAAGCCTACTCCAAAGGTACTACAAGTCTATTAAATGAATAACAGAATAAATAAAAGATAAATCTTCAACGTGGCGTCGTCAAACGTCGTCACCGAAATCCTCCTCTAAAACATGCTCAACCTGTTCGTCTTCTCACCCCACAATGCATACAAAAGAAAATGCAAAGGAGGTAAGTACAAAGTACTTAGTAAAAGTGAGAAGCTATGACAACAATTATAATCTATAAAGAAAAGATATTTAATCGTTTAGTTGTATATGTATGACCGACTCAATCTAGGGTTCATTTCATGTCCATCAACATGAATTGACTAAACGTTTCTACTTAGCTTATCTATGTTACAACCGCACTCAAGGGCACTACGCGCATCCACCTCAGCAGAGTCCCTCCGTACTTAGGGTCATTATGACCTACGGAGTTCTTCCACCTCAGGGACACTCTTTTGCAACATATTAGTGGATCACACCAATATCCACGAAGTCTAGAAAAGGTAGACTCCGATAGCACGCACACCTCAGCAGAGTCCCTCTGTACTTAGGGTCATTGACCTACGAGTTCCACCACCTTCGAGAGGTAGCACATGCATCGCGATTTAGCCGGTGCCTAGCCAAGAGAGACATGTTGTTTAATCTTTTACTAGTCAAGTACGTTGATTATTAAGATGATTAACTAGCCACCTAAGTGTTTTCAAATAATCTCCCTCACACAAACTACTCTCTTCCTAGACCACTAGACACGGACAAGTCCTAGCAATTACACGTACATTGATGAATACTAACTCATCAAAGCACAAGCCTATCATGCTCTTCCGACGGATCCGAACTTCAACTCCCTTTAAGAGTACATTCGGTGTTTTAACCGAACGAATCGAAGCTCAATTCAGGCTTGTTTATATTTATACGATATTAATATATCATGTTTAAGGGTTTAAAACAGTAAACACATGTGTATAAAACCTGAAACTAAGCTGAAACGGTGAAAACAATGAAAACAAATAAAACAGGTCAAACGCCCGTTTGAAAAGCCTAAACGCCCGTCTAACCCCGAACGCCCGTTTAAAACCCTATGGACGCCCGTCCAAAGCCGAACGCCCGTCCACTATACCCAGACGCTCGTCCACCCTAAGACAGCTACAACCTGAATGTAAAATCAAAACTTCGACGCCCGTCCGCCTATTGCAAACGCCCGTCCGGGCTACTAAGGTCGCAAACGCCCGTCTGACTAATTCAGACGCCCGTCTTCCTGGGTTTTGCCCAGAATCCTAACATCTTCAAAACACGATTTCCAATCCGTCTCTAACCCAATTAACATCAAATTAAGTACAGTAAAACATAGAAAAACATATCTAATCATTCCAAGAACACCTATGATCCTTGAACAACGAAAAACACATCTTCCTAGCATTAAAACATCTTAAACACCTTAAACTTGATCTAAACCTTATAAACGATAATTGGTATCATAGGAAGAGCCTCTTACCTTAATTGCCCGCAACACCGACAAAGACAAAACACCAAGCAATCGCAACGGTTGTTGATCCTCAACCCCAAAACCTATTTGATCAACAACAAACCCTAAAATCCTATTTCTGTGCCGAAAAACGAAACTGAAAAAGTGCAGTAACTGAAGATTACCTGGGTTTACTGCTGCGAACCTATTTTTAGATTATTCTACGCTTCAAGGCGATCGTTTCGACTACTCATGGCTGCGAAACAGAGTTACGGATTGAAAGATACGAATTTTCCAAGAATCGAACTCTACGAATACCAAAAACTAGGGCTAAACTGAAAACTTACGAAACCGAGAGATGTTGTTTTCCAAAGTTGCGTCTCCTCGCGCTGATCACTTTTCTCTCCTGCGGCATCTTGATCAGATGAACGGATTGATCACACGGGTCTTCCTATTATTTTGTTTTCTTCTCCGCGTTCTTCTATTGATGCCGCCGTTCTCTGCTCTATTTTTTTTTTCAGAATTCAGCGTGTGAACTAATAATGAATTAGTTTGGGGATTATTCCCTTTTATAGCCATTTAATTAAACCCATTAATTAAATAACTAAATCCTTTTAATTAAATCCTTTTTAATTAAATAAATAGGATAAATAATAATTAGGTGGTCGTGGGTATGACCAATTACTAATTTACCCTTTCTGAAAAATCGGGATGTTACAACTTAGGACCGTGCTTTTAAAGCAAGCGGCCTCGAAGCAACTTCGGGTCTGTTTTGCGACCTCGTCGTTTGATGCGACTTGTTCACTTAGGACCGTGCTTTTAAAGAAAGCGGCCTCGAAGCAACTTTGGGTCTGTTTTGCGACCTCGTCGTTTGATGCGACTTGTTCACTTAGGACCGTGCTTTTAAAGCAAGCGGCCTCGAAGCAACTTTGGTCTGTTTTGCGACCTCGTCGTTTGATGCGACTTGTTCACTTAGGACCGTGCTTTTAAAGCAAGCGGCCTCAAAGCAACTTTGGGTCTGTTTTGCGACCTCGTCGTTTGATGCGACTTGTTCACTTTGGACCGTGCTTTTAAAGCAAGTGGCCTCGAAGAAACTTTGGGTTTGTTTTGCGACCTCGTCATTTGATGCGACTTATTCACTTAGTACCGTGCTTTTAAAGCAAGCAGCCTCAAAGCAACTTTGGGTCTGTTTTGCGACCTCGTTCTTGGCGACGCCGTCTAACCGTCCAAGGGTTAGTAGGCGCGCTCAACGTCGATCGTGGCCGACATCAGCTCCCTTGGTAACCGCAATAGCGTGGGTACCGAGGTTTCTTCGGTAACTGCCCAAGTACGTGGGCGGATAACAGCTGAGTAATTGATTACGTGGGCATTAATGATTGTGCCCTAATGATGGCGGTTTTGAATTTTGAAAACCGAAAAAGGCCGTGCAAACCTCGGGACGTTGGATGGCCGGATCCTTGACCGTTCGATCGATTTCTTTTGCCTATATAAGTCCCTCATCCCCCTAACCTTCATACATTTCGATCTTCCATTTCCCCTCAACTTTCTCTCTGTATTTTCTTTCTTTTCCAGGGAGTGCAAGGATTTTCGGGTGAAGGTTTGGTTGTGGCTGATGCAAGCTTGAGGTTTCAGGCTAGGATTTGGAGATTCCGGTCTAGAGTTTGAGGATTCCGACATGCTTTCCCGTCTGCCGGTTTTAGCTTCCTCTCAGAAACAGGTAAATCCTTCTTCCCTTAGCCTTTTCCTTTGTCTTCCTTCTTGAATTTCAATCTTTTTTAGTGAATTTGATCCACTGTGTGGCAATGTGCTCCAATTTAAGATGTTTTTTGGAGGCAAAAGTGGGCTTTTTGAGTTCGTGTTCTCGTTTTAGGTATGATTTTCCCTGGAAAAGGGGAGAGGGGTGGTTCAGCCCATAAACCTTTACCATTTTTTTTGCTATGTTTGCTCTTTATCGTACTTGCAATTGCTTTCCATTTCTCCTATAAAATAGGAGGGGCAAAGCGTCGAGATGGGTGCGATCACCTTCCCGGCGTAATTCCCATTATACCAGTGTCCGAAAGCTCCACCTTTTCCTCTTGTTTTTGCAGATGTCCGTGTTGAAATAGTGTCCTAAACCCAATCGGGTTGGACCGGATCCGACCGGGTCGGATCATTTCTACTATTTCTTTATGTTTATACATATATTAAATGGATTTTTATGTTGTCATATATATGTTCTTTTAAAGAACCAATTATGAATTGTTATATGATAACGTCCTTAGTATTAAACTGTGATAGAGAAACCATGATAGGCGATTATGGTTGATGAGATCTCTAATCACTTTAATAAGTTTAATACTTAAATGTCTCTAGGCTGATGTACTATTAAACATGGCATTGATAGTATAAACAGACAAGCACGTATTAGATGTCTTCTCGTCTTTAAGGGCGGTGGATAGATCTCGTCTATCGAAGTGTGAGACACTTGGACCGTACGTGGACGTGTATTAGAGAATGCGTACGTTAGGCTGACCCACTTACACGGTTAAGTGTAACACTATGTTGCGGTTGTGTAATTATCCTTTGGACCGGAGTCTTCATGGCTTCACGGTGTGGATTGTCATGCTTTGACACTATTGAGGTTTCCCCTAGCCACGGGGCGATCAAGCGGTAGTGATTGGGTATGAATTAAAGCATGCGGAGTATACATGATTGGTCGTCTAGGAATCGCGTATCCTATGATTGGGATCGAATATCTGAAATGGCCTTCTCATAAGGAATGTCTTACTCTCGTGAATCTTTGCAAAGGGGGAGTAAACGATTTACTTCCAGAGAGCATGATATCCGGATTATAAGATACGGTAGTTAATGTTTGACACTCGACGTACGACCGTATGGATATTATTACAAACGATAGGATTGTAAGTTACACGGTAATCGTTTCACATGAAAGGTAGTAGTCATTGCATTTGACTCTTCCAATGAATGGGGGTCACGGTGTGTTTCTAGACGCTATCCCGTGATCGTTGAGCATGAAGGGCATTTTCATAATTTGTACTTTGTGTCTACGGCCAACATATTCGGAAGCCTATCGGGTCACACACATAAGAACATCTAGCCGGATTAAAATGTGGTTATAGATGATAACCAAATAAGGAAATTTTATCTCGAGACTATAAATGTTATAGTGGTAAATTAATATGGTGGTATTTATTTATTATGAATAAATATAATACAAGATATTGATAATATTATATTAATTAAAGAATATTCCGTATGCCAATTTATTGGCGTATGGGGCGCAACTTATTAGTGTATAAGATTCACTTGGATTGTGTAATTTAATTAATGTGATTATCATATATTAATATAAGATATTAATATATAAATATATATAGTCACATGCGTGACTTGCACTTGGATTGTGCTTGTGCACTTTTGTTTTCAAGATATATATATATATATATATATATATATATATATATATATATATATATATATATATATATATATTTATATGTGTAATATATATGTGATATATACACATATGTAAATTGATTTATGGTAATAAGATAAAGATAGTCAATATAAGATATTGACAATATCTTGGAAATATTTAATATAAAATATTAAATTAAATAAGATAAATCAATCAATTATATTTTTCTTATTTTATTGGGAAAAGGTTTTCTTCTCCTCCACTCTAGGTTGAAGCGCCCCCTACACTATAAATATAGTGTGGGTGTCAAGCTCTTTTGTACATCACAATTTCAAGAACTAATAGTTTTTGTATAAAATAGAGAGCATCCTATGAGAGTTGGAGAGAGGGGAAAAGGCCGGTCTAGCAACCGGAGTTTTCCAATAGCAATCCATGATGGGATTCCGGCGGGCTATTCGTGTGGACTAGCGGTAGAGGCCGAACACTTGGGCGGCTCAATGCGTAACTACTCTCCCGAGACGGTCAAAGCGTCGATCTTTTAGATCAACCAAGGTAACCACCGCCTACTAGCTTATTTGTTTATTGTTTAAACGAAGTCGATCTTAGGTCGATAGGAAATAAATTTTTGAATTCTCGCGTTCCCGCGTAGATTTCCTAACAAAGTGGTATCGTAGAGAGCTTCGAGCTTAAGCAATAAGCATGTTATTTTGCGTAGTTAATTTTATCGTTTTAAATCACGTAATTAAAAGATGAAAGATTTTTTGATTCGCAAAGTGATACATGAAAAGAAAAAAAATACGAGATTGGGTGGTGCTCGGCCGACTGGCGGCGGCGGCATGGCAACCTGCTGCCGGCAGTCGGTTGACCGGTCAATGCTGGCGGATCTCCAAATTTTTTGTTTTGTGTATTTTGTGATTCAATATGGTTCATAGTTGTGATTGGTAATTTCTCATTTGTTTAGTTGTGTCATGTGACTAACCAATGGTTCAAATAGTTTGGGCCATTGGGATACCACATGGCATTAAAATAATAATGGCATTTCCAAACTTTGTTTGGAATAGGCCTAGGCCATTTCCAAATATTTGATTTGGGAAAAGGCCTAGGCCTAGACCACTTCCAAAATTTTGATTTTGGAAAGTGGTCAGGCCTAAACCAAAATTATTTTGGCCTTTCCAAATATTTGATTTGGAATAGGCCTAGGCCCTTTTCAAATATTTGATTTGTAAAAGGCCTAGGCCTAGGCCATTTCCAAAATTTTGATTTTGGAAAGTGGCCAGGCCTAAACCAAATTTGGTTTAGAAAGATGCCTTTTGGTTTTGGAAACCAAAGGCATCCCTTTTGATTACGAATCAAAAGGAAAGAAACAAAAGAGACATAACTTTAATTTTGATTTATTTTTGGAATAGTTCTAATTTATTAAAATCATTTAAAATTAATCGTTAATTTTATTTCGATTAAAATTATTTAATTAATTAAATGTTAATTAGTTATTTGATTGGATAAAATTATTTAATTGATTAAATGTTAATTGATTAATTAAGACGCAAGTAGTTAAATGTAAATTTTATCTTTTTCATAAAATGTTATTGTATGGATTAGATATAGTAGATATAATATGATATATGGACCCCGATTGATCATGGACTCGACCGATAGGATAGATGTGAATGATTTAATTTTTCTGTTGGTTTAAAAATTGTCCTAGGCCGTTATGAAGAACGTGACCTTGTTTATTTTCTGTATTTATCCCATTCCCGTTTGATCCCCCGTTTGTGGCGGGTGTATTTATTTTATTAGATAGAATTAAGTGTAACAAGAATGGAGCAGAAGATGGAGACCAAAGAAAAAAAAGAAAAATCCAATTGAAGAATGGCGCATTAAAGATCTTATTGGCTGTTGCAGCTACCCTTAGATTGTGACCCGCGGTTTCGTCAGTTTGTATTCGAAACCGCACATAGGATAGGTCCATGATCATACCGGTTACTTTACGCATTTATTTATTTTGTGCTTGTATTTATTTTATATGATACGATATATGCATGACTACGCACGATCTAGATGAATGTGTAGGATGTATGTCTATAGAGATAGATATACTTGATGAGACCATAATTAAAATTAATTAAGTGAATTAATTTACATAAATAATTCCACCTCGAAAGAATCAAGTTGAAATTGCCTCCCCATATTATAATGACGGTGAAGAGCCCTTGTTCGGATCCAACTCATCGCCCAAAGCAGGAGTTGACCTACCTCGGGTATATCGTCATTATCGAGATATGATCGTATGAGATCTCATGAATATTGGGGTTATGACTTGACTAAGAATTCTCTCGGCCACCAACCAAACCGGGGTCGTTTGGATTTTAGAGGCAAGGGTTTGACTACTTCATAAGATGAAAATTGTCAAAGAGTTGACTAGTTAAACAACAAGAGTCGTATAAGATACGATTGACAAAGGGTTGTTGTCTACCTATTAGACTATTTTAGGCCCACCAGCCAAAGCGGGGGTCGCGGTAGTTTAGTGGGATCTTGTCTACTAAAGAAATTAATAATTCTTGAAAGTCAATTGAGAGTAGTTGACTAGTGGGAGCAAAATCACAAACCAAAGACCATTTTGATTTTGCGTGTATAAACAACGACACTCTTTTATCTTTATTTTTATGTTGTAGTTTTAGCAAACTTTATATTTATGTTTTATTCTCGAATAGTAAAACCAAATTATGACTGTTACCTTTTGAGAAACGTTCTCAAGTATGGTTAAGTAATTTTAATCCTTTTAAAATAAGCAATGACACGAGCAATCCCGTTATAGTAGTTAGAGACAAGGAGACTACATATTTAATGCTGTGCTCCAAGACTTTAATTATTAAAGAAAAGCGGAAGCTCATGATATTGGATAAGATCCAATATAATCATTCAGTCACACGATGACAAATAATTCAAACGTTGGATAAGAATGGCCGACCGAATTTTGGAAAGGTTGTTTTCAAAATTGTAAGATTTAAGTATCGACTTAATTCTATCATTGCTTAAAGGTTAATTAAATAGTCAACGTTTTGAATACAATTCAAAAGGTTAAATAAACTTTAGATTTTCTTTATGAAAGGAAATTAAAGACATAGCTCTTGTGATCTTTCTTAAGTCTTATGAAGACTACACTAAGAAATATTTACAAGTACTTAAAGGATTGAAAGGAAAATTAGGGCATGTGCTTAAATAGAGGCTTATCGAAGTCTCTATTATAGGCAAGTGTGTTGAGACAAATCTATCTAATCCAAGTCAACTCTTAGATATATGATATCTTACAAGTGTGATTAAATTAGAAAGATTAAATACAAATATGGAATGTGAAGCAAACGTTGTAACACTTACCACGTTCTGGATCTAGTAAACTGATAAGGGAACTAAATAAATGTTATTATGTTCCGGTTCTTATGAAGAACATACTTTCAGTTATTTGTTAGGATTTAGTAGACATATTCAATTGTAAAGAATAAATGTTATTCCGATAAAGTTGGAAGGTCATTGAATCTAACATACTAGATTGATGTCAATATATAGTTGATATATGTGATGAGATCTCAACTAAATATTTGTATGGTCGTTATCCTTGATATATGTAGTTGTTCTAGATGTCGACTCTCCGGAAGAGAAACATATAATCAAATGTCATTTAGATGATGTTTGAACCATGTGATTAAGAATCATGTGGGTGATATGTATCTTATCTAAAGATGACTAAAATATCCTTTTAAGAAAAGGTTATAAATCTAGAAAAATTATCTAAAGCCTAAACATACCGATGTTTGTTGGCTTATGACAATTAATGCCACAAATAATTGTTTATTAATCTCTATGACTATTTTAGAAATTGTTGAATGTACTTATTGAAGTACAACAATTCAGAAAGCCTGAAAAGTTCGAGCTAGTACGAATATAAGATTGACGAGCTACTTAGGAATTAATCTTCAATTGGATTGAAGTAATTAATACCTGAAGGGTGTTTCAGAAGTCGTCTGAAAAGGAAAAAGATTCTCCCTTGAAGGATACCATCTTTGGGATACGCAATTAGATTGTGTTCCCAAAATGGAAACAACACTTTATATGATAAAGGTGTGAAGCAAGCCATGCGAAGTATCCCTTACCCGTTTCGGGATAGTGCTCTTATACTTAACTGAGTTCCAAAGAATAAAGGTTGAATAAATTCCATATTAGATATGGAAGAGGATAATGTCGAATCTATCTTAACCGATGATTTGAAGTTGCCATAAGCAGAGTCAGAAAAGCTTGGAGCCTAGTATGACATATGCAACTTTGTGGAATGTCTTAGCTAGCACACTGGATATTATTTACTTGTCCGCGGAGCAAAATGTTTGTCTTCAAAACATGTTGTCTTCTCAAAAAAGTGTTTCTTCCAAGAGAAACAGTGGGAGTGAATAAGATCTCAAAAGTAGTTTGAGAACCATAAAGATATATTCAACCATTGGAACATGAGCAGACACCGCATAGCGATGAGGTGTAGGACACTGCTCAGTGCACACAAAAGTTCTGTAAGTCTGTGGATAACCTCAAGCCTGAAAAAGCTGCTGGTATGTTCATCTTGAAGAATGAATATCTCACGACTTATGATGGAATGTTTGAAAGGCAAGATTGAGAGATATGGCCAGGAGCCATAATATCTGAAATAGATTCCATCAGTGACAACCAGGTTATGAACCTAGTTTGTCTTACCTTGAGGGAATGTCCCCGTAAGGTCGAGCCCGCTCTATTCGTACTATGCTTGTTGTAACTTCGTATCATGACTATATGATAGTGTTGAAGACGTTGGGCGGACAACTCAATTTTCATAGACGATAACATGATATGTAAGCCCACGAGATCCATTTATGGACTCAAACAAGTTTCTCTAGACGATTTCTTTGTTTGATAATCAAAGGAGTTTGATTTAGTCAAAAGAAGGATATGCCTATGTGCAAGATGGATAGTGGGAGTGTGTTACGATTTTTGAGTAATGTATTGGATATCTCTGTCGAGAATTATCACCCCATGTCATAGTCAATGCTTGGTAGTTCAAGGTCTTTACGAAAGCACTTGGATTAGCAGTTCTTATTTTAGAAATAGGAATCTATAGCGATAAATTTAACTGTTGTTAGATTATAGTTTACCTATATAGATGTGATGCTAGAAATACTGCTAGCCAGTGTTCTCAAGATCTATCTATGTTAGGACGTTAGTCCTAAAGATAAGGTGAAAGATGATGCTTATGAAAGGTTTCCTTCGCGGCTGCGATAGGAACCATCATAAAGGTAATGCCGGATGTTCATAATTCATGAAGAGTCATGAGCAAGTATGGATGTAAATCTAGTGAATGTCGAGAATATCCTTAAACAAGTTATGGATGATTTCCTAGTTTATCGAAGCTTGGAAGCGAATAAATTTAGTTATACAGACGTATATCATGAGTCTTACGAAGGCGAGTGGGAGCTATAGTCTGGGTTTGCAGTCACTTTGATTAAGTGATACAGTGAGCTAGAAATGTTCTAGCCCATGGGTCACTATAAATTCTACAACTAAGCCAAAACACAGTAGTGCCTTAGAGGCGCAGCAGGCCAGCAGTACATGGATCTAAAAGGTTCATTCCTGAACCTTGTGCGGTTCTTCCACCTTTTCTATATAGCTGATATAGTAAGTGGATTAATTGCTTGAAGCAAGGACCAGGGTCTCGTCAGAGATTCGTGTGTGTGTTGAGGCGGTTCCTCTGACATGAACATTTGGAGCATGGTATGAAGATAGTCTGAGTCCCCACGAATAGCGATCCATTTATGGCTAGGGCTGGTTGCGAGTATTGCATGAGATTCTTGTGTTTCAACTTGGTCTTGTGTGTGCGAGTGATTGGTTTTAGGCCAAGTGGGAGATTGTTGAAATAGTGTCCTAAACCCAATCGGGTTGGACCGGATCTGACCGGGTCGGATCATTTCTACTATTTTTTATGTTTATACATATATTAAATGGCTTTTTCTGTTGTCATATATATGTTCTTTTAAAGAACCAATTATGAATTGTTATATGATAACGTCCTTAGTATTAAACTATGATAGAGAAACCATGATAGGCGATTATGGATGATGAGATCTCTAATCACTTTAATAAGTTTGATACTTAAATGTCTCTAGGCTGATGTACTATTAAACAGGCATTGATAGTATAAACAGACTAGCACGTATTAGATGTCTTCTCGTCTTTAAGTAAGGGAATAGATCTCGTCTATCGAAGTGTAGTAGACACTTGACCGTACGTGGATGTGTATTAGAGAATGCGTACGTTAGACTGACCCACTTACACGGTTAAGCGCACACTATGTGGTGGCTGTGTAATTATCCTTTGGACCGGAGTCTTCATGGCATCACGGTGTGGATTGTCATGCTTTGATACTATTGAGGTTTCTCTTAGCCACGGGGCGGTCATGCGGTAGTGATTGGGTATGATATTGAAGCATGCAGAGTATACATGATTGGTCATTTGGGAATCGCGTATCCAATGATCGGGATCAAATATCCGAAATGGCCTTCTTATAAGGAATGTCTTACTCTCGTGAATCTTTGCAAATTGGGAGTAAACGAGTTACTTCGAGAGAGCATGATATCCAGATTATAAGATACGGTCGTTAATGTTTGACACTCGACCTACGACCGTATGGATATTATTACAGCGATAGGATTGTAAGTTACTCGGTAACTGTTTCACATGAAAGGTAGTAGTCATTGCATTTGACTGTTCCGGTGATTGGGGGTCACGGTGTGTTGCTAGACGCTATCCCGTGATCATTGGGCATGAAGGGCATTTTCGTAATTTGCACTTTGTGTCTACGGCCAACATATTTGGAAGCCTACCGGGTCACACACATAAGAACATCTAGCCGGATTAAAATGTGGTTATATATGATAACCAAATAAGGAATGTTTATCTCGAGACTATAAATGTTATAGTGGTAAATTAATATGGTGGTATTTAATTATTATGAATAAATATAATACAAGATATTGATAATATTATATTAATTAAAGAATATTCCGTATGACAATTTATTGGCATATGGGGCGCAACTTATTAGTGTATAAGATACACTTGGATTGTGCAATTTAATTAATGTGATTACCATATATTAATATAAGATATTAAGATATAAATATATATAGTCACATGCGTGACTTGCACTTGGATTGTGCTTGTGCATTTTTGTTTTCAATATATATATATATATATATATATATATATATATATATATATATATATATATATATATATATATATATATATATATATATATATATATATTGATTTTTGTCCGAAGGACAAAATTATCAAAAAATCGGGATAGAAGGAAACTTTAATTTATTAAGGACAAAAGTAACAATTATGAAGTTACAAATATGAAGTAACAAATGTGGAATATAGTAAATATGAAGTAACAATCGTGAAACACAAAGTAACATTAACACGTGAAGTAAAAATTTTAAAGTAACAATTGTGATTTTTGTCCTTTATAATCATGAAAATGTTACTTTTGTCCTTCCGCACTCCATTTATTAATTTTTTTGTCCTTGTGGCCCCTTCCCCTATATATATATATATATATATATATATATATATATATATATATATATATATATATATGTGTGTGTGTGTGTGTGTGTGTGTGTGTGTGTGTGTGTGTGTAATATATATGTGATATATACATATGTGTAAATTGATTTATGGTAATAAGATAAAGATAGTCAATATAAGATATTGACAATATCTTAGAAATATTTAATATAAGATATTAAATTAAATGAGATAAATCAATCAATTATATTTTCCTTATTTTATTGGGAAAAGGTTTTCTTCTCATCCACTCTAGGTTGGGGTGCCCCCCGCACTATAAATATAGTGTGGGTGTCAAGCTCTTTTGTATATCACAATTCCAAGAACTAATAGTTCTTGTATAAAATAGAGAGCATCCTATAGAGAGTTGGAGAGAGAGGAAAAAAGCCGGTCTAGCAACCGGAGTTTTCCAATAGCAATCCATGATGGGATTCCGACGGGCTATTCGTGTGGACTAGCGGTAGAGGCCGAACACTTGGGCGGCTCTATGCAGAACTACTCTCCTTAGACGGTCAAAGCGTCGATCTTTTAGATCAACCATGTAACCACCGTCTACTAGCTTATTTGTTTATTGCTTAAACAAAGTCGATCTTGGGTTGATAGAAAATAAATTTTTGAATTCCGCTGCGTTCCCGCGTAGATTTCCTAACAGTCCGACGGGGAGTATTCTTTAGGGGGCGACTTCGAAGGGGATCAAGAGGCATATGAATATGCACTGGATGAAGGGGAGGATGATCCTTCTAGTCCCGATGTGTCTGCATGGGACGAGCTGCTCGAAGAGGTAACCGGGGGGGATGCCGCGGCTCTAACAAGCGGTGACCCTTTTGGTTTAGACGCTATGTTCCCTGATCCTATTCCGCGATGTAAGAAGAGTCGCAAAGAGATGGCCCGAGCCAAAGGGGTTTGTAATAGTGAGGCTGGAGAAAGAGAGGTGTCTGATGCTGAAGATCATGCTGCTGCACCCAGCTCTAGTGGCGCCGCCGCACACGACGAGGCATATGTCAAGGACGCCGCTCTTTATGAGCTTATGGGGTCGAGCGAGGATGAGAATGCGCCATTGCCTCGTAAGACTGTCTGGGAGCTCCCAAAGAAACCAAAAAGGAAAAGGGATCCCAAGACATTAACTGTTGGTGAGGCGGCGGCGAAAGCGAAGAACCCGAAACCCCATAATCCAGAGGCGTTAAGAGAGTTTACTCTTCTGACTGCGTACGAGAAGGCTCTAGAGGAAGAGTGGGTGATGCTCCGCGACGATGGCGACTTTAACAAACTTCTCCGCCGCCGATATAAGATTGATACAAGTGTGTACAGATTCTCTTTGTTTGACTATTCTAAGGAGGAGGATAAGTTTAAACCCAAAGATCATGAGGATTATGTTTGCGCTCGTCGTCCGGACGATACCCTGATCCTTCACTTCGACCATTTCTATGCGGGGCTCAGACCTCTTTTTGATCCATTTTTTGTCAAGATTTGCGAGCTGATGAGGGATCTACCTACTGATTTTTCCATTGGGGCCATTATTCAGATTGTGGCCTTCATCGTGATGTGTCAGACGATGAAGATAGAGCCCACCCTTACCCTGCTGGGTCAATTTCACTTATTCTGCGCGACGGGCCTTCCGGGGCAGATATCACTGAGGACCAAGACACCTCGCTTGCTCTTTTTGCTACCCAATAAAATCCATAGATGGCAAGTGCGGGTGTTTAAAGTGGAGTCCAAAGTTGGTTGGCCATTTCCCAAGGCAGCACAGCGCAAAGGAAAGTCCACCCTTTCTATCGGTGAGCCCCCGGTTACTGAGCGTCGCCTTGTCAAAGGGCTCATGGCGCTTATATATTCTGACGGGGTTGAACCCTGTTTGAGAAACGTAGCTTGGGTCGACCTTCTTGATGTGGCTCTTCCCCTAGCTTTTACTTTCCGCATTGGTCTTGTGGCCGCGTTTGACTTGTTAAACTTGATTTGTGGCTGCTTTTGGCCCCTTGATTTTTGCATTGCACTTGTTTCCTTTGGTTTTATCTCGTGTATCTTGTGGACCTTGTATGTGTGTGGCCCCCTTTATTTTGGTGAGGTTTATTTAGCTCGCTAAAATAATTAAACCGAAGTCTGAATTGATCGGAAGTTCCTGTCGCTGTCCTCTTTATTTGGAACAAGGATACCCGCGACCTAGTTTTACGCTTGATTGCGTCGCTTAGGGAGCGTTAAAATTTCCCTATGCCCCCATGTTTTGGGCGAGACCTGAAGGGATTTGAGCGTAACAAGTTTCCGTTGATACTCGTACAATCCTTGGTCGCTGCGGACTTGTGGAAAATAATCGCCCTCCGACTGGAGACCTATGGTGATTATGCAGAGAATTCCGCCCTAGGCTCGCTGGAGATTTACGGGTGAGGTTTTGCAAGGATTTATGAGGCCCTTGCTGGAGACGGGCCCTATTGCGTTCAGTTTGTTGATGTTTGAAATTTTCTGGATGCGGCCCCCTAAGTTTAAGGGCAGTAGGTTCGCCGTAAACTTAAAAGCCGAATTGATTGGACTAGACTAACCTTTCTCGACTGCCGTGTCACCGAGAAATAAGGGCTCTGAATTGATTTGACAGCTCACTGGCACTATCTTGACCAGCAGTGCACGCATGGTCAATGTAGCCTAAAATCTCACGCTAATAACTGTCGAGCGTTAAATGCGCTCCTTGAATTTTGAATTTTTGATAAACTGCGTGAATGCTGACCTTGGGATCTTGCTGATCATGGCCGTTTACCTTGCTTGTTTCTGCTATAAAAGGAGGGAGCAAACCTGGATCTATTCCGTTCCTCTTTTGCATAAATCTTTGTTGTGAGAGCCATGTCTTTTCAGCCCGGAGAGGGTAGCGCAGTCCGGGTGTTTAAAGCCCGTCCAGTTCGTGATGTTTCTCACTTCTTCCTTACCGCCTCTCTTACTGCCAAAGATCATTTCTAGCGTTATTTTGACGTGGTCAGGCTTGTGAGGGAGAGGGGTTTAAATGAGGGCAAGGTTGAGGGTGATGGCTCTTTGCTCCGGGTACGGTTCTCCGGGTGGTTAGATTTTGTCTTGCCACCTCCGATACCCTTCCACCTTACGATGGTAAGGGAATTTTACTCTGTCCTATCAGAGGTTCCTTCCGCAGAAATTGTTAGCTGTGTGGCCCTCCGAGGTGTCTCTGTCATTTTTACCCCGGAGGCAATCAATGAAGCTCTTCACATACCTCGCTATCGATCCCTCTCGCTCTTTGGCGAGGTTGCCCGGAACCTCGGGGACGAGGCAAGTAGACAAAGCTCGCCCGCGCCGGGTAATCTGTGAGCTTTTTCCATATTACCAAAGGCCTCGAACCCCGGGTCCCGCGTCCGAATTGTCTCGCAAAGAATCATGAGTGAACGAGGTTTATAAACTCACGTGCTCTTCCGTCCATGGATTTCGAGGTTGTTAGCGAGGCCGAAGCCCTCCTTCGCATGCTATTCATGACCCCCAAGTTGACATTGACGGGGGGTCTTGATTCACCGCGAGGCGCTTAGCTTTGCGTCTCCATGAATCCCGATCGTCGCATCCCCTTTGCCTCGCTTATTGCTAGGTTATGTAGTGTAGCTAGGGTGCCGACGCACTCGTTGGACCGTTGTGGATTCGCTTGAATGAGTAGTTTTTTGTTGTTGCTGTTTTTGCTTCTTTTTTTTTGGCTGTTTTTGCGGCCCTCTAATTTTGGTTAAACCACAGGGCGTTGTAGGCCTTGGGTTTGCTAAAAATAACTACCCCCTATTATAAATAAAGATGCCATTTTATTTGATGCTTTCCTCTTCACATGCTTCGCCTGTATGCTTTAGACAGACGGCCTACATGTAATATTTTTTTAAATTGTCTGCGTGCCATGGCCTGTTGTATTCGCGACCTTGGTTGTCACTCAACACGTAGGTTCTTTTCTTGACTATTCGTGCGACCCGTACTGGGCCCTCCCAATTTTCTGATAGCTTTCCTTTCTTGGCCTCGTCGCCTGTGGCCTGTCTTTTGCGCAAAATGTAATCTTCCACATCGAAATGATGATTGCGAATATGTCTGTCGTGGTGGCGCTTGGCCGACTGTTTATAATTGAGCAATAAGCCATAAGACTGGATCTGCCGCTCTTCTGCTAAATCAAGTTCAAGCTTTCGGGTCAGCGGGTTATCTGCTTCACTGAAATGGGAGACCCTTAGACTTGGTAGGGCCATTTCTACTAGGGCCATAGCTTCCGATCCGTAAGTCAAGGCAAAGGGAGTTTCCCTTGTAGTTGTTTTTTGCGATGTTCTGAGCGCCCAAAGGGCCGCAGGCAGGTGATCTGGCCAATGGCCCGCCTTCTCCCCCAAACTC
Source organism: Gentiana straminea (assembly GCA_036785695.1). Taxonomy (NCBI): domain Eukaryota; kingdom Viridiplantae; phylum Streptophyta; class Magnoliopsida; order Gentianales; family Gentianaceae; genus Gentiana; species Gentiana straminea. The sequence goes on from JAVUPR010000142.1 coordinate 2,571,720, forward strand.
TTTTTTAGCATGCTCAGTACCTGTTTTTTGGCTTTTTCGGCCTGACCATTTCCCTGCGGATAGCATACTGATGACTGCCAGTGTTTGACCCTATTTTCTCTGTAGAATGAGTCGAACTCTTCCTTGAATTGGGGTCCGTGGTCTGATACTATTACTCTGGGGACGCCGAATCTAGTCCATACTTGGTCGAGTAGAAAGTAGGTTATATCTCTGGTGTTGATTTTACCAAGGCTTTGGCCTCGATCCATTTGGTGAAATAGTCGACGGCGACCACCACGTATTCGCATCCGGAGCAACCCTTCTTCAGTGGTCCAATGAGGTCGATGGCCCACATGTCGAATGGCCAAGCGGCGACGACGATGCTTTTCTCGACTGATGGTAGCCAAGGAATATCCACAATTTTTTGACATGCGTTGCATGCTTTAGCGTATGCCTTGGCGTCCTCTGCGAGCTTCGTCCAGTAGTACCCAGCCAATAAAATTTTCTGAGCGAGTGCGATTAGCTGGATGGCCACCGCACATTCCCTCATGTAGCTCTGCGAGGACTCCGTTAACCTCTTCAGGTCGCACGCAACGTAGCAGAGGTTTAGAGAACGATCTCCGATATAAAATGGTGTACCTGGCGGCTCTTCTGACCAGGGCTTTAGCCTCACTTGGATCATCAGGGAGTTCTCCAGAGCCAATATAGACCCTCATGACGTCAATCCAACACGGGTTAGTGGGTCAGAAGTCCATTATCTCAACCTTGTCGATAGCGAGTCTTGATAGATGTTCCACCATGATTGACGGATTGCTAATTTCGTCGTCGCTAGTTAGCTTGGACAAGTAATCTGCTCGGTGATTGTCCTCTCGAGGGATGTTGGTGAATTTGCAGTATTTGAAGCTGCTTTCTAGTTTTTTGACGAGATCAATATATTTTTGCAAGATTTCACAATGGATGCCGAAAGATCCGGTCACCTGGTTGACTACAAACAGTGAATCGCAAAATACCTACACATTTTCGACCTTCATGGTCTTGTCTAGCTTAAGCCCGGAGATGACTGCTTCATATTCGGCTTGATTGTTTGATACAGTGAAATCAAATCTCAGAGCCTTCTCTATCTCTTCTGAGGTACCTGGCTCTAATAGGATAATCCCAGCACCGCATCCTTTATGGCTAGCCATGCCATCGACATACAGCTGCCAACAGTGACTTGGGCGCTGGACCTCATCCACTGTGGCTGTCGTTTCGTCGTGGCCATGTTTTGTGTTGGCATGTTGCCCGGCCTCCTCGTTGAAACTTGTTTCTGCGATAAAGTCGGGTAATGCCTGAGCTTTAATAGCTTTTCGAGGTTCATATCGGATGTCGAATTCAGTGAGCTCGTTGGCCCACCGCAGCAAACGACCTGACAAGTCCGGCTTGTGGAGGACCTGCCGTAGTGGTGCGTCTGATAAAACTATAATGGTATGCGATGAAAAGTAAGCCCTTAATTTTTGGGCGGCTATGACAACGCAGTAAGCTAACTTTTCGATATTAAAATAGCGAGTTTCTACTAGGCTGAGAGCCTTAGAAACATAATAAACAGGTTTTTGCGAGGTGCCCTCTTCCTTGATAAGTGCTGCGGCGACTGCCCTATACGAGGCCGCTAAGTACAGAAGCAAAACATCTCCGACCGTTGGTCTAGTGAGCAACGGTGGGCTTGAGAGGTAGGCCTTGAGCTCTTTGAAAGCCTACGAGGATTCCCCTGTCCATGAGAAGGTTTTAATCCCCTTCAGGATTTTGAAGAAGGGTAGTCTTTTCTCGGCGGATTTTGAGATAAATCTTCCCAGGGCTGTTATCCTTCCATTTAGCCTTTGTACTTCCTTGACGCTAGTCGGCTCGCTCATGTTCACCAGAGCTTCAATTTTCTCAGGATTCACTTCGATCCCTCTCTAGCTCACCATGAAGCCCAAAAACTTTCCTGCCTGGACCCCGAAAGTGCATTTTGCGGGATTTAGCTTCATCGAGTGTTTTCTTACATTTGAGAAGGTTTCACGAAGGTCCACCAGGTGATCCTAGCGACTTGATTTCACGACCATATCATCAATATAGGCCTCTATGTTCTTGCCTATTTGCGTGCTAAAAATTCTGTTCACCATCCTTTGATATGTTGAACCCGCGTTCTTTAGACCAAATGGCATCATTTCATAGTAATAAAGTCCGCCGCCGGCCCTGAAGGCCGTCAGCTCTTTATCCTCGTATGCCATTTTGACTCGGTGATAGCCTCGAATAGGCATCCGTAAAACTCGCCGTTTCAAAACCTCGCGATCCCATCTACCATTTTATCGATTTGTGGCAGTGAATAAGGATCATTGGGACAAGCTTTGTTCAAATCAGTGAAGTCGATGCACATCCGCCACTTGCCGTTGTGTTTTTTCACCATTACCACGTTTGCTAACCAAGTGGGATACTGAAGCTTCTTGATTATGCCTGCTGCTAAAAGCTTGCCGACTTCACTTTTTATTACGACCTCCTTTTCTGTAGAGAATTGGCGTGCTCTCTATTGGATCAACCTGAAGTTGGGGACAAGACTTAGATAGTGTAACGCGACCTCCGACTCCACACCCTCATATCGGCTACCTCCCGTGCGAAGGCATCCAAGTTTTCTTTCAAAAGCTCGGTCGATCCTCCCTTTCTTTCTCGGTTGTCCGCGACCCTATCTTTACCTTTCGATCGGGGTACTTATTATTTCGACGACCTCGACCACTCATCTTCGCAAAGTGAAGTCGTGTTCATCTCGGACCGGCAAGTGTTTCGACCTCCACGGTCCTATCCGGGACTTCTTTTACCTTGGCGATCCGGTTTGCGCCATACCGAATCCTTCCACTCTAGGTCGTTTGGAGTCGACCCCGTTCTTGGTCATATATTCAAGAAAAATCCGGGTCGACTAGTGGCGACCCCAATCTCGTCTCCTACATAGAACTTGACCCGTTGGTGTGGAACATAAGCCATCATTTGAAACTTTCTCATGGCCGGAATCCCCAAAATCATGTTATAGTATGAGAGGAGGTCGATGACTAAAAAAGTGACTACTTCAGCTCGGCGTGGCTCATAGTCGCCCAATGATGTTGAGGTCGATTGTGCCTTTGCCCCGTACCGTATTGTTGGTAAATCCCTCGAGCACTCCGAGGTAGGGTTTTAATTTGGCCTCTCCGAAACCGATCTGTTTTAAACAGTCAAAATAAATGACATCGCGGCCTGCCCCGGTGTCGACCATCACTCTGTTGACCCCATGTTTATCGTTTACCCCGATTTTCAGAAATAGTGGTATCTCCATAGGTCCGTCGACTGTGGTTAGCTCGCTTTTGGTAAACATGATTCATTTCTCATTTCCCCCAACACTATCTGCTTTTCAAAGACGCGTGTGTTGATCTGATGTATCTGGGATTTCAGCGGGCTGTTGCCGGGGATATTCCCGTGGATGACTTGAACCTCTTTTTGATAGACACGGGGTTGATGCCCCTGGATGTGGCCGGTGTTTCCTTCGCGCTTATACTTAGTCGCTGGTCCTTCACGGATTAACCTCACTATTTCCCTTCTAAGGGTGAAGCATTCATCTGTAATATGACCGTGATCCTTATGATAGTCGCAATATTTCGATTTGTCACGACTGTCGGGATCGCCCCTCATGGGCTTGGGTTTGTCAAAGTGCTCACGGATCTCAAATAGTATCTGGGATGCTTTCGTATTGAGCGGCATGAAATTATCCTCGCTAAATTTATATGGTTTCTTGACCTCGCGATCATGGTTCGCGTCCCGGCCTTTTTCTTTCTTGCGATCGTCCACGCGATCCTTTTTATGAGAATATTGCTCCGGTTTAGATTTTGCTCACCTAGAAGACGGTGCTTCACTAACCCCCATCATTCTTGCCCTTTCCAGATTTCCCCAAGGCCCGCTTTGAGGGGTCGTAGGTTAAATTTCGTTTTCATCGGACCTTTGGCGATCCCGGTGAGAAAACACGTTATGACCGCGTCGTCTGGGATGTTTCTAGTCTGATCATATACTCTGATGAACCGCTCATAATATTCCTTTCCGGATTCATGTCCTCCCATGCGAACCTCGTATAGATCCTCGATTGTTTTCTTCGGCCTGCTCGCCGATTCAAACTCCTTGACGAACTTTTCTGATAGATCTTCCCAACTTTCAACCGAGCCGCGAGGAAGCCCGCGTACCCAGGAAGCAGCCCTGTCCTGCATGCTACCAACTAAGACGATGCACCAGGCGGACTTATTTTTGAGTTGCTAAGGTGATGCGACCTTGAAAGGCGGTGAGCCAGTCGTTCGGACAAGAGTTCCCATTGTAATAATTATAACTGGGGTAGCTAACATTTTCCTTGCTAGTGGGCAATGTTTCGGTGATTCTCTTGGCGAGCACGTCGATCCCTGAGATTGGGGAGAATTTCTGGGCGGGCCTCGAATTTTTTAGTTCTGTGAGCTCTTTTTTCATTATCTCCATCTGTTCCGCCAAGAAGGGGTCGAACCTGGGTCGTGAAAGGGTTTGCGCATCAGCCCAGTCCAACATGTGCTCTGATTCCACATGCTCATGCGATCCCTCTTGACGGGCTCTTTTTTCCCTTATTATCACGCGAGCGTCCTGTGCGTTTCTTTCTGGTCGGGGGGTATTTCTCCTCCTGGAAGGCTGAGACGACTTAGGGCCGGGGCCTTGTCCTTCTCACCTAACCTTTTAAAAGCTGATCCTCTTTCTACCGTCCTTCCTTTCTGATTATCACGACCAGGCGGGATTGAGGTTTGTGCGATCTCTTTCCTCTGTCCTTTGCGACCTGATGACTGAACACTCTCTTCAACCTCAATCCCATGGATCTGACTCTGACAGCCTTTGTCTAGGGCCGTAGGGGCGATTTCATTTCCGGAAGGATTCGGGGGTCGGATCAACATTGGGGCTTGACCCTTTGCCACCAGGCGAGAGTTAGTTAGGTACATGGTTTCAGCATACCTCGCATACTCCCTCATTTCCGCGACCTCGGGGTCTTCCTAAAAACCTGGCCTCATTTCGCGGGTCGACCTCTGGCTTTTCTGCGACCTTGCCGGCTCCTTGCGAGCCCCATCTAGAGCAGCGGTAGCCTCCTTTGACTTAGATTTTTGATTGATGACATTCCGGGCGTCACCAGGGGCTAGGGCCCCCCTCTGCGACCCTTCGCCCTCAGCAGGAAAATTGTCGAGTGTTTCTCCCATTACCTCTCCGCGAGCCTGATACTGTGTGCCCCCCTTTGAAGGGGTTTGGGGTGTCGATGTCTCTTGCTCCCCGCCATTGCCGAGTTAGCGAGCCGATTTGGCTAGGAGATAAGATTTGCTCGTGGTTTGAATCGAAATCCTTTGGATAGTGATGCATCGGGTGACGTGGCGTCCGGAAATACGGTTTTCAAGCGGAAAAGTAAAGTGATGATTCAAACGCAAAAAACCCCCCGAACCGTGTATGGCCCTTTTTCACTAGCGTTCTCTATATGGGTGAGGGTTTTTTTGGTGAGTCGGCTTATATGCTTTTGAGGTAGAAAAGGTCACCTTTTGACAGTTCTCTTTATTATGGGAAGAAAACAAAGGCTGTTTGGGGGTTTTCTTGGTAGGATTACCTCTTTCGGAGTGAACGCAAATGAGGGGATACAGCCGTTCACTCTGGACCGACGGAGGTGACAATCCTTTGATCTACTGTATGCTAGCACCTTTGGATGACTTTTACGCCAGAGACTGAGAGCGTGTGGCTGCGCGTTTTCCCAGTAACGGAGCCAACTGATGAGGGGTAAATCATCACGGTGGCTCAGCGGTGTGCGGTTAGTGGATATCTGGCTTATTTGTGGATGATTAAATGTAAGCTAGTGATGTGGGCAAACCGAGGTGTCCAATATAACCAGCAGTGTACCGGGTCGACTGTAGTCTAGTTTGGTGAGTCAAGGTCGTCTCTCGGGACCGTGCACTCCAATTGAGGTCACACACTAAAAAGTCTATATTAATTCGATCTAGGTCACAAATTTGTGAAAGGTTAATCGATTGCATAAATAAAATGCTGAATTAACAATGATGGTAAATTATAAAAGAAGCTAACCAAGATAATGCATAGACTAGCTATCCTCTTGCAATGCCATGGGAATGACTTCCTACCTACCTACCATTCGTGTTCGAAAGTGTGAAGCGGTGCAGTCCTAAACAAGCAATTCCCCCTCATAAGAGTGAATGAAATTGCTCTCTACCTCCTCCTTGGTCTAGACAAGCTAAACCTAATGAATCGGTATGCTACGCCCGTGAATGCAATGACAAAGCCAATGATCCCCGGATAAGAAATCGAATGCCTACGAGAGGTCGATTTTACCTTCCGGTTCACCTACCCTCTTCCCACGTCTAACATCTCCGTTCGGTATCCGTTAAACATGTAAAGTGCTAACACTAGGAAATTACTCCAATTTCAACAAACAATGCAAACAAGTAGGCAAAGCTTCACAACAATCAAAACTAACAACACAAACAATCATTCCCAATCAATCACAAGAGGATAAACTACTACTACAACATAATCTTGGCTAGAAAAATCTAGCCACTCATAACTACAAACATTAACATAACAAAGCTAACATTCATAATCATAAGGAGTACTTGAATCAAATAAAGATTAAGAATTACCAATCAAAAGCAAAACTCGAAATTGGTATCTTCATTCAAGCTCCAAAACCTTCAATGGAGTTACAAACTTATGTCTTCAAACTCCAACCAAAAGTAATAAATTAAACTAAGATTCTTAATAATTACAATGATAACCAAGGGCTAATTTCTACAAGAATTTGGCTGTAAGAGCCTGGGGTGGGGTTTTTGCCTGCAAGATGGAAGAAAAATTGGAGAAGATGATGTATATTCTTGATAATAATGTGAATGGAAGAATAAAAAGAGATTAAACTTTTCTGACTCTGCACACTTGGCGCGCGTCATCCCATCTTGGCGCACGTCATTCACCAATTTGCATTGATGGCGCAGGTCATAGCTTCTTGACGCACGTCATGTCCAAATGTGGTGACTGACTGAATGACATCTGCATTAATTGCTCAACCACTCAGTGACACGGTTCATGTGACATGGCGCATGTCATCAATATATAAAATCACAAAATCATCATTTTATTCTCCCAGCTGGCTTGGATTGACCCTCTAATGTGTGTCAAATAATCCTTAGGGCTGAAATCCTAGCCACGGCACAAAATCATCACAAAAGAATCCAATGCCATCCTATGGTCAAAATCCACACTCCCCACCGTGGTATTTGTGCTGCAAAATAGACACAAAGATACCATGTGTAAATCTGATAACAAAATCGGCTAATAACTAATATAATACAGCTAAAAACATGGTTTTCTACAATTTCTATGTACACAAAATATGGTTACAATCCTCATTCAAATCGCTCAAGTTGATGTCAAAATAGCGCTAATTGCATTAGAAACAGGGGTAAATCATCCGAAATCATATCATCAAAGTTGACTTACATCAACCACTCCCCACTTAGCTTTTGCTCGTCCTCGAGCAACTAGAGCGATAAGGTTATCTAGAAACACAAAAATACGATCATGCAACATCAAGAATTGAGAATCCAATTATGCGATGCAACTTATCAAAACCACAATGACATGTTGTTCACGATCTAAGAAAGTAGTGGAGTGTGTGAGTGAATATTCGTCAAGCTTGTTATCAACTAACGATCATGAAATCATGCAACCTTATTCAAACATGCAACCAAAAGTTAGGAATGAGATCAATCTCCACTAATGAGGCACTTGGAATCAAGGAATTAGGTCGTAGTTGACAAATCGGCTTGTAATGTTCAAAGCTAGGGTAGTGGCTAACCGAAGGAAATAAAAGGGTAATCAATAGAATAAGGCAAGATAACAAGAATCTTTACCTTCTCCTCCGTGACACCAAATTTCCACATTAATCACTTCCCACCTTCTCATCACAAAAGATCATACATTTTGCTTCAAAATTTGCCTTCAATGACTCATTATTTAAAGATGTATTTACAATTTGCGATAATTACAAAATAAAAAGAGATTGTTTCTGTTTTTTTTTTTGATAAATGGTTTCCAAACCGACTTCACAAGATGCCCTCTCAACCTACTAGCATTTCCATCCAACTCTTAATCCTAACCACCGCTTTAACAAATACTAGACTCTTGTTATGCTTGCGGGAGGCCAACGGAATGTAGACCAAAATTTTTGGGTAAGGGTCGGATTATAATGAGGCTAAATACGAACGGCTAGTTCGAGTGGGGTCTCGCCACTCTACTGTGGTTAAGACGGGGACAAAAAGGGAAAATCACATTTAGGTAGGCCATTTGGCTATGGTTGAATCAAAGTAATGCCAAAAATCGTCATCCCTATTCCGATTCCAAGTACCGTTATTACATCTCAAATGAATGACATTCCTAAATTCAAGTTGCAAACTGGAGTATGCATGCACAAAATCATGAAAAGTTGTTTGTTAACAAAGATATTAGAATATACGTGCACAAGGAATCACACTACCAACAAAGATTAGTAAATAACATGCACATATGTTTCGTCAAAGTTACTCGTTTTATTGAAATACTCACTCTATCAACTACAAGATCGTAATTCATGCCAAAAGATAATTTACACATCTCCGATCATCTCGAAGATGAACAAAGCTAAGCTTTTCTCAAGCAATTAAGGGCATTACCCATTGTTAGACTAACTGTACTCCCACTCCCCACTTACGAGTCTGTATTGTCCCCAATGCGAAGTGAGTAGTGAAAATAGAGTGAGGGAAAAAACGGGGAATCAACAAGAGAAAATCATACGAGATGACCATAAACAAATTAGGGCAAAATCTGGGTTATATGCATTCCTGACGCACGCCGAAATCAAAATGGCGCGCGCCAAAGTTATTATTGCTATACAGAGAGTTTAACCTGTAAAACTGGCGTGCGCCAACAGTGTTGTGACGTGCGTCATTCCCAAAAGTAAGGGACATGGCGTGCGTTAGAGCAACATTGACGTAGGTCAGTAATGCAGAAACTCAAAGAAAAGGGAGGGTTTGCATGCAGGGGGGGTTAAGAAGCAAAATTAAATTTGTGCAAGCAAAATCCAAAGCAAAATCATACTGAAAGATAAATATATTACATGATTTGAATGGCAGCAGCATTGTTTGAAACATTAAAGGAAAAGTGCCACAAGGATTCCAGGCAACATCAAAAGATAACTAAATAAACTGCAAACAGTCCAACCAACCAACAAACAAACACTCAAACTACTCAGACTCGACATCAATCTCAGCACCATATTGATTAGAAGACGGGGCAACACCAAGCATATCTCGGGGAACCAGACCGCGACGTGCTACCGACTCGGAAAATACTCATCATGAGAGTAGGCGGGAACTCGGGCAACACGAGTTCACAAGTGAGAGATCAGCCACACAAAGGGAATGAAGGGGAAAGTGCACGTTGGCCTAGCATAGGACCATGCAGCTTGATGGATTAACTTACCCCAATTGATATACACCTCGCGCCTGATTGCGTAAAGCAGAAGCAACTCGTTATCCGTCATCTGCTCGAAATTGTCTGTTGGAAGAATGCGGTTGTTGACAAAACGCTTCCACGCCCCACTACAAGAAAATCAATTTTTAGTGAGGGGAAATACGGTCACTAAAAGCCAGTTTCCCGTCATAAAAGACTTTTAGTGACAGGAAATTTACTCTCATCTCCCCTCCTTATCGCATCTCTATATAAAGGCATTCAAGGAGAGTAAAATTTCCCATCACCATTGAACTTCTCATTTAGTGACGGGTATCTTACTCTCATTAAAGACGTGTTTTCATAGAGAGTAAAATACCCGTCACTAAATGAGAAAGTTCAATAGTGACGGGAACTTTTACTCTCAGGATATGCCTTTATATGAGAAGCAATAAGCGAGGGGCAACGAGAGTACATATCCCATCATTAAAAGTTTTTTATGACCGGAAAGACATGACTTTAAGTGACCAGATTGCCCCTCTTCAAATTTGTTTAATGATAATATATACCCTCATTGTATGTAAATCTACCCCAATCTAAATCATGACTGAATGATGACATATCCCATCATTATAAAGCATTATCAAACACATCATCAAATGAAAAAAAAATACATTTTTAAATAATACTAACAATTCACAAGCTGGAAGAACAAACTTTTTAAAAATCCTAAAACATAAGTGAAAAGATTAAAATTACAGCCTACCATCTACATCCCATGTTTATGGAAAGTGCATCATTATGGCTGCATCGATTGCGAAACAGAGGATATGTAATCAGCAACACAAAACTGTAAATGTAACCTTTTTTGCGTTGTTATTATTCAAAGCCCTTTTAAATGATAGTTATAGTATGCATCAATACATTTCGCAAAAATGTTAAAGAAAAGAGATAGATTAGAGCACATTATAATAGTTTCCCAAACTAAAATTCTAATTAACATAATTTACTTAGCACTAAACACATAGCAAACTTGGTAGACAAGATGAAAATGATGAACATATGCATAAAAACATTTGGACAAAGTTGATTGCCGTACAAAACAGACATGAAAACTTAGAAGACAAAATCGTGACAAATATGTAACCAACCCCGATTTATAACAGACCAAAACTTAGACTCAAGACTTGAGGATGCACTTGACCGAGCATCATGACACATATAGACTAAGACAAGAAGGTGTTAAACATACACTCCGTTCACCTAAACCTAGACAAGACAATCCATCGATTTCAACATCGACATAACTAAAAAGGCAGATTGAACGTAAATCACATACATCGATCAAAGTTGACTCAACAAGTAAGTTGGACTTAAACTTTAATTAAAGCAAGTTCGTGGATGAGTAAACATACAAGTAGGCAATCATACATGATTTCAAGGAAGCACCAAACCGGGACGTATCATACGTACTATCGAACAAAGACTTAGACTAAGGCAAACTAAATTCAAGTTCACTTATAGAAAAATCGATCGTTTCAAACAATATAAAACACAAAATTTACGTGCTTTAAACAACTTCACCGATTAATTCCATCTCAAACCTCCAATTTATTAAGTTCAATATTCAAATTCGTAACTTGAACAGTAAAGAAGATGATGAATCAAGTATAACAAACTCGTGTTGTTGTATGTTGTTTTTTTTACTAATCTTTTATTTTCTCGGTTCATTGACCAAGTGGTACCGGTAGGTCCGGTAGTATAAAAGGCTTGGTCAAAGGACTTCCTTGTAATAAGAAAAATAGACAAAAGTTGTATTCATTCAAAAAAGAATAAATGAAAAGAAAAGGAGCAGTTCTTCCATGGAACTCGCTAGATTTTCTCGAATTTTCCCTTTCTATTCTTACTTTTTCTTCAAACTCGTGCAACCGTGTTAAACTCAAAACATATAACATTTGTGCATAGTGAGGAAGTGTGAAGATTAACATTATTGCGAGATAAACGAAACATAGAAATCTAACCATGCCAAGTTCATGATTTAAGGTAAAATACGTAAATTCACCTACTTCAAACAATAAATTCGGATCAGCTCCAACTAATTAACCCCAAATATCCAGTTTTTATTTCGTTCATTATTCAAATTCAAGGTGAAGAATCGACTTTTAAAAAAGTGGTGCAACTGCGGTAGAGGTTTAGTGTGGTGCCACAAATGGGTATGTGTTTAGTGTGGTGCCACAAACAACGATGTAAAGAAAAGCCAAAGAAAGAAGTCTAACACCATCACCAAATTCATAAGTTAAAGCAAGTTACATAACATTCACCGCTTCAAACAATATAGCACATGCCTCAAATTAACAATAAGTTCACTCAATTCCAGCTTGATTAACCCCTAATTTCCCATTTTTATTAAGTTCAATATTCAAATTCGTAACTTCAACAGAAAAGAGGAGAATGAATCTGAAACTAAACAAACTTTGCAACTTTGTTCAATTCAAAACAACACATTACATCTGTGCACTTATATATATATATATATGAAGAAAAGAAAAACAAGGAAGTCTAGCCATCACCAAGTTCATGAATCGATGTAAGTTACACAAAATTCACCCGCTTTAAACAATAAATCCAAATTTCTACTCCACTAATTAACCCCGCATCACAAGTTTTTATAAAGTTCATTATTCAAATTCAGAACTTAAACAGAGAGAAAAGTAAACAAAATTAAGTTAACAGAGCAAACCTACAACCTAGATATCCAAATGTAGACCATATCTGAACTTTTAAACTACTGGAACAATAATATGTTGCGAGATTTTCCAAGTCAAACCTTTGTAAAACCTAATCTAAAACAAAAATTTAAGATAATGTACAACAAAAGATAATAGCATACCATAAACTCTCTCAGAGATCTCGAGCAACCGATCGTGGCTTCCGGTAAAAGAATCTTCTCAAAAGCGCCATTTACATGGTGTTGTTTTCCCCAAAACCGATCCAAAACCACCACCGTTTCTTCTTCTTCCTCATCTTTTACTATTCACCACAAAAACCATAGAATTCCCTCACATTCAATACACGTAGACTACAATTTCACCAAGAAAAATGGAACTAATTTATGCAATTAAACTATACAAATGAGCCTCAAAATTCAACAAAAATGAGCTGTGCCACTTGCAACATACAACTAAGTAGCATTAGTTGATGAACAAGAAGATAGATAGACAGAGTAAGCAATAAGAAACCTTTGTTTTTGTATGTCTTATCCGTATGCTCCACCAATCGATCAAGATCCCCGACCTATAATAATCCGAATAAAACAATCAGAAAACTACACATATGGATGACATAGACATTTAAAATAAAGACAAAGTGTTAAGTGAACAAAAATGATCAGAATAGAAACAAAACAAATAAGAAATTATGGTAGTACCTCCATTAAGAGATCAACTTCTTCAGGTGCATTATTGTGCTGCAGATACATGAATATTAGTCTCAGATATAACAAAATTTATACCAAGGTACGAAAAGAATACAAAATGGTACACAGAACCACTAAAAGCTATGCAAAGATACAAAGCAAAGGAACCTGCATACACAAAGAAGTTACACCAAGTATCTAAAACACCAGAACTTGAAAGAAAAGAACCAAAGCAAAGATTTCAAACTACAAGCTAGAAGACCGAACAAACAACCAACCAAAGAAAGAAATCAACAGAAAGTAGCAACAAAATCCTCTCCAAGCTAACATAGCACCAAGACAACAAGGCCATCATCCCCATTTGCAGGAATAGACTATGCACAATTGAAATACCAAGCAGGGAAGGAAGCAAATATCCTTTTATAACAATCGCAACATGACATCGAGCTTCCCTAGCGCAGCATAACCACCGGCGGGAAAAGAATCCGGTGTAGGGGCGTAAAGTAGCAAGAGGGAGAAACTTCTTTAATGCCAACATATCACTTGAGGAGAAATTCTAGCTTAAGATCACTAGCTAAACATGAACACCAAGACCAAGTTCCCAAGAACATGAACAGATTAACAAAGTTACCTAATAACATGTGAAGTAGTGTAGGAGCAAACAAAGCAGTTTCAAGTTCTATAATCACAAGATCATGCATGACTTGAGACAACCTAACTCCGTATATAATATAGTAATCATGACTTACAACTACCGATTGCAAGGTTATTCACTCAAGACAATGATTTTGAACTCCCCGTTATTGTTCAAAGCCTTTATCCTCATATTTTTCAACATCTTTTTCGCCTGTTCATAACGAAATTTGCAATATACTGATAACAGAAATAAGAAAAAACATGTGGATAATTTGGAACATGTCTACCTTTGTCCAATCAATATACCGAGTTTCTTTCACATTCTGATTTGCTAGTAGAAAATTAATCACTGGCCCAGGAGTGAGGAACAATGTTGTAGTTACATCTATGGCAACATACGTGTCAAGCATCACGTGTAGTTAAGAAACCGAAATTATACATCAACAGATTTAAAAGAGAACTTAATATAAAACAATGTAAAGATATACCTATATTAAGGGATAAGCCTCCATGAGTAGGGTGAAAACTAGAATGAAACCCCGGCACGCAGAAACACCCCCACCAATATCTGTGAAAATCCATAGCCAATGAACAATGAGTTCAAGAAGGATAAAAGCAAAAATATCTCTGAAATTATTAAGAAAAAACCAAGAAACATCTTAAAAAACAACAATAGTATCAGCAGGGATACTTATGTAACAGCTGGAGCAACAGGGGAACAAGCAAAACTAGAATTAACCTCAACAATTGCAAAAATCAAGCAGCAGGTAATGCATACTGGAAAATGAGGGCCGGTCATATAAACAGTAGCATTAGAAGTAGCAGAATACAAAGGAGAGGGCAACACTGATCTCATTGCAGCAGCAACCAACACTGAGTTAACCTCAACAAATCTAGAAATTAAGCAGTATGTAATATAGACCAAAACTTTGAAGGATGAAGAGAAAAAAGTAGCTAACCCGACAGAATCAAGGGGACCACTGGATGAACAATATCCAAGAGTTTGAATACTCAAAACAAGAAATTGAGCAGCAAAAACCAAAAAATAGAGATAACCCCCATATTCTATATGAATTAAGACCCAAAGAAAAATGAATGAAGAAAGAGCTTTAGAAACATGGAGCAACGAAGAGCGTCAAACAAACACAGGCATAAAAGATCAACAGGGACTTCTCCGAATCAAGACACCATAGCTCAAGATGAGTTCATCCATTCCACAAGAAGGGGTTCAGCCGTTCCATATCAATAGAACCCAGGAATCAAAGAGGGAAACACCAAAGAACTACACCAAAAATCAAATCGCCGGAGGTCTGAAGAAAGGTTCAGCCGCTCCCAAACTGAGAAGAAAGGGGTTCCGGCGAAAGAAGAAGTAGTGAAGAGCATCCACGTAGACTCAGGCATCATTGAAGACAATCCACTCATGCCGGAGCAAGAGAAGAATCCCGGATAAACTTCTCTCGTATATCAAAACACCGGAGCAAGATAGATGGGTTCAACCATTCCTAGTCGTCGGAGCGCACCCTCCGTTACTGAGAGCTCTTTGCGCAGAGCTCTTTCGAGATTCTACCGAGAGCTCTTTCCGGACTAGATGTTGATGTATTGTTGTGTTGATTGAGGTGGGGACTAGCGGTGACCATCGGCGTTGCTAACCCTGGGAGGGTGGAGCCGCAGAGAGGTCGGAGAGGGAGGTTTTGGGGTTTGATTTTGTGTGTGAAAAGATTTTTTTTGCATTTTTGTTAAACGAAAATGGAGTTTGGATGAGGGAAAATGATAGAATATAATAGTGTGGTATTTTATTATAAAAAATTAGAGAGGAAAAAATAATAATTAATTGGGTATAATGAGAGGAAATATTCATTTATTTATTATAATGACGGGATTTCTTACAAATAGTGAGAGTAAAAAAAATTCAGTGGTTAATGGTCACCTTTTAGCTATATAAATGTTTTCCCCTCACAGTTTTCCCCACAAAAACAGTCTTTTAATGATGGGATTTGCACCTTTCACTAAATTTCTGTCAATGTTGGCCCTTTTTCTTGTAGTGTGGCCCGCATCTCAGAAGAAAGAGCAGAAACCGAATAGTCCACCCTTGGACCTACCCGTCCCGGAAAAAGCGCAGAGTAGTCGAGAGATGAGCCATGAAACTACCAATGTTGTTGAGACTCCACTTGATCTCGTAGTGCTTATGAGGAGCAACGGTGGTGGACGAGAGGCGAAAGGCTTCATTGATATCCATCCAATGGAAGGGCACCTCGATCCCACAAACCATGATCGAATTAGTGGATCTCTCATCGTGCTCAACCGACAACATGGCGTAGAACTCACGAACAACAAGCCTCATTGATGCGCCCCGCGGTGGTGCGACCAAACAATTCCATCCTCCCCACTCTATGCGATACTCGGTCAAATCGAAAGCTTCTTGGAGTTAATCCCACGTTCCAAAAGAATTGGACGACGACCGACGAGTTCGGTGTAGTTGTGCACGCATCCGCACCGCCTATGTCAAAGAAAAGCACGGGATGATTATCTGGAGGGGAAGACATGGTGAGAATTGCAGAAGGAGAAAAGAGGGTAAAAGAGAGGGAAAGAATGAGAGAGGTAGTTGTGGAGTTAAAATAAAAGATTTTAGGGTTTGAAACAATTAATAGGCTGAAAACGCGTGAATGACACGCGTCAAGCCCATCATTGCGTGCGTCATGGGGAACAAAGTCTGAAACTAGGGATCAGTGGTAGCAGAGGTGTGACTGATGGTTGTCAAGTCGGTTGACGCGCGTCACGGGCAGACTGACGTACGCCAAGCTTGAAGTGTGTGCAACATACGGACAACATGTAATGGCGTGCGTCAATAAGGCAAAAGGCCATGACTCACGCCAATAGGCAATGACGCAGGTCATTACACCTGGGTAGCCAGAAACAGCAGAAAAGTTACAATTATCACTACACAAGGAGTTAAGCACAGATAATGCAACAAGGTTGGGCAGATAACAAGAACAAAAACTTCAATACACCAGTAGTACCTTGAACAACAACAAAAAAACACAATCCCAAAATGAAACAACAGTTGCAACATCCAAACAAAAAGCAAAATAACAAAATAGTTCAACAAACGACACAAACTGCAGAATTAAAAACAAATTCACATGGCTAGACAGTCAAACAAACAAAGGTCTGGTGAACAAAAGCACTAAACGGCATCGGCAGAAGAAGCGGGAGCAGAAAGAGAAACAGTTGGGAGCTCTTCATCATCATCCTCATCAATAAGCACATGATCAGCCAAAGGAGAAATCGCACTGGTAGGTGGGATCATCGAAGGATGAAACAAACCAGCACCCTAATCATCAGCCGCATAAGGATTGGATAGCATCTGAATAGGAAAATCTGGAAAACCAGCGGATAACATCGACTGAAAGGATGAACTGCCAGCTCCATCACCAATGGACGTAATCATCGAACCAGATAAACTCTGTCCCGCAAAAGCAGCAAAACCAGCACTAACCGAACTTGTACCTGTAGAAGAAAAGGCCGAAGTGCTACCCGGGACTACGGATGGTCTAGGAAAAGGCGGAATCCAAACAGGGGTCGGATAGTCGTCCTCCAAAGGCGTATCAAAATCGTCCGCACGATCCGCATAATCGGGATGACAAACCTCATCAAAGGAACGATGACCACGGGAACCAACCCTCAAATCGTTCAAACCACGCAGGACACTCTCAAAACCTAACCATGAATTGACGTCAGCCGCCACCAAAGCTCCACGCATAGCTGCCATCTCAGACTCAAGCAACTCAAACCTAGCTCTCACGGCTGAATCCTGAACAGGAGGACGCGATGAAGAAGGCGGACCGGATGAAGGGATATCAACAGGAGGCGGAGCACTAGCTGAGGAAGAAAAAACGGGAGAGGGGCCGGACGGCATAACATTCTCTGGAATACTAGGACCAATCATGAGACAAACTGGCGGGAACAAATGATCATCAGACAAAGCAGGGACTGAGGCAAGAACACAGAGCCCATGAATCAGCCAGGGAAGAGGCATGTTGCCATTCACACGACGATTCGTGGCGAAGTCCACTGCTCCCTGATACATGTAGTATCCAACATCCACAGGTACATCGGTGAAAATAGCAAGTGCTAGGCAAGACTCGGTGTAATTGAAGGTGTTAACTTTGTGAGAGGGAATGATATTATGACTAATAAAGTGCTTCATCACCCTCACATCCTTAATCGCCTGACCATATTTAAAACGCTTACCTACCCACGTGGCGGAACAGAGATACGTTTTAGCCTCACGAGCCTTAGCCCACAGATTTCCGTCATCATTCAACTACCAAACACTATAAAAGAGTGTCTCGGCCGGGATCTCAGGAATACCAAAGAAATCATTGATAACTTTCACTGAAAAAGCGACGTTCTTACCACGCACAGGCACAAAACCTTTGGCTGCATCAACGGGATTCACAGCAAGGTTAGCATAAAACTCAGCCACGACTGTTCCATTGACAGTAGATCGAAGTACGGGGGGCCGCTAACAGTTCCCACTTACGGTCCGTAACGATTTACCGAATCCTGGACCGACCGATTTGAAATCAATTCCACGTTCAAAATGCAATGCGCACCGACCGAAATATCGAACAAAAATCCGCTTTCCTTTCTTACCAAAGGGTGTGTGGAAAAGGTATAACGACTCGGTTTCACTAGGGGCGGGGGGCTTTCCTCTTCTTATTCCGGTCACCGACGACCGCTAGAACGAGCAGAAGATTCAGACATGTCTACGATGTAACAACAACCCAACAACAGCAACAAAAGAAAATAATCAGCCCTTCCTCCGGTATGCAAAGAAAAAGAATCAAAAATATTAAAAAGACTAAACTAAATTAAGTTGAAAAAGGAGGACCAAGCCAAAAATACCTTGTTGGAATGATGAACACAAACAGAAATGAAGGTCGCCGGAAACTATGGAGGTGACCGGAAATTCAGAAAATGTGCCTTGGAAGCAAAAAGATGAGTCTCCACTTCTCAAACCAATAGAAGAAAAGGGATGGAGAAAAAATGAGTTATGAGGGGTTGTGACGAAGGGAGAAATTTGTGGAGTGGTGGGTGAAAAACTGAAGAAAAATGGGAATAGAAAGTGGTGATTTCGAGTGATATGGGAGTTATGGAGGGGAGAGAAGAGAAAAAAACCGTTTTATATTCAAAAACTGCCCCTATGACGCGCGTCAAGGTTTAATGACGCAGGTCAAACCCTAGATAACACCCAATGGCGCACGCCAAATGCACTATGATGCGCGCCACCACCCCCGCCCAAACTCTCTCCGTATGTCTATAAAGTGATGGTTGGCGTGGGTCAACGAGCCTTGGCGTGAGCCAAGAGACTCCTTGCCAAGCAAATAATCCAATTAAAATGCTAAGGTTCACCAAACTTATCAAAATAATCCACAAATAACTAAAATTATCACAAAACGGGTTGCCTCCCGAGAGCGCTTTTGTTTTACGTCGTTGGCTCGACGAGATTATACGGTAGAGATGATGGAATTATACAGATTGTCAAATTGGGATACAACTACAATTACTCAATTAAGCACGTAGCAAATAACACTACAAGAAAAAGGGCTTTCAGTGACCAAAATTTAATGACAGGAGGTAAATCTGTCATTAAATTGATGTTATAATGAGGGGACAACATTTTCATTTCTGGTTGGTGACAAAATTTTACATCCCATCATTATTGATCATATTTTCCCGTCATCAGCAGCACACTAAAGCATTTACTCTCATTGCTTGTATTTTTAATTTATTGTCTTACATTTTTTTAACTAAACCCACACATATTACCTCATCCTAACAAAATACATCGTTCTTTATTCTCTAAACTAAAAAAAAAAGCACATCGTTCTTGAATCCCTAATTTCCTCCCCTCATCCATCCTCCCGGCCACCTTCAATCTCTGCGGCCTCCTTCATCTTCCTCTAGCGGCCACTACATGCAAGCGATGAATTAACCACCTATTGTCGTCGCACTTGACCACCAAGAGGTCCAAGGCGGCAGAGCCACCCACTAGTTCCGGTCAAAGCAGAGGGGCAGGGGTGTCACACCGCCGATTCAAAGCCATATAACTTCTTCGGAAACCTTTATTCCATCTTTCCTCTTCTTCTCTATAATTTCTTCTCTCCAAAACCCTAACCTTGTACATATTTAATTTTACTCTCTTCATATGAGCCAAGAGGTCCAAGGCGGCAGGGCCACCACTAGTTCCGGTCAAAGCAGAGGGGCAAGGGTGTCACACCGCCGATTAAAAGATATATATCTTTGTGGGTAACATTTATTCCATCATTCCTCTTCTTCGCTACAATTTCTTCTCACCAAAACCCTACCCCTTGTATATATTTAATTTTACTCTCTTTATATGAGCTTCAAGTTCTGCTTTTTGTTAAATACTTTCCTGTTGGTTCTGATAATTTTTATTCTCGTAAAGTGTGTCTCTGATTTGTGGCGATTTTTTGCTGTTTAACTTGTTTTTTTTTGTATAGTAAAGCTGTTAATTTGGGAGATTCAGCTCCTTCGAAAAAATTGGGAGATTTTGTTTTTTGTTGAAGTATTTGATCCATATAGAGCATTGGGGAAAACACAAGAGAAAGCTGCATACTATGGTACATTAGGAGTATAAATTAGTGGATTTTTCTTGTATATATTCTATGAAGCTCACTGATCAAGACTCTTTTCTAAGGGAATACTAAAAGAGATAAGTACAGTTAATTAAGTCCAAGTTGAGAACCAAAATATCTGAATGTTCTAGTTTTCTTTTATAGTTTGGGCCTCTTTTGAAGATTTACTGATTTGTTAAAATGGACAGATAAATATATAGGTGTTCTCTCTTACATTGTTAATATCTCTATGGCTTTAAAAAAAAATTTCTGTTCCATGCTTCATGATGTTTTATGTGAATTAATCATTTTCGCGGATATATTTCGGTGGTTTCACTGGAAACTCATCACCGAATTTAGACGTAATCGGAAAGTACCGACAATTGGTAGTGCATCCTATTTATTCACATTTAGGTCATCTTGAATATCCAGAATATGAGAGAGGTGATATAGTGTTGGCTAAGGCTTTCAATGTGTGTAGAGAATTAGAGAATGATGTTGATCGCAAGTCATTAGGTAATCTTCTTAACAGATACCGTCTTTTTTAGGCTTCCTTTAACTTTCCTACTAATCATACATTTTAAGATGCGAGTGCACGATACATAAGGCAAACCTCTGTTTCTACTATTGCCCCCTTGCTAGATTAGGGTGTTCTCTTTTCGAATCATCTTAGGTATGCATCTCTATGATTTTCATTAGTTTTAAAGTTATTGGTTTTTTTTATTGATTAACTTAAATTTCTAGTTTTTTGGGCCTTTAATAAGCATATATATCGGTGCCTTTATTCGCCCTTGATGATTTTTTTTACGTCGGATGATGGTGACAATGTGCTTGTTTCATTTCAATTTGTGATCAAGTGTGGATTTTTCTTCTGTGTTATTTTTTAAGTCTTATGGGATAGCCTACTTTCACTAGGATTGATATATTTTATTAAGGAAAATGGGTATTATTTACAATTTATGTTCACCATCTAAAGAATGAGTGCCTCGTATAAGTAGACTGGTGGTTTGGTAATCTTAGGCACTTTAAATTAAAGACTGAAATACTTACCATTAATGCACTATGTTTCTTGATCTCCACTCACAGTTAATTATAACTCCAATCATTATTATGTTGTTTCATATGGGTTATAAAAGAGCATTGACTGCAAAGATGTTCTTCCTGGGTGTTCTAAACCATATATTCGGCAATCATTGATCAAATTCCTACTCTGAATCTATTTGTTTCA
Organism: Gentiana straminea; assembly: GCA_036785695.1. Taxonomy (NCBI): domain Eukaryota; kingdom Viridiplantae; phylum Streptophyta; class Magnoliopsida; order Gentianales; family Gentianaceae; genus Gentiana; species Gentiana straminea. Next base: position 2,593,126 of record JAVUPR010000142.1, read on the forward strand.
TTGAATAGTCATGAAACAGAGTGCTTTATGAAACATAGTCATGATATAAAATTTGCATAGACATTGCCAAGTTGTACTTAACTGGTTAAATTCACATTTCAAATTGCAACAGGTCAAAAACGAGGGAAGAAAGAGTGAGTACGAGATGAATAAGCTATTGGCTCTTAATCTGAGGCATAAAATGGTAAATTGTTTCTCCTATGATTCAATATGTTTAATTTGAGAACGTATGCTCTAACCTGGTATCTTGATGCTTGGTTTTGCAATGAAAAACCGAGAAAGCTGCATTGGAAACTAATCGATTTAAAGAGTTGTTTGATTCCGAGAAAACTTCATGTGAATCTGGTTATAATTTTAGCTCAGTAAGCTCTTTAAGTCACAGATGTACTTAGTATCACCTACTGTTCTTTTTCCTTGTTTCTGTGTACTTTTGTCAATGAGTATGACATAATGGCAACTATGGAGTCTGGTAACTTCATTTTAATGCATAACCATAGTTATTTTTTATGTTGACGTGAATACATAATGGTTCATAATCAGCCTTTCAAAGAACATAATACCTCCTACAGGCATCTTACATGATGATTTAATATGGCCTAAAATTAATGGAGTTGTTACGTGGCATGTTTATCAACGTTGTCTGATAACGAATCTCTTGTGTGTTTTCGTTTTTTTTTTTGTTGTTGGCAAAAGACGGTCACCAATTTGATGACAGTCAATTGTGCAATGGTGAAGCATAGATTTTCTCTATATTAATTTTTGTTTTGCAAATTAGTTTCAATAACCTCCGTGTTTGTTATCCGACATCATTTCCTTTATAAATTTTTTTGGAACGTTTAGCTTGTTAAAACACAAAAAATGAAATACTTGTGTAAGAAGCCCTCAGTAATCAAATCGGACAAAATTGGTTTTCTATCTTAAAGAATCTTTGCATGTGCAATGAATGTTTTTATTCTTGATTTTACTAGTGTGTTTTCAAATGATTTTTAATATGAGAAAATGAATAATGTATGCATGGCAATGGAAAGAAACTGAATGTATACATGGCAGTGTGCAATTTTGGTTTAAGTTGTTTGTTTTGCCCATGTGATATCATGAATTGGCAGTTTGAGAGCCTTTGTTGTATTTTATCCCTTTCCCATTTTGGGAAGTGGCAGAAAAAAATGAAGTACCAAGAAATCAATTAAATGAGGAGGATCTATGTTCTATTGAAGAAATTTGCTAGACAATAATCTCCTCAACCGGTAAGCTTATATGGCATCTTGTCCATCGAGACAAGTTTGATGATCTGCATACTCTTTTTTGTTAAGAATGCATCCTGTCTTTTCTTACTTGAATCTTAGTTGCATTAAGTTAGCTTTATGTCCGATTTGTATAATGATTGTCCATCCGTTTTGACATCTATTTACTATGTTTTATTTCTAGACCTATTTGCTAAAATTTTCATTTTAGTTGTTTGAGTTTCAAGCAGTGCGAGTTTTCTTACTTGAGATGAGATTGTTGCATACATGTAAATGCAATGAATGCCATATCATATGATATTTTGATCTTATGCGATCTAAGCAAGTAATCGAAGTAGTTGCTAAGTTCGCATCATTCGTCACTTACGTTCAAGTTTATGCATCAACATTATGGTGAGTCCTTTAAATTTTTATATTTTCATTTTGAATTCTTTAGCTACCTTAGAGTTGCAAAATGAACATATTGATCATTTTTAATACAACTAAGTAGCTTAAGTTTGGATACTATATAAGTGTATATATTGACTTTAAGCTATGATACGTATGTCTTTCATCTCTTTTTGCTATACTACGTACATAGTCAGGCGGCCGAAATCATAGTTCTTTATTATCAGGTCCGTTCAGACCCATTTAACATTCACATGATATGATGATCACTCTTTTTATTGGCTTATAAGGCATTCACACGTTGACGTGCTTTATACGGGTTTTTTAATAAAAGAAAAAGTACAACACACTTGGTCATTACATTCATACATTAAAATTTTGCTTCGTCTTCACTTTTACGGGAATTTAACGAGTCAAGGTTTTGGAGAGAATATAAGGACCAAGATTGGAAAGCCTCCAAGAGCTTGATGAGATGAGTAAAAAACTTAGAATCTTTACTTCACCATTTATTATAAATTTGTGGCTCGCTTCATTATTTTCTTGACCATGCATTTTTTCATATGGATGAGAACATTATGCCATTTATGAAAAGCTAGAAGGTACTTTAAGGAGTCATTCTCAAGAAAGTGATTCATGCGCACTCGTGGTTGTTTTATTTTCATGTTCTTTTCCAATATTAACATAATACACATTTTCATTGTGAGTTAGAATTCTGTTTTGTATTAGATACTCTTACAAAGGAAATGGAGGTTCAAGCTATGAATATGAGAAGTGAAGTTTCAATGATGAAGAAGGAGGTTATGTGTGGTGAAAGAACGAGAAAGCAAATAAAAAGAGTTTGGGTACTCAGAAGGTCTGGTTACTATCTCTTAATCGCTTCCCAGAACATACAACTCTTTTTTATAGACAAATTATTTCCTTGTTATGTTCTTTTGGATTGGTGATAGTGCCATTCAATTACCAAGTAAAGTTGTAGTTTGTATTGGATAATGAACATTTGAAACTGGAAATGAAGGTTTCATGTAATTTTGGCTTGTGATTCTTTTTTGCAGTGTTCCTATTCTATTTTTTTGGTTCATTTTAGTTTAAAATAAGGGGACGTTTTCCTCATTAAACCATTGTATAATGAGTGGAAATGACCCTATAATGAAGGTATATGTCGCCATTAAATCACAAATTAATGATGGGAAAATAACCTATTAATGAGGGTATGTGTCATCATTAAATCACAATTTAATGACGGGAAAGGAGCCTATAATGAGTGGATGAATCGTTACAAAAAACAATGTTTAATGATAGGAATATACCGTCATTGAATGTAGTATACAATTAATGACGGGAAGCGATTCCCGTCATTATTACTTTTAACGGCGGAGGCGGCAATGAAGGGATATTTCCCGTCATTAAAAGCCTTTAATGACAGGAATCGGGCATTTAATGATGGGAATTCCTCTCATTAAAAGTCGATTTTCTTGTAGTGTAAGCACATAAGCCACCCAAAAGATAATGCTTAAAAGGTAAATTGAAAGATAGTACCGTGGTGTGCTATGTTTACAGTCTTTAGCTAGACTATACAAGCTTTTCAATCCAACGGGGGTCTTCGAGGTACAACACCTCTTCCTCTCGCGGTGTTTCCTCTTCCTCGATAAAATGCTTAATGCGATGACCATTGGCTACGAATGTCGTTTTTCCATCACTTAGCTCAACTGCACCAGATTTATACACCCTCGTAACAATGAATGGACATGTCCACCTCGATCTAAGTTTGCCTGGAAACAATCTCAAACGTGAGTTATACAAGAGCACTTTATCATTTACACGGAACTCTCGATCAAAGATCTTCCGGTCATGAAATGACTTGGTTCGTTCCTTGTAAATTTGGGCGTTCTCGTATGCCTCAAGGCGAAACTCGTCAAGCTCGGTGAGTTGGAGCAACCTATGGTCACCAACAATCTCGGGGTCAAAGTTAAGGAACTTTATAGACCAATAAGCTCAGTGCTCCAATTCAACGGGCAAATGACAAGACTTGCCAAAAACCAATCTATATGGTGAACATCCAATAGGTGTTTTAAAAGCGGTACGGTAGGCCCAAAGTGCATCGTCAAGCTTCACCGACCAATTCTTACGGTTAGTGTCCACCGTCTTTTCAATAATTCGTTTTATCTCATGGTTTGACACTTCAACCTGCCCACTTGTTTGTGGGTGATACGGTGTGCCGACTTTGTGTCTTACACCATAACTCTCAAGAAGTTTAGTAAATGGTCGATTGCAAAAGTGTGAGCCACGGTCACTAATGATAGCTCGGGGAGTGCCAAATCGAGTAAAAATATTTTTCTTTAGGAATTTTAGCACTACCGTAGAATCATTAGTGGGGTAAGCCTGTGCTTCAACCCATTTAGAGACATAATCGACCATTACTAAAATTAATTTATTACCGAATGAGGGAGGGAATGGGCCCATGAAGTCGATGCCCCACACATCAAATATTTCACACTCCAAGATCGGTTGGAGGGGCATTTCATACCTCTTAGACACATTTCCCCACTTTTGGCATGCAACACATGATTGTGAAAAACGATGTGCATCCTTGTAAAGGGTAGGCCAATAAAATCCGCATTGTAAAACTTTGTATGCCGTCTTCCATCCTCCGTGATGGCCTCCGGTATCTTGTCCATGGAAAAAGGAAAGTATGCTTGAGATTTCATTATCGGGAACGCATTTCCTTATGATACCATCCGAACACCTCCGAAAAAGGTTCGGTTTTTCCCAATAATAAAATTTCAAATTGTGAAAGAATTTCTTCTTCTTTTGCCATGTCCAATTAGTTGGAACATACTCACATGAAAAGTAATTCACGATGTTGGAAAACCATGGTGAGCTCTCCTTCGGTTTCGAACTAGCATGAATAAGTTGCATTGTTGGGGGAGCATCCACCATCATGAGTTGTTCATCCGGGAAATAATCATCGATCTCTTTTCGTTTTCCTTCATCTTCAATGAAATCCAACCGGCTTAAGTGATCCGCCACGACATTCTCGCTACCCTTCTTGTCTTTGATCTCGATATCAAATTCTTGGAGTAGGAGAATCCACCTAAGAAATCTCGGTTTAGCATCTTTCTTGTTCAACAAATATTTCAAGGTGCATGGTCGGTATAGACGATGACTTTAGAACCGACAAGATAAGATCTAAACTTGTCAAGGGCGAATACTATGGCGAGTAACTCTTTCTCGGTTGTTGCATAGTTGACTTGAGCGGAGTTCAATGTGTGAGAAGCATAATAAATGGCCTTGAGTACCTTGCCATGACATTGGCGAAGAACGGCCCCAACTGCGAGGTCACTTGCATCACACATCAACTCAAAAGGCATTTTCCAATCCGGCGCTACCAAAACGGGTGCGCTAACTAGTTTTCGCTACAAAGTCTCGAAAGCCACCATGCACTTTTCATCAAAAACGAATGGTACCTCTTTCTCAAGAAGATGACTGAGAGGTTTGGCGATACAAGAAAAATCTGCAATGAATCTTCGGTAAAAACCCGCGTGCCCGAGAAATCTTCTCAACGTCTTCAGATTAACCGATGGAGGTAACTTCTCAATTACTTCAATTTTGGCTTTGTCCACCTCAATACCATCTTCAGAAATTCTGTGGCCTAGCACAATACCTTATGATACCATAAGATGACACTTCTCTCAATTGAGCACTAAGTTCGTGTCTTCACACCGCTGTAAAACACGCTCTAAATGAGAGAGACATTCTTCAAAAGAGTCCCCAAAAACACTGAAATCATCCATGAAGATCTCCAAAAATCTTTCCATGATGTCATAAAAAATGGCTGTCATGCATCTTTGAAATGTAGCAGGAGCATTGCATAAACCAAACGGCATTCTCTTGTATGCAAACGTTCCATAAGGACAAGTGAAAGTCGTCTTCTCTCTATCTCCTGCCGCAATGAATATTTGCAAGTAGCCTGAATAACCATCAGGAAAACAATAAAATTTATGCCCACTCAACCTCTCCAACATCTGGACAATATACGGAAGAGGATAATGATCTTTCTTGGTGTGGTCATTGAGTCGTCGAAAATCAATACACATGCGGTATCCTGTGACTTCCCTTGTTGTTATCCACTCATGTTTATCATTTTCCTTCACAGTAAATCCACCTTTCTTAGGCACGACTTGAGTAGGACTCACCCACTGATGGGGCAAAACTGTATGTCCAATCTTACCGGCCGTGTACTGGGTCAAATTGTAGTCTAGTCTGGTGAATCAAGATCGTATCCCTCAGGGAAATGAAAATATAATTCAAAATGTGGTTAAACACCAATTAGCTATTATTATCTTGATCTAAGTCGCAGTCCTTACCAAATAGAGTTATTAATATGATACTAATGCAATAAATAAGTAGATATTTATATAGATATATATATATACCAATATAATAAATACTAATATAGATAGTTATCTAAAAAGAACTAACCAAGACATTATTATTGAACCATGATCTCTTTTAGTTTAATGGATGTGATCGAACTTCCTGTTTTAAGGTGTTATTGATTATGTGAAACGGTATACTCCTCAGCTAACAAATTCCCCTCATACGAGTGCACGAATTTGTTCTATGACTCCTCCTTGGTAAAACCGCGATTAAACCTAATGATTTGACATGATAATCTCTCGAGTATAAATATTCTATCCCTAGATAAGAAAGAGGGTTCCGTTTGTCAGACGGCCAATTTTACCTTCCAGTCTTTCTACCTTTTTCTCATACCCTAACGTCTCTGGTCAGTTCATGATTAGGTTATGTCTCTGTCCATACTGGTTAATTACGTCAATACAGACTGTCAATTAGTTCAAGTAGAAAAAGATTCATCATATTCAATTTTTAATCAAATTTTAACATTGTCATCATCCATTTCCCTAAAAGATCAAAATAGTTCAATACATGTCTTGGCTAGTTGTATAATTAGCCTATAGTCATTATTAAACTATTATATAGAATTTTACATAAACAACAAACATAATAACATTAGAATATTACCGATTACAATTGTTGAAGTGTGCTTTTTCCTCTGAATGTAACAACAGCTATGAAATCAACAACCTTCGATAATTATTCTAAATATTACAACGATACTAATACTATTTTTATGGCAGAATGCCTACTGAAATAATATTTACAGAGAGTAGATAAGAAAATATATATAATGATAGAGATATATATATTGGTACAGGTTTTTTTTCTCTCATAAATGAGGCTATTTATAGGCAGTGTTTTCTGATCCGGCGTACGCCGAGACTGATCCGGCGTGCGCCGGATTAACCGAATTTGAGTACTCTTTGTCAGACGCATGTGGAGTAACATGGGTTAATCATCAAATAATCCGGCGTGAACCGGCTTATTCCGGCCTGCGCCGGATTTAACAAATATCAGCCACTTGATCAAATTTTTATATATTTTGATTCCGATTCTTCTACTTTGTATTACATAATACCTGCATAATTTAAAAACAACAAAACCACAGGTAAATCTGATAACAAAAGTTATAATTTGTATTACGTTATTTATTTGTAACTATTAGAGTTTTATAAGTTATTTTACTATCTTTTAAGATATTTAGACCAAATTTATTAATAATATGTTATAAAATGTTATAAATTTTAGTTATAAAGTTAACATATATCAACTACTCCCCACTTAGCTTTTGATCGTCCTCGAGCAAAATAAGCGATAATTTATAAAATTACAAAATTAATGTAATTGGTTAGATTTGGTTACTAATTTAATAAAGTATTCTGTCAAAATTATAACCATATTATTTTTGTCTTTCTTAAAATAAAAAGTGTGTATAGATTATAAAATTAATTATCAAACATTATTTAGATGAAATTTGCCATGCTTTACTTAATAAATATAAAATATTTTTAGAAATACTTCCAATCGCCACTAATGAATATCCGGAATCGAAGACTAGGTCAAGTAGTTGGCAAAGTGGCTTGTAACGTTCAGGCTCAGGGTGTTGGCTAATCGAAAGGATAAAAAAGGAAAATCAAAAGAGAAAGAGCAAGTCGTACGTACTTTTACCTTCAATCTTGATCAAAAATACCTTAGTTCGATAATATCCTGATGCTGTCTAATGAGCTTGCACCATTGCCTTCAATAATTCTTATTTTACATACGTAAATCCAAATGGTTCCTAGTTTATTGGTTGGAACCAAGTCATACTTTTTTTTTAACAACAAAAATAATAAATAATGACCTCACAATGATAATGTACCAATCTCAACTCGTGCCATTTTAATGTATCGATACTTAGTTCCGATGTTGTCACCGCTCTTCCATAAGTACATACTAAACTTGCGGGATGCCAAGGGAATGTAGACCAAATCAGGCTAAGGGTCGGTTATAACGAGATTAATAATGAATGGCTAATTTCGAGTGGGGTCTGGCCACTCTACAAGGCTGAGATGGGGAAAAAAATTGGAAATTATGTTCGGGTAGGCCATTTGGCTATAGTTAAGTCAAAGTTATGCCAAAAATTGTCATCCCTAATCCGATTCCAGATTCATAATTTTGTCTTGAAAGAAAGTTTTTCTAAAACATTAATTTATAAATATAAGTATACTTGTCTAATTCCATGAAAAAACGTATTTGATAAAAAAAATGTTTTACTTATACATACTTAGAATTGTATTAAGATAGGCATATATAATATAATTATAATATATCGAGTTTACTCTACTTAATTAGAAACTTATTCTTTCCAAAAATATTACCTTTATTGTAATAATTATATATTATCATGTTTATTTCTTAAAGGATAATTAAACTAAGTGTTAAGTGTTTGGTATAATAATTTCATTTTATTTACTAACCTAACTCTACTTCCCACTGACGAATTGTCATCGTCCCGATGATAAGTGAGTGAAAAAGTTGGGTAGAAAATAAAAGGAATCTTTTTAATTAAGGTGATACGAGTTTGTTTATGACTTAGTCGTTTTTAGAAAGGAAAATAATACAGAAAACCATAATATTTTAGAAAAACAAACATTAATATTACACAAGACATAAAGACATAGTTAAACAAACTTACGACTTAACTTAAACAATTTAAACGAAACTTAAAACTTAAAACATCTTATTCCATCAACTAAACCAAGCAACACTAACTACTGCCATTGCACGCAAATGAAACTAGTCCTCTATTCTTCTGTTGTAGATGATCCACGGGGTACATCTACTGGGATCAAACCTAAATGAGGCTGACGAGAAGGAAAAATCTCATCCGATGCAGATTCTGGAACTCCAGCAAAACGGACACAGATCCTGGAGATCAACCACGCATAAGGCATCGGTTGACGAAAATTTCATCTACCGAGTGCAAAGTTGATGGCTGTCTTGTGGATCAGGACTCCCCAGTCAATAATTGCTCCAATCGTAATAGCATAAAGCAACAACATCTCATCATCAGAAACCTCTGAAAAATCCAGAGTTGGAAAAACTCGTGAAATTATGAAATGCTTCCAGGTTCGAAGATGAGGAAGCAAAGCTGCGGTGGACACATCACGATCACGGTTATAATTTGGAAATAGAATTTGAAATGCTTCGGCACACTTATCAATAACACCATTAACAGTGTCCAAATTCCACTGTGATTCGTAATGACTATTCGGGGTAGTCTGGACAAGGGGTATGTGAAAAGCTTGATTAATGATAAAAGGAGTGAATGGTACAATACAACCACGAATACGCACAAAACGTGTAGACTCTACAGAAACAGATTCTGACAGAGCTGCATAAAATTCTCGGACTAGAGTAACATTGACCTTGCCTCTTGGTGCACGAACGAAACGGTCCCATCCACCTCCTTCGATACGCAGAAATCCCCACTGGTTCATTTTTCGAAAGTTAAGACCCTTCTCAAGAAAAATGGGGGACTGACTAAAGTTAGATAAATAACGGTCTTGAGTTGTTTGGTTCGGATAATCATTAGGATTGAAAAATAAGGGTTGATAATCCGGGGTTTCAGCATTTGGGTAAAACGGGGGAGAGTAACTGTTAACTGACGGAGAAGAATGATTGGACATTTTGAACCGTACTTAACTAGACAATAGGGGAAAGAGAGTAAGGTGCACCAATTTAGGAATGTATGGGGTGCTATTTATAAGGAGAAATTCGAGCAGAAGAGGAAAATATTTTTTCTGGGCCATAAATAGACATTCCGGCGTAAACCGGGATGTTCCGGCCTACGCCGGAAAATATTTATATCCTGCCGAATTAAATACCCTATAATCTAGGCCGTCAGGTCGGTGATAACCCGACGTGAACCGGAAGGTAACCGGCGCACGCCGGATTTTACTATTCACGAACAAAGTGTAAATTGTGTGGGAATGGCAAAAATTTCCAAAATCAAACATAAATAAAAGCCATCACTTATATAAAATCAAAATGTTATAAAATTGTTATCAAACAAATTATTACGAACTGGGGGAATTATGAAAAAATGCACTAACCACCGAGTGCAGCAACAAAACGTTAACGTAATATGCTAGTTCCGAATTAACACAGAAAAGGAAATAGTTATAACAGTACAAATGTTTTCAAATGATAAAAGTTTAACCAGTTCATTCAAAATCTTCAAAATTCATGTCGTGAGGTGGATGTGGCATGGACTGAGTCGGTACTGCTTCAAAGTCGGAAGTTGAAGTCGTGGTATAGAATGGATCTTGTGAGCGCATGGTGGACATAGCAACCGAACTCTCGAAACCAAGTGATCCAAAACCTGTAGTGACAGCTGAGACCGAAGCGAAATCTGCGAATCCTGCAGCAGTAGCTGTGACACCTGGAAACATACCACATGACATACTATACTGACCTGAAGATGTCTGAGTGTAAGAGTGAAAGGTAGGAGGCGATGGAATAGGCTGAATCCAAGCAGGTAAGGTATAGGGGTTTGCCTGGCACTGAGGCAGATCATCAGATATTTGCTCATAAGTGGGGTCTAGACCTCTCATAAAAGCTCGTTGTCCTCGAACTCCAACTCTAATATCGTCGGCCCACTGCCTGACTCGCTCAAATCCTAACACCATATTAGCCTGACCTCGATTAATTGCATTGAGAATGGTATCAGATTGGTTATCCCTATCCTGACTATGCACAGGCTGTCTAGAAGAGGAACCGAATAGGGGTGGAATTCGAGTACGAGGGGGTTGCGGACGCTGCTGTCGATTAGGATCGTTATAATCAAGCCTACCAGCAGGACGCGGAGCAAGCCTAGGACATATTATTGGGGTATCAGCAGAGATGATTCTGTCAGCGGGTAGGGCCGGGACTCTCGCCATTTGGCACAATGCAGAAATAAGATTTGGAAATGGCATGTTTCCTTGCGGAATGCGGGCATGAGCAAAATCCCAAACCTTAGTAAAGATCAACTTTCCTAGATTGACTGGAACGTCATTAACTATCGCCCAAGCAGTAACTACACCATCTCTGCCATAAGCACTAACATGCGTGGATGGACTGACATTATAGCCCAAAAACTGCTTAATGGCTCTAACATCCTTAATACAACCCCCGTACTGAAACCTATTATCAACCCAAGTTGCAGCTGGATCAAAGGCTTGCTGAGTTTCATAAGCTTTTTGTTGCAAAACACTAGGTTGAATCAAATTCCAAACAGAATAAAAATCCTCTTCCTCAGGAACATCAGGTATTGCAAAAAAGGCATTAATGACTGCTGGTGTAAAAGGAACGGTAGCATTTCTAAGAGAAGCAGATGTCAAAGGGCCATCCTCTACAGGCTCATAAGCAGCGATAACAGAATAAAATTCAGAAACCATCGTGGCATTAACAGGGTCAGCACGCTCGTGGGCAATTTCCATCCACCCTCTACTCTCAAAAATTGCCTTTAATTCAGGTCCTAAAGCAGTAAAATCTATGCCACGCTCTAGTAACACTGCCCATTTCGAAAAATATCTATCAAAAGCGGCTACGGCAGCAGGACTAGCAGTGTTTCTAAAGGATATAGCCTCTTCTTCCGGTGTTAGAGGCCTAGGCTCATGCACTGGTGCTAAAGGTGGTAGGTCGGATTTTCTTCTCTTAGTACCCTTTTTACGAGATGATGATTCAGCCATCTACGAATGTGGTATTAACAACAACACAAATAATGAAAACAACAACAAATTAACATTGATAATAATTAAAACCAAATGATTAAAATGATATAATAAAATTATAAAAATGATAAATATTTATATTAGATGATTACCTGAATATGTGAGGGATGTAGAAAAATAGCTAGGTGGCCGGAAAAAATGTCAATTCGCCGGAAAATATTAGAGGTGAACTTATGTCGAAAATCACGAAACTTTTGAGTGTAATGTATGAAATTGTAGTGTTTGTGGTAGAAGAGGTGTTGAAATAAGGAAATTTAGGAAGGAAAAGAACTAATATTATGGTGTAAAGAGGTGGGGGAAATTGGGAGTGGGGCGGCGCTGAAAGGATTAAAATGGGAGAAGAAGAAGAAGAAAGAAAGAACCCGGTAGGGTTATGTGCAATTGAATCCGGCGTAGGCCGGTTAAATCCGGTCTACGCCGGAGTATTAAAATTCGTTTTTTTTTTATAAATGATATAAAAGATTTTATAAAATATCATATAGTTTATAAAATTCTTTAAATATAAAGAAAATTTTAAAACTTTCGATAATTACGTTGAATCGAAATTTCTTATCCTTAGATCCTCAAGAGTTCTCTCATATCGTTCTCTCAACCTTTCTCCAAGAAATGATGCATTTGAATTTTCTCTTTGAATTCCATCGGGATTTTCGGATAACCACCTAATCGTTCCCTTTTTTAATAACATTCAAACACTCATCCTGTGATTTGGTTGTGTTTCCCGAACATTTTCCACTGTGTTCACTCTTTCCACAGATTCTACACCTTAGTAGGAACTTTTCCCTTCTTTTCATCGCACTTCTTGATTGTCCATTGCATACTGCTTTCGTTCTGGCTTCGTTCAATAATTTCTTATTTGTTTTAAAAACTAAATTTTCTATTTTAAACGCGACATCTTTATCAAGACCTAATTTAATAAGTAACAGGAAAACTCCCATTCTATCTAGAAAAGGCATCCAGTTCTTTAATGTCTATCCGGTAAAAGACTAAACTATCTAAATTTCATTTTAAAAGGTAAATAAGAAAGATTGTACCTGATATCGGCTGAGTTTGTAGTTGATAGCAAAATCTCTCTTTTTAATCTGTTGGAGGGTCGCTAAGGTACATAACCTCTCTTGTTAGAGGTATTCCTTCTTCTTTCACAAATAATTTCACTCTGTGGCCATTGGCTATAAAAGTCGTGTACCCATCAGTTAATTCTACAGCTCCTGACTTGTAGATTTTTGTTACATCATATGGACCTGTCCATCTTGATTTAAGCTTACCTGGAAACCACTTCAAACGTGAATTATATAAGAGTACTCGATCACCTACATGAAACTCACGACGATAGATCCTCTTATCATGGAAAAATTTCGTGCGTTCCTTGTAAATTCGAGCATTTTCATAAGCATCTAGACGAAACTCATCCAGTTCTGTTAACTGAAGTAATCTATGATCACCAACAGCCTTGGAATCAAAATTTAGAAATTTAATAGCCCAAAAGGCTCGGTGTTTCAATTCAACAGGGAGATGATAAGATTTACCAAAAACTAATTTATAGGGAGAACACCCAATTGGTGTTTTAAAGGCTGTTCTGTACGCCTATAATGCATCATCTAGTCTTTTTGCCCAGTTTTTACGATTTGACTCAATAGTTGTTTCCACGATCCTTTTTATTTCTCTATTAGATACTTCTACATGTCCACTAGTTTGCGGATGATATGGTGTACCAAGTTTATGTTTTACACCATATTTCTCAATTATGATCATCTGGCAGCCGGACTCAGACCTCCCTTTGACCCATTTTTTGTTACTTTTATGGAAGAGCTGAAGGTGATGCCTTGCGACCTGAGTTTGGGAGTTGTTCGCGTGGTCATGTCCTTTATCATAATCGTAGGTTGAGCGGGCGCGAACCGTCGATGCCGGTGCTCTTATATTTTTATAGTTTCTCCCGGAAGGGCGGCGCCGGCCAAATCCAACCGCGTAGTCGATCGAGTCATGGTAGACCCCGCTTGTTATTTGATCTTCCCGACAAGGTGGCGGATTGGGACAAAAGATGTATGAAGGTAGAGTCCCGGGTAGGCTGGCCGTTTGAGAAGCTAGCGGAGAATTCGGTCAAGACCGATCACTTGAATAAGATAAAAACCCAATTTGACGATGATGAGTTTATCTCCGAGCTGAAAGACGATCCGGGCTATACCCGTAAAAATGAACCTCGGCTAGGGCATTTAACCGGAGGTTGTTGCTTGATGTCGCTCAGCCCTATCTTATACAAGCCGGACTTCCGGGAGCCGGTGTCGGCGAACCTTTAGTTGTAGTCGACTTGTTGCCGACCCATCCTGATTGGTACGGCGAGTGCCACCATGGGAGGTTCATGCCTTCTCGGTGTGAAATCTCGCGGCGGTTATCCTAATATGCGAGCACCGAGTAGGATTTTTACTTGCATTCTTCTTGCTTCTTTTCATAATATGTCTCTTTTAATATGTTCGGTCGCTAATATATATTTGTTCCCCGCAGTACCATGGATAGATTAGTTCGTCGCAGCCAATTGTCCAAGCAAAAGACCGTCGGTGAGGTGAAAAGGGCCGCTGAACTACAAGGGATTAAGACAGCCCTTCCCATGGTCGATTTGCAGACGTCGGCGGCCGGAGCCTCTGGAGCTAAGGTCGCAAAATCATCCCAGCCGCCAGTAATAGAGAAAACCGCGGTGGGCAAGACTATGAAGCAGACCACACTTACAAAGCCGCCTGCTGGTGATAAGAAGAAGAGGGCTGCTGTTGAAGAGCTTGAGCCCGCGGGAGATGAAAGTGGCTTGCAGGAGGTCCCTCCCCTTAAAAAATCCGAATCGATAAGGGTAAGGAAAAATCGTAGATCAAGGCAAACCCGTGGCCGATGAGGTTGCGTCTCGCGGCCACGAAGACAAGTGGTGCCCTTCGTTGGAGTTCCTATTGGGCCTAGAGGTTGCCCCGCCGCCCGGTTGGATAAAGAGTTTATGCGGCAACAACCTCTCGACCGCCCAAGGCACGCACAATTGCAAGGGGTATCGCCGATGTGCCCCCGTTGAGGCATTTTAGATGGGGTATCCCTAACGACATCCACTGGAGATAGGCCGCGGGATAGCGGATAGGGTTGTGATGGCGGATCGACCGATCCCCGCCGTGCCTTTCTCGGGAGTATTGATGATTTGTGGGGCTTATATGGCGCCACGGTGAGCATGGTAAACCTTCTTCTTGCTTTTGTTTTTATTCTTTTTGTCGTTATTTTTGCCCAAGTCAATATTGATTCCGCCGTTTAATTTTCCTCCATTAGGTTGGTACCGGCTTGGCGCAGCTTTGTCAATGATTATAGAAATACCATAGCCGAGAGCGCCGATGTCGAAAAGAGCTAGCCGAAACCCGTAAAGCTCTTGGTGCCGCAAATGCGGTGTCCGCCGGTCTTCGTGGGCGGTTAAGTGCGGCCGAGGCCGAGAACGAGAAACCGAGAGCACGCCTTGCCGAGGCAAATAAGGTTAACTCTGACCTCGTGGAGCAGAGTAAATCCGTTGGTCGCACTATGGAAGAGATGAAGCTGAAAGTAACTGAGGCTCAAGCTCATTGGGAGGCCGAGCAAAAAGCGTGTGTGGATCTGCAGAAACAACTGAAGGATCTAGGCTCAAGTGTTGAAGGCCAGCTCAAGACCGCCGCTGATGACGGCTTTATGATGGGATATGACCAAGGGTTTTATCACATCGCGAGGTGCGTCCTGGCTCATGAAGATGGTACCCCTGACCTTGATGTCTTAGAGGAATGGATTCTCACCCATCCCTTCTCCGATTATCTAAGAGAATTCCATGACCGCATACCCTTCTCTGATGTTGAGCTTCGCCGCTATGTCCCGCAGTGTGATCCCGACCGGGTGGCTCCCGCCGTGATAGAGACGAATCTAAGGGAGCGTGTTCGCTTGGCCACGAAGCGAGAGAGAGAGCCGCTGAAGAAGGCGAGATCGAGCAGCCTGGTGAGAAGTCGACAGAGCTTACTGAGTCGGAGACCAATGCTGATCAGATGCTACACCATTCTCTCCGTGAAGAGAATGTCCATAATGAAGAGATGCGGCCTGAGGATTCTTAATTTTGTGTTCCTTTTTTGTAAAACATTATTTCGATTTCGCATATGTATAACTCTTTTCCTTTTCTGCACTTTTGTCCGCACATTTGTCTCTGTAATGTCCAGCTTATAATTTTATTCACAAGTTTGTTTCCTGCCCGTTTTTTATGTATGCTTGCTTTTTGCTCGAATTTATTGTCTAAATTGAGTCCGATGATAACAACATCCGTCCCCCTTGTTTTAGATAAGATTCTAGGTCGATCTTGTGCGGACTCCCGTATGAGATATGCCCCTCTTGAATCTTATCCGAAATAACTTGTTCGCTAGGAAGTTGTGCCCGCGTTAAATTTTCCAAACCGAAGTTTTGTTGAAAATTCTTCGAGCACAATTCTTTCTTACCCATGCATACTTTTAATAATTTGCATATAAAAAAGAGAATGTAAAATCGGGCTTTATTAATTTCGACTCATCCCGCTAGATGAGTAAAGATTACAAGCAAAATAAGAAAGCCTAACCACTCACGTCGTAAAACGAGAGGATAGCCATATCCCTAGCCGATTTATTACATGTAGTACCTTTTGAGGTTGTCCGCATGCCAAGGTCTATTGAGCTCGTAGCCTTGCCGATTTTCGAGGACATAAGTCCCTTTCTTGATCTCTCTTGCGACTTGATAAGGGCCTTCCCAATTTGTCGTTAGCTTCCCTTTATCGTGCTCCATACCCGTGGCCTTTCGTTCGAAGAACGAAATCCCCGACTTTAAATGAGTGGTCGCGGATTCGCTTGTCGTGTTGTTGTTTAGCGATTTGCTTGTAGTTCGCTAATCGATGATAAGTCGCTATTCTTTTTTCCTCCACCGCATCCAAGTCGATCCGCTCGTTTAAAAGATTATTCGCCGATTCGTATAATGCGACCCGATGCCGGGTAGTGCCATTTCGACCGGAATCATAGCCCTCGATCCATAGGTAAGGGCAAAAGGTGTTTCTCCCGTGGGTGTTTTGATCGTGGTGCGAAGTGACCAGTATGGCGGGTAGCTCATCGACCCACCCTCCCGCTTTCACCTTGTCATCTACGCTTTTCTTAAGCATTTTGATTATTTGTTTATTGCCGGCCTCGGCCTGGCCGTTTCCTTGAGGATAAGCCACGGACGACCGCGTTGTTTAACTTTGAATTCCTCACAAAGGTCCGAAAAGTCTTTCCCGAATTGTGGGCCGTGATCCGATACTACCGCCCGTGGAATGCCAAAACGTGAAAAAATTTGATCGTGTAAGAAATAACCTCGCGGCTTTTGCGGTTATCTTAACCATGGGTTTTGCTTCGATCCACTTTGTGAAATAATCCACGCCTACTATGATAACTTTGCATCCCCCTCTTCCCCGGCGGAAATGGTCCGATGAGATCGAGCCCCCACATGTCGAAAGGCCAAGGTGTGGTTATGATGCTCGTTCGACGATGGTATGCGGGGGATGTCCGCATGCTTTTGACACTCGGACATTCTCTAACCACTTTTTCTCGAATCTTTAAGAATTGTTGGCCAATAATACCCCGCGGTTATAACCTTCGCGCCAAAGAGCGACTAGCGGGGTGTCCCCCACACACTCCTTGGTGAAGCTCGATAAGGATTGTCTTGCTTTCTTCTTCTCGAACACATCGTAATAAAGGCTTTGTTGCGGACCTTCTCGTAGAGTATTCCATTGTTTATGATATACCCGGCCGCTCTTTTCTTAAGTGCGCGAATTTTATCCGCTCCATCGTGCAAGATGCCCGTCTCTATATAAGCTCGAATCTCATCGATCCAACATGTAGTCGGCGCCGGTGTATCGATTTCCATGATTTGTGTTTCCTTAATAGCGGGTACGGCTAGATACTCTATCATAATTGAAGGGTCCGCAATTTCTTCTTTGAGTGACAATTTCGAGAGATAGTCTGCTCGCTCGTTGTCCTCTCTCCGGATTCTGATGAACTCGCAATATTTGAAGCCGCTTTTGAATCGTCGAACAATCTCACCATATTTCTCGAGAATACCACAGTGTGTGTCATAGTCCCCCGAGATTTGGTTGACGATGAGTTGGGAATCGCAATAGACTTCAACATTTTCCACATTTAGCTCCTTGGCCGCTTCGAGCCGGCCTATAATCGCTTCGTACTCGGCTTGATTATTCGTGGCCGGGAACTCGAACCTTAAAGCTTTTTCGATTTCCTCCGTCGATCCGGGTTCCATCAAAATTACTCCGGCCCCACAACCATTTCGGTTAGATGCCCCATCAACATATAAGTGCCAACATTGATCCGGTTTACTCTTGGCCACGCGGGCTCACGGGCTAACGGCGAACCGGGTTGTGGCGAGCTAAAGCTTGTCTCTACAATAAAATCGGGCGCCGCTTGACCCTTGATAGCTTTTCGGGCTGATATTGTATGTCGAACTCGTGATTTCGATTGCCCATCCGAGAAGTCGACCGTAAAGGTCCGGTTTATGCAATATTTGACGCAATGGACTATCCGTTAAGACAACTATCGTGTGTGAGGTAAAGTAAGCCCCGAGTTTGCGGGCAGCAATAACAAGCGAGTAGGCTAATTTTTCAATATTAAAATAGCGGCTCTCCACCGGACTGAGAGCCTTGCTTACATAATAAACGGGATTTTGGAGGGTTCCGGCCTCCTTGACAAGAACGGCGGCAACAGCCCGGTCTGAAGCCGCTAAATACAAAAACAAAGACATCTCCCTCTATGTGGCTAACCAAAAGGGGTGGTTTCCCTAGATATTCTTTTAAAGCTTGAAATGCCCGCGAACACTCGCGTTCCATGAAAAAGTTTTGTCGCCTCCGAGAATTTTGAAGAAGGGGAGACACCTTTCCGCCGATTTCGATATGAAGCGACCTAGCGCAATGATGCGGCCATTGAGCCTCTCGTACTTCTTTGATGGTAGTAGGCTCTCTCATGTCAATCAAAGCTTGAATTTTTCTCTGATTAGCCTCGATGCCACGACGACTAACCATAAACCCCGTAAATTTGCCTCGCCCGGACACCAAAAGTACACTTGGCCGGATTCAGCCTTCATCGAGTGTTTTCGGACATTATTGAAAGTTTCTTGAAGGTCGCAGCGTGACCGTCCCCGCCGGACTTAACAACCATGTCATCTATGTAAGCCTCCATATTTTCGCCTATCCGCGAACCGAAGACCCCGTTGACCATTCGCCGATAGGTCGAACCCGCATTCTTCACCCCAAATGGCATCATTTCATAATAATACAATCCTCCGCCGGCTCGAAAGCCGTTTTTTCTTTGTCGGACTCAGCCATCCGTACTTGATGATACCCTAATATGCGTCTAAGAAACTTAAAACCTCAAAGCCGTAAATAGAGTCAACTAACCGGTCAATTCGTGGCAACTCGATAAGGATCCTTCGGACATGCTTTGTTGATGTCCGTGAAGTCGACGCACATTCTCCACTTGCCGTTGTGCTTCTTTACCATAACCACATTTGCCAACCAAGTAGGGTAGGCAAGCTCCTTTATGATTCCCGCTTGTAGAAGCTTTCCGACCTCTACTTTCACCGCCGCCTCCTTTTCTGTTGAGAACTGACGCGCTCGCTGTTGTATCGGCTTGAAAGTAGGGTCGACGTTAAGATGGTGCAGTGCGACGTCGGGTTCGACTCCTCGCATGTCGGTAACCACCCAAGCAAAGGCACTCAAATTCTCTTTGAGTAATTGTATCAATTTTTCCCTTTCAATAGGACTCGCCGAGCCCCTATCTTTATCTTTTGCTCGGGATATTCCTCATTGATGACCACCTCGATCAACTCATCTTCTCGCCGTAAAATCCGGCTCATCTCTCGACTTGCAATGTTTCACACTCTACTTTGACCGGTTCAGATCAACAACGACCCCGATCATGTCGATGTTCTCCATGTTATATGGCCGTTCGATTCGAATCCTCTTATTCCCCGTTCTCATCTCATGTATGTATGTCGCACGGCGGCGGCAGTTCGCCGATCGACGTTCCGATCCCGTCCCCAACATAAAACTTTGCCCGCCGATGCGGAATGGAAGCTACCATCCGAAACTCGCTTTAAAGCGGGTGTCCCAATTATCATGTTATAATTGACCGAAGATCGACAACTAAAAACATCACCTTTTCCGTGCGAAAGGGTGCATAATCTCCCATCCGTACATCGAGGTCGATGGCCCCCTTGACCCGTATCTTATGATTGGTAAAGCCCTCAAGGGTGCCATTATGCGGTCTCAAATTAGAGTCGCCGAAACCCAACTCTTTGAAGCGCTTGTAATATAGGATATCGCGGCAAGCTCCCGTATCAACCATCACTCTATTGACACAGCCCGATTGACGACCACCGAGATGCAAAGGCACATATCCTCCGTATTGGTTGAAGTCACTAGCTCACTTCGAGTAAAGGCAAGGGGTCGTTCACTCCCTCGCAAAACTACGTGCTTCTCCACATGTTTGTTGATGGAGCCGATGCGATTCTTAATCTGATTGTTAGTGGGAGGAGGCTCGGTTATCATTCTAATGTTCCTATCGAACTGACGAGCTTGCTGATTCCTCCTATCTGGACCACCGGTATCAAGTTTGAGGTGATCATGGTGTCCGCGAGCGAGCAACTTCTCTATTGCTCGTTTGAATTGGATACATTCATCGGTAGTGTGACCCTTATCCCCGTGATAGCCACAAAATTTGGATGCATCGCGGCGCGTGTCGTGAACCATTGGGTATGGTTCGGTATTTCGTCTCTCGATTTCATTCAACACTTGGGAATAGGAAATTCCGAGCGGCGTGAAATGCTCTTCCTTAAATCTTTCGGGTTTCTTAATTTCCCGATCCGCCCTCTCGCGGGTGTCTCTTGGCGGGCTACGCTCAGCCCTCTCGTTTGCCTTTGTTGGACGAAGACGCTCCTTCGTTTCCCGCGCTTGCAATGTACTTCCTAGTCGAGCTCAACATCTCTTGTAGGTTCGCCGGTGGTGACAAAGCGAAATAAGACTTCAAGTACCCCGGCTTCAACCCCGTTTCAAAACTACTCATGACAACGTTATCCGCTATACCCCCGGTCGCCTCATACACTATGTAAAACCGCTCATAATAACCGCGAGTACCCTCACTGTCGCCTTGTCGGACCTCACGTAGGTCGATATGCGTCTTTTTAGGTCCTCCCACCGACTTGAATTCTCGCTATAAACTTGTTGATCGTGTCATCCCATGATAAAATCGATCCAGAGGAAGACCGCGGATCCATGATGCCGCCCGATCTTGCATTGATCCCACAAATGCTATACACCAAGCCTCATCGCTGAGGTACACAACCGATTCTCGCTTTGAAAAGCGGATAGCCAATCCAGAGGATCCGTTGCTCCGTGGTAGTTTATGAAATTGGGATAGTGAGTTCCTCCCCTTGGAGCCGCTTTCGCATGCCGGGATGAAGCACACTTGTTCCCCACGTCGGAACCGTTTTAACACCCTTTGTTCCTTTCTCGTAATTCCTCTATCCGTTTTTTCATGATGCCTATCTCTTCCCGATTTGGGGGTTGAGGTGGGAGCGCAACATAACTTTCTTCAACTTCCGAGTCCCCCCGTCCTTCCAAGCGGGTGCGAACTCGCCGAGTGTTCCTTGGTCGCACCGGGCCGCACCGCGATCGTCGATCGCGGGCCCCGCCTACCAAGTGCGCATTTCCTACCCTCTCTAGGATGTGAGGTTGCATGACTACTCTCCTCTATTTCTGATCGCTGTGGTCGAACCGTTTTTGGAGGAATGAATGTGGGCTGAATCTCGGTTTGTGCGGGTTGAGGAGGGTTGAATTTACGGATTGACCGAGGAGGTAATCCTTCTGCAATGAGTAGTGCATTTCCTTCCCGCATTTCTTCAACATATTCCATGTGCGCTTGCAAAGCTATTTTATATGTATCTTGTTGTGGGGGAGCTCCCCCGGCTAAAATAGCTTCTTGTTCGTTAGTTGGGTTGGATGTCCCCGCGATTCCTTTTCCCTTGCTTTTCCTAACCGCTTCCTCGTGTATTTCACGGGCTTTAGTCCTTTCCCGTATGTATGCTCGCATGTCGGTTGTGAGGGCAGGGTTGACATCTGCCCCATCTGACATAACCCTTCGGCTAGTCTCTCCACGTGGCGTGCTCGCTCCACGTGGCAGTCCCCGATTGGCCGCCTTAGCCGGTGTTGTGGTTCATGTTTTTCCCGCCACCATGACTTATGATTTTTGGGCGGGTATTTTTCTCGACTCAGAATATAAGGTAACAATCGTTTGTATCTTCCAGGCTATTTACAACTAAAAGATGACCGATCTTTCCTTACTCGAAGATCTGAAACCGGCGAAAAGATGCGTAAACCAACCTGGGTATTTTAGATGGACTCAAATGTGAGTTTGCAATGAAGTTGATGATCTCCTCTGTGCAAGTTGCTGAGAGGAAGAGAGCAGCGGATTCTGGGCTGTATTATCCCAAAAAAAAAAAAGAAAATTTCAAAGCTTTGATGATCGACAGGCTGTAGATGATGATGACTTCGCCTGAGACACCGTGAAATCGTCTTTGTGGTGGAGTAAGTAGCCCTCGAATGCTGAATGATAATGATTTTCCCGGTAACGGAGCCAACTGATGTTGCGTGGAACACCAGATTTGCGGTAACAGTGTTTATCTTGAGGATATAAGGCTGATATGAATGATTTCTCCGGTGTGGTTAGGGTGGCGAGTAAGAACAAGGTCGCCGGATCGTTTATAAGATGAACAAGTTAATCGGCCGACAAGTTGGCGAGTTTCGCTTGTATTAGATTTATAGTTAAAGCTTGAGAGAGAGTCCTCCTTTTCTATTACAATGTGATCCCATATATATAGGCTGAAAAAGTAAGTCGGTTCACTGTTCATCGATAAGACAACTTAGAATACATAGCTAAGTTAAGCATGCATGCAATACAAGTGTCCTATCTAGCTGTAAAGTGTTGCCAGCTGGATTGGCCACGGGTAAGCATGGCGAACAACGAGTCCGGAGAAGTATGGTTGAGTAGCGGACTCGTTTGTGCCTTTATGTATAGGGTGGAATCACGTGGAGAGAATGAGTCCGGCTTACTGTTGGCGGATAGGCCTCGGCTTGTAGCTAGCGGCCAGAAGATGCTTGGTGGCAGCGGCCAGCGGAGGTAAAAGCCCATTATCTGTGTTGACGGGCCAAGATTGTAGGCCCAATATGGATGAACAGGGCCCCATTCCAATCCGGGTATATCAACAAGCTAAACCTAATGAATCGGTATGCTACGCCCGTGAATGCAATGACAAAGCCAATGATCCCCGGATAAGAAATCGAATGCCTACGAGAGGTCGATTTTACCTTCCTGTTCACCTACCCTCTTCCCACGTCTAACATCTCTCGTTTCGCATCCGTTAAACGTGTAAAGTGCTAACACTAGGCAATTACTCCAATGTCAACAAACAATGCAAACAAGTAGGCAAAGCTTCATAACAATCAAAACTAACAACACAAACAATCATTCCCAATCAATCACAAGAGGATAAACTACTACTACAACATAATCTTGGCTAGAAAAATCTAGCCACTCATAACTACAAACATTAACATAACAAAGCTAACATTCATAATCATAAGGAGTACTTGAATCAAATAAAGATTAAGAATTACCAATCAAAAGCAAAACTCGAAATTGGTATCTTCATTCAAGCTCCAAAACCTTCAATGGAGTTACAAATTATGTCTTCAAACTCCAACCAAAAGGGATAGAAATTAAACTAAGATTCTTAATAATTACAATGATAACCAAGGGCTAATTTCTACAAGAATTTGGCTGTAAGAGCCTGGGGTGGGGTTTTTGCCTCGCAAGATGGAAGAAAATTGGAGAAGATGATGTATATTCTTGATAATAATGTGAATGGAAGAATAAAAGAGATTAAACTTTTCTGACTCTGCACACTTGGCGCGCGTCATCCCATCTTGGCGCACGTCATTCACCAATTTGCACTGATGGCGCAGGTCATAGCTTCTTGACGCACGTCATGTCCAAATGTGGTGACTGACTGAATGACATCTGCATTAATTGCTCAACCACTCAGTGACGCGGGTCATGTGACATGGCGCAGGTCATCAATATATAAAATCACAAAATCATCATTTTATTCTCCCAGCTGGCTTGGATTGACCCTCTAATGTGTGTCAAATAATCCTTAGGGCTGAAATCCTTGCCACGGCACAAAATCATCACAAAAGAATCCAATGCCATCCTATGGTCAAAATCCACACTCCCCACCGTGGTATTTATGCTACAAAATAGACACAAAGATACCACGTGTAAATCTGATAACAAAATCGGCTAATAACTAATATAATACAGCTAAAAACATAGTTTTCTACAATTTCTATGTACACAAAATATGGTTACAATCCTCATTCAAATCGCTCAAGTTGATGTCAAAATAGCACTAATTGCATTAGAAACAGGGGTAAATCATCCGAAATCATATCATCAGGTTGACTTACATCAGCTAGCCGGTGGTGCACGGCGGCGATTGGAAGTGGGTAAGAGAGATGATGTTTCTGCAGAGCTTTGGCCTGCTTTTTTGTATTAGAAATGTCCCTCTTTCAGGTTACACAAGCCTTCCTTTTATAGGAGGAGGAGGCTTAGGAGCTAAGTAAAGGACAGGTGTTACATGGCAGCTTAGTCACTAAGTTTTCTTAATGGCTAAGCAAACTTAAATATCTGGATTGCAAGTGGGCAAGAAATCTCGGCGGCGACTTCTTGGGATCGCATGGATCGCCAGCTTCATTGTCCTGCCTTGCTCTTGCTCCCTGCTACCTCATCAAGTCTTGTGCGGCCTCTTAAGGGTCTCTTGTCCAAGGTCTCAGTCCGGTCCCCTTGTTTTGGGTGGGGTTCGACATCAGTGACCTCGACTTGGGTGGTTGGCATCGCCGACGCCGTGGTCACGGGCCTTTATCTGGCTTGGTGATTCAGCTAGGCTATTTCCGGGACTCCAAGGTGGCGATACCATTTGTACGCATCAATATATATAATACTCTCACACACGGCTCATACCAGCCCTTTACTGACGTCTTGCTTTCGTTGTCTCTGGTTTTTTTCTTTCTTTTTTTCTTGTAGAAATATAAATACATGTTAATGATCGAGAGGAATCTATCTATATATATAATATATAGATGAGTGAATTTAACCCAATTACCCAATTGACCCATAAAAAAATAAGAATATTTTAATTAAAAAAATAAGAATATTTTAATATTTTAATACTCTCCTCCTCTTTTATATATATGATCTGATTTTTTTTGTTGATTTTCAGGCTAACTGAACGGCCTCTTTTACGCATCAAATCAAAATCAAACCCTTTGATGATTCTCCATTTTCATCCGCCATTGAAATCAATTTGATAGGAGCAGATTGGTCGTTTATGTGCGAGATAACAAACATTGGCAACATCGAGGTTTGAAAATGATTTTTTTTCTTCCATTTTCCGTTTAACAAGTGCAAGGTGTTTATTGTGAGACGAGTGAAAATGATTTCTTTTCCTTCCCTTTTCCGTTTAACAATGCAAGGTGTTTATTGTGAGACGAATGAGATTATGATGGAAGAGTGTATCACCGGTGACTACATTTGTTTTGGTTTAAAGTAAACTGATCTTATGAGTTTGAATTAAATTTGACGAGAAAAATATGGTGCTTGCAAAAAATATTTTTCAAGATCGCATTATAGTTTTTCTATCTTTTATAAGTAATTTGTTCTTTTTTGCAATCATATTTGATTCAAGTGGTTTAAGGCTGTTAAATTGTGAGAAATAAGTCTTTCGTTTAACTTCCTAATAAGCTTTTCTATTGGTTTTCGTTAAAGTAAACCGATTTTCTAAGTTTGAATTAAATTTGACAAAAATAATATGGTGCTTGCCAAAAAATATTTTCCAATATCGCATTATGGTTTTTCTATCTTTTATAAGTGATTTGTTCCATTTTTCAATCATATTTGATTCAAGTGGTTTGAAGTTATTAAATTGTGAGAAATAAGCATTTCATTTATCTTCTTAATAAGCTTTTCTATTGTTGCTGCTTAACTTTTTTTCCCCGGTTTTTGATCGTTTTTTTTTCATTATTTCTCTCTACTTTTACAGGTAGATTTTTGTGCTGAAAATAGAAAGTGGGTCGTAGTTCCGGGCCTGGTGCGTTATTTTCTTTCCGTAATGCATTTACATTTACAATAATTTCTCTGCCACCTTTGTATTCCAGTTCCTGCACTTATGTGGTTCTTGCGTTGTTTATCAATCTAAATATTGAAAGTGTTTTTTTTTCTTCTTCTTTTTTCCACATGGATTAGAATTACAATACACGTTTTGGAAGGTTGAATCTGGGCACAAAGACGGAGATAAAAACCGAGATTTTTTCTTACGATTTTTGCCATTTAATCGATCCGGAAAGGTTAGCCTTTTTCATTTTTTTGGATAAATTCTTTCGTGTTTATGAGTGGGCCTTTTGTTTGTTGAGAAAACTAAAGTTTTTTTATATGCATATGTTTCAAATCATAGTTATTTGTGTTGTGTTTTATTGCGGAGAAATTTTTCATTTTCATTTTCTTACAGTTAGCATGTTTTTTTCCCAATTTCTCTTGGTATACAATTTCATTTTTTCTCAATCTTACAAAAACGACATTATGTATACAACCTCATGTGGATTTTGTGTAATGTGTAACGATGACATGGAAAGTGATTATTAACTGATTGTTTGATTGTTTTTCAATTTCATTTGATTGTTTTCCTATTTTTAATTGATTTTTATTTTTATTGATTTACGTATTAGTTTTATAATTTATTATTATTTAAATCCTTGATATATTTTCATATTACTAATGAGTATCGTTTTTTTCCCAAAAAAATGAATATCTTTTTTTATTTTTAGTTTTTAATAATTTTAAAAAATAAATTTATTAAAATTTATCAACCAATCAATTAATGTCATATATTCTTACATTAAATTACGTTTTTAAAAATAACTATATTAAATTTTGTCAAGTAATTACGAAATATTTTTACATTAATGTCATCCCCCACAAATTAGCAGCCCCATTTCATACCGAATATTCTTACAATTAATTCTTTTTTTTAAACATTACACCGATTTGTTTTTAAATAGTTTTTGAATTAATTTTGTCCGATTTTCTTTTTGTGGCTTTATGTCATTTAATATGAAATATTCTTACATTAAATACATGCCATATAAATTAGTCACCCCAATTAATACGAAATATTCTTATATTAAATTAAATGTTCAAAAATACCTAAATTCAAAAATGGAATCTAATGCGACATATTTTTACATTAAATTATAATTTACGAAAAATGATAAATTTGAATGGTTGGGGTAGTGGGAAAGGTAAGGTAGGGTGGTGTGGTGGGTAAGATAGGGTAGAGTGGAACGGTGGATAGGGTACGGTTGGGTGGTAGGTAGGGTATGGTTGAGAAGGGTGGGGTAGTAGGTAAGGTAAGGTGGTATGATGGGTAAGGTAGGGTAGGGATATAACTCAATTTGTAGAGTATCACCGGGTAGGGGTGAGTGATTATGAAGTAGAGTAGGTAATGAGTAAGGTAGGTAGGATGTCGAGGGTAAGATATGGTGATATTGGGTAGGGTAGGATAGGATAGGGTGGTGGGTAGGGCTGGGTGGGAAGAGAGGTAGGGTGCAATGGGGTATTGCGTAGGGCTACCCCATCCCTTCGCCTATATCCTACCTTTTGAACCATAACATACCCTACTCCAGCCAACCTTAATTCATTACCCTGCTCTACCCATCACTCAATGTGTCATCTTTTATAAAATTTGTTTCATTCCAATTTTTCATATTCCAAACGCAGTAATAGAATTAGTTTATTCCATTACACTCCATTTCGTTCCTATTTTTTCATTCATTCAATTTTATTCATGCGTAACAAACATGCCAATAAAATCATCTTTTTTTCATCCTTCTTCTTCTCTTAAAATATATGTTCTCCAGTGCAATGCTAAAAGCAAAAATATATATAATCACAATTATTGGCATCAGTGTAACTTTTGGACATGTTGTGTTGTCTGTTTTTAACTCTATCTGACACCAGAAACGAATACTATCTTAAATAAAACAATTTTAATAACTTGCATTACAATAAGTTTGAAGGGTCTTTGTTTTGTAGTATATATTATTCATATTAACGGAATGTAATCACATTGTCATACGTCCCCGTGGATTGCACGGGTTATTGACTAGTGAAGAGTATATGCATTGATATTGATCGAGTCCCGAGGAAAAAGAAATTAATGTATACTTCGATTTATTTTAAAAGCTATTGTAATTTTGTGTGTTGTAATCTTTTAATGAAAATAGTTAGTGATTTATGTAAAATTGATTTGTGGCAATATTGTAATGAAGTTTATTATTGAAGTGTTGTCAAATCATTTGTGGATTTTGTAAATTGTTTTGGGATTTCTAATATTGTTATTAAAGTTGCGGTGAGAGCTTCGCAACCCCATTAGAATAACCCTAAGTGGATCTAGGGGTCGAGAGTAGGGTATTACATAATGACTTTGAATTATTTCAACATTGAAAAAAGCTATTGTAAAATAATGATATGTAATATTTAAATTTGTACAATTAAGAAATCTTAGAAAAAATTAAGCCATATGCTTAGAAGAACAATCGTAATGATTAATAAAGGAATAAATAACAGTGTAAACTGTGTAATGATTCAACAATAGAAATCTCATCAAATATCCCTATAATCAAGTTTCGCTTGAATCATGGAAGGAAATCTCACAAAATACTTGCTATGTTACGTTCTTTTCCTAAAAAGAAATATAAAATTACTCGCTACGTTCTTACTGTCAAATTGGACATGAAATTTGGGAAAATTTGAATTATACCATTTTTTCTAAAATTTAATCTAATTCTAGATTCTAAAAAAATAAAAAACCCTCCCTATCCCTCCGTCTTAAGATGGGCGGTTTCGCCCATATTTGAAAAAACATATACATTTTCACTTCAAATCCAATTTTCTTGCTACTCATTCAACCTGTTATTACTCTCTTTGTCTTTTTTTATATGTCGCAGAGAGAATAATCACACAGATTAATAAAATAATTAATATATCTAAAATATAGTATTGAGAATGTAATTTTTTTTGTTGGAGGTGTAAATATTTTGTTGGTAAGGAGTTTTTAGTTTTGTAAATATTTTTTTTATTGGATATATAAATACTTTATTGGTAAAAAATGAAGAAAATAAATGATGCGTTGGAAATGTAAAATGACAGAAAAAAACAGAAAATTTTGAAATGTGACGACGAATAAAAAGAACGGAATGAGTATTTTTTTTGCAACTCAAGTGTAAATCTCAATTTGATTCGAAAACGTAAACCTCAATTTGATTTTGAAGTTTGTTTGTTTTCTTTGCGTTCCTTATATATGTCCATTTTACCAGGAATACGATGCTGGTAACATTAACCAACTGACTAAAAAGGATAGTCGAGGAATCTTATTCTATTTTTTTTTTTTTTGAAAGTGAATCTTATTCTATTTAACATAGTGTTATTTTAAATTTTTATAATAATAATAATGAAAAATTAAGGATAAGGACACAATCTGAAATATTATTAAGCAACAGGAACAACTACATATTTTTTATAGGGAGAAGGACAACTGCATAATTTTTATAGCGAGAAGGACAAACAGTGAATCTCCCTAGTGAATCCCGAAATCAGTGAATTTCGATAGTGAATTTTGACAGTGAATCTCGAAAATCAATGAATCCCGACAATGAATTTTGAAAATTAGTGAATTTAGACAGTGAATTTCGGCAGTGAATTTAAAAATGAATTTCGAACACAAGTGAATTTCGATAGTGGATAAATAGTTATTCTTTATGCAAAAATTTCAAAAGATCGTCCTTCTACTCAATTGATGAAATATTTTTGTCTTCTCCCTCATTCCCCCTAATAATAATAATAATAATATGAGAATATTAGGTTTTAGTCCAATTTCCCTACGTATATAAATTTTATGGGAAATTAGGGATAAGGACATAATCGAAATATTAATAAAAGAATATGACAAATACATATTTTTTATAGGGAGAAGGAGACAATAACCGCATAATTTTTATAATGAGAAGGACAAACAGTAATCCCGAAAATCGGTGAATCTCCATAGTGAATCCCGAAATCGGTGAATTTCGATAGTGAATTTTGACAGTAATCCCGAAAATCGGTAATCCCGACAATGAATTTTGAAAATTAGTGAATTTCGACAATGAATTTCGGTAGTGAATTTAAACATTGAATTTTGAACACAAGTGAATTTCGATAGTGGATAAATAGTTATTCTTTACGCAAAAGTTTCAAAAACTGTCCTTCTACTCAATCGATTGATGAAATATTTGTGTCATTCTCCCTCATTCCCCCTAAATTTTAATCCACACTTTTTTTTAGTTGCAATAAGGATAAAATAATTTGGTTCGGACTATATTACCTCCTAATATAACAGATCTGAATCTGAACGTTGAACCCAATATTATTCCGACTCATTCTTCCTTTCTTCCGCAAAGAAGAAGAGGAGAAAAAGATAAAATTTAGTTCAAGAATTTATTGTCCTCCGGTCAAAGATCTTCCGCCGCTTCCCCACAATCATCAGATGGTAGCTAAGAACCTGGTCTCGGAGAAAAGAGTATCTCCGGCGACGATAAATTTCGTTGTTGTGTCATCTACTTGCTGGTCAACTCTTTCAAGTCATTGCTGACTGGTGGTGAAGAAGCCTGACTTAGCCGGCAACGCCTCCCTTGGGTTCACTATTGGCCGGCCGAGGAATCGAGGCGTGGTAGCCATCGCCGAAGTATTCGGGAATCGGCGATGATTCTTAACAATTTCATTATATGTGAAGCAATGTCGGTATGTGATTTGATATAACCATTGTGGGGTTTCAGAAGTCAGTATAATTCTTGCTCTGTTACTTGTGTAGCCTTTTCACTTTGATTTCTTTCATTGTGGGGCTGAATTTTGTGTGTCAATTGATTGTGAAGCTGTATAATTTGTGAGAAATTGCTCATCCCTTGATTTTTGTTTTCTTTTTGAGGAATTTGGATGCATATTGATTGAGGAATTTTGCCTTTTATAAGTATTGTGATTACCTGTAAAAAGCTTTCTTTGCCTTATTATCACTTTTGAAAGAATAAAAATTTGTTCTTGGATCGTTTTACCTTATTTTCACTCAAAATCAGATGGGAATTTCGATTTATTTGAGCAAAATATGAAAAGGGCAGCCATTGAATCTTGGTTGATTTGGTTTTATCAAAATTGTTTGCAGTTAAGAGTGAAAGAAGGGTGTGAATCTAAAAATGGCAGCCACAATGAAGCATATGCTGTTTTGAGTGATCTGATTCACTTCATTTCATATGGAGTGAATTTAGACTAGTGTTACTTTGTTGGTGTGTTACTTTGTTGGTGTGTTTACTTTGTTGGTGTTAATATGTTTTTATATTTTTTATATTGATGAAGTTCGGATTTTGGATTCTGTGATTGGCATACTCGTGTGATCCATATTAACTAATTCATTATACATCATGAACAACGGTATAGAAGCTTTCATTGTGTCAACGGTATAGAAGATTGATTGTGTTTTTTATTTGGTTCATATCATTAAGCTTTCTAATAGACTAGTGTTACTTTTGTTGGTGTGTTACTTTGTTGAGAACAAAAATAGACTAGTGTGTTACTTTGTTGGTGTGTTACTTTGTTGAGAACAAAAATAGACTAGTGTTTTACTTTGTTGGTGTTACTTTGTTGAGATCAAAAATAGACTAGTGTGTTACTTTGTTGGTGTGTTAATTTGTTGAGAACAAAAATAGACTAGTGTGTTACTTTGTTGGTGTGTTACTTTGTTTGTGTGTTACTTTGTTGAGAACAAAAATAGACTAGTGTGTTACTTTGTTTGTGTGTTACTTTGTTGAGAACAAAAATAGACTAGTGTGTTACTTTGTTGGTGTGTTACTTTGTTGGTGTGTTACTGTGTTACTGTGTTACTTTGTTGGTGTGTTACTTTGTTGAGAACAAAAATAGACTAGTGTGTTACTTGGTTGGTGTGTTACTTTGTTGGTGTGTTACTTTGTTGAGAACAAAAATAGACTAGTGTGTTACTTTGTTGGTGTGTTACTTTGTTGAGAACAAAAATAGACTAGTGTGTTGTTGTGTTGCTGTGTTGTTGTGTTGCTGTGTTACTGTGTTGCTGTCATTTTCAGCCATATATAAGGCTGAAAATTAGATTTTGGAGCAAAAAATAAAGTGTTTAAGGGTTGAAAAACTTGAAATACTTTTGTTGACTTTATGTTGTTGCCTTCTTCTACTTTCTTCAAATATACCTTTAAAGATACAATGTTGCAATGTTTTTTTTTTCAAACAGATTAACGAGCAATTTATGCTTATCATTACATGAGTAATCATGTGGATTACATAAAGGCTGAGAGGGATAATCATGTGCAACTTATACGACCTGATATGATTTTGCTTGTTCTTTCTGTAAAAAAGTTAGATGATATGAATATGGATGAAGCATATGAGGAAGTGGCTGTGCAACTGGCTGCACATGGGGTGGTTGGGAAGAGAGTGCATGAAATGGAGTCAGGTTTTATGATGGCCCTTGATTATATGATCTTCAGCAGTGTATTTCAAAGTGACAATGGAACCTACGTTCACCTTCCAGGAGCAAACTTAAATGACATAGCTAACTAGGCCGATGATCTTCAGTTGTGTGTGCAGTTGATTCATTCAGCAATGGTTTAATAATAACAAGAACAAAACCTAGTTATGTTTCAGCTAGCAAGTTACATATGCATTCACTAGTAAAAATACTTTTGCATTCACCAAATGAAATAAGAAGGGATTCATATGTTGTTGTAAAAAAAGAATTACAAGTGTATTAATCATTTCTTTTGCTGTTCATACAGGATTGCTTTCTTTCCAAATAATATTTGCTGAAATTTAATTCTTTTTCTTCATTGCTTTCTAATAGACTAGTGTTGCTTTGTTAACACAGCAACATGTGTTGGTGTAAACGCTTCGATAAAATTCGGCTTTCAAATACTACGTCGAAAGGGTATCAAACGGTCTCAATATGAAGATAAAAAAAAAATGAACTTTGGTGAAACAATTTTGATGATCGGTGTTCTAAATCAAAAGTTACGGTCGTTTATAAGAAAAGCGCTCCGGTTATACAAATACTTTTTCGTCTTTCAAAATATACGTCGAAGAGCCAAAAAAACATGAATTTTGATGAAAAAATTTCGATGATCGGAATTGTAAATCAAAAGTTACGGGTGTTTGAAAAAAAAAAAAAAAAAAAAAAAAAAAAAAACCAAACGTGATGCACAGGATTGAAGGATATGCATATCAGCGCGCGCGTTACTTTTAATAAAAGGGGTATTTTTGTCCGTCTGAAATTTTTTTTGTCCTTTTTGTAACTAAAAAAATAAATGTGTCATATTTATTCATTTTGTAATGTTTTTTGTCCTTTTCCCTCAATCCACCTAACAGAAAAATAGGTTTTAGTCCACTTTCTTCCCGTATATAAATTTTAATCCAGTTTATATATATATATTTTTTTGTTGATTTAAGGACAAAATAACTTCGTTCGGACTAAAATATCCCTACTAACACACCACTCCTCCAACCCGCCATCCCTTTCATTTCCATTGAACTGCCAAAAGAATTTTGTTGGCTTCATTCTCGTTCTTCCAGGAGTATGATTACCATGGTTGCTATGGAGCGGACTCTTCATTTCTCTTGCCGGAGATGCACTGGCTGTGACTGCTCCGGCGGCCTTTCCACGGTACTGCTGCGGATGGAGCGGCGACCGATCAATGCTACGGTCCGAACCAGCACTTAACCTGGTGGGTCGAGTACTTGAATTGGACCCACGGCTTTGGTGTGATCAGTGATGGTGTCTCGTCTATGGATGCTTTAACACAAGGTAGTTTTCTTGACGATTTTATCTATGTTAATTTGATATCCATGTTGCAGATTGTCTATGTATATATATATACATATATATGTATATATATGTATGTGGTGGCAACTGTTGTGTAATGTTTGATCTTTGAAGCAGTATTCAATACTATATTTGCTTTTATCATCCGATATCGCTGTTCAGTTTTCCTGTAAAATAAATAAATAAATAATAATCAGATATATATTGCAGGCTGCTTACGATATTCTTGGTTTCAAATGATGCTTTTTTTTTAATATATGTGTGGATATTGCGTCATTGCCACTATCTGTTATCAAAGCATTATTTAGTAGCAATGTCTTTTGTTTATATGTTAATGGTGTATGTATAATGATCAACCTTTGGTGTGGAGACAAAGTAAGTGAAATAGTATGTGGTGTTACGGTAGCAATTGTGGAGCTACGGTCTATAATAAGGGGTTCACAAAACAGTCAATTTTAGTGGCCATCATGTGGAATTTCTTACATGTATTAAGAAAGTAGTACATGTCAGGGCAAGTTTGGCTCAAGTTGTGAGCAGCAGAAAATTTGGAAGCAAAAGAATTGTTTTAACTTCAAATGATTTAATGGAGTTAGCTCAAGTTGATTCGTTAAGTTTACTTTCTGATTGACACCAATGATAATTTGTGCTTGATGTTTTGTGTTCGTTTATTGGAGTTTGTGTTTCATTCTATCGTTTCTTTTGTTTTCGACATATTGATCAAATGAGTTTGAATTACTACTATGAATCTTTTGGCTTAGCATGCTAGTGTAGTGTTCTTCACATGAACACAAAAGTGGACTTGTATTGTAGTTTCTTAGTCACTAGTCAAAGAGCCTTAAGTGTGTTTTTCAAAGGTAAATAACACTTCTAATGTTTCTGTTTTGGACATTTCAAGTGTTATAAATTCTGAAAATTCGCGTATTGAGTCTGGAAATTCTGGAAATTCACGTATTGAGTCTGGGACCGTTCCGCGGGCAACTGGGGTTGAGGGGAATCCCAAGGTAGGTATTGAAACCGCCATGGTAGATATTGAAGCTACCATTGTCAACTCTTTTGATAACCATGGAGCTGAAACTAATAGTTCTGTTGATGTTGTAGTTGATAATATTAGTGATCCCACAGTTTAAGGGTTGGTTTAAGGATGCATCAATGATGTTTTAAAAAAGATTGATTGTGTTGTTCAATTGGTTCATATCATTAATCTTTCAAATACACTACTTTTGGGGGTGTTACCGGGTTACTGGTAATATCACTATGTGTTGTGAGATTTTCAGCCATATATATGCCATGAATAAGGCTGAAAATCAGATTTTGGAGTGAAAAACCAAGTGTTTCAGGCTTGAAAAACTTCAAATACTTTTATTGACTTCATGTGGTTGCCTTCTACTTTGTTCAAATATACAGAAAGATGCAATGCGGCAATGTTTTTTTCTTCAAAAAAGAATTGGTTGTAGTGTGCTTCAAACCCCTCCTTACATTGGGAGGCATACTAATGATGATATTTCAGTCATTAATGGATAAGAAATGCAATGTATATTTGTTTTCTATGGTTATTAGTACTGAAATGTATTTTGAGAAGTTGAAGAGGAAAACAAAATTGGTTGTGTGTACTGTGATGATAAGGTGTTACTGCAGGCATATGGTGTATTTATTTAGTTTTAATCTTTCATTGCATTTCACTATTTGTTGTGGTGTGGTTTTGGCCTATGTGATTGAAGGTTGTTGATTCAAATGGTGAGGCAATGTTGGTGTTTTTTGTCTTCAAAAAAATGGAGAAGCCTAAATTCTGTATTGATGAGGCCGAGCTGCTTCTATTTAATGCATTTTCTGCTTCATACGTCTTTCATGAAGTTTGATGTAGTGCGGGTTTGAAGGATAAATGTCTATAGATGGTAAAACATACTGCTTTGATCTTCAACAACTTGAAGAATATTTTAGTTCCCCTGATATGCTTTTTGATTATATTCAATAGTATTTGGCTTTTATTCTCTTGATTCCCCGGGAATTACATCTCCACAATGCTTTGATAGATTGTTTCATTACGATATCCACCATTTTTTGATAGTTGTATTACGCAATGTTAATGGTGATATTTTGTCTGTTAATAAAACGTGTTACTGTTACTGTGTTACTATGTTACTGTTACTGTTTTAGTGAACGCTGCGATAAAATTCGGCTTTCAAATACTATGTCGAAAAGGTATCAAATGAGGTCTTAAAATGAAGATAAAAAAAATATGAACTTTGGTGAAACAATTTTGATGATCGGTGTTCAAAATCAAAAGTTACGGTCGTATATAAGAAAAACGCTCCGGTTAATGCAAATATATTTTCGGCTTTCAAAATTTACGTCGGAAGGGTATTGTATTTGGGCTCAAATTAAACAGCAAAAAAAATATGAATTTTGGTGAAAAAATTTCGATGGTCGGAGTTATAAAT
Organism: Gentiana straminea; assembly: GCA_036785695.1. Taxonomy (NCBI): domain Eukaryota; kingdom Viridiplantae; phylum Streptophyta; class Magnoliopsida; order Gentianales; family Gentianaceae; genus Gentiana; species Gentiana straminea. The sequence goes on from JAVUPR010000142.1 coordinate 2,629,438, forward strand.
CAAAAGTCATTGGTGTTTGAAAAGAAAAAAAACAAATAAAACACTACAGCTGAAAGAAGAGGCGCGCTGCTTTTACTCAATTTCCGGATGGCGCTGTTATAATAAGGGTAATTTTGTCTGTCTAATTTTTTTTTGTATTTTTGTAACTAAAAAAAAGGAACGTATCCTATTTATTCATTTTATAATTTTTTTTTTGTTATTTTCCCTCAATCCCTCTATTTTAAAAGAGATTGAAATAACTTTCTGAGGATTAAAGGAATAGTAGTAATTGCAATGGAGATATAAATAAAAATGGTTATAAATACATGTTACGTATCTAGGAATGATTACAGATAGGATAGGATTCTATCTTCACAACTTATATTTGGTTTTATTTTTCGGGTGATTCTTGCATGGTTCCTCCATTTGAGGAGTTGTACCGTGTGGATGAATCGAACCACATGTGATTTGAATTCAAGTTAAAATCATGTGGTCCGGATTCATCCACATGTTGTATTCCACAAATGGAGTCACTAGGAAAGAATTTCCCTTCTTTTTCTTGTATGTGGTCATGCTCTGCTGGCATCGATGACTTCATCAAGAACAATCATCACAATGTGCTTTGCTGCATCAACGCGTAAAAGAAGACCAATCCAATTTCCTAGAATTCTTTTTTCTTCCAGAATCTTTCCGTCAACGCGTAATCAATAAAATTAGGTTTCCGGCTCCTGCATATTACCGGAGACACTTCGTTCTACCTTTATGTTCATCCGGCCGTCCATCACGTTATGTAACTCGCTATGGCTATGGACCATGATGGGGGTGAACACACGGCTATGTTGCACGGATACTCGTTTAGCCGGCGTGTCGCGTGTCGGACACGCACCGGGACACGGACACGCCTCCGACAAGCACCGGACACGGACACGCCTCCGACACGCAGGACACCGTGTCGGACACACCATCGGGCTGAATTAGAATTTTCAAAAAAGTTGGAGACGCGTGTCGCACACGCCATCGGGTCGAATCGGAATTTTAAAAATAATTGGACACGCGTGTACGAAAAAATAAACACTTTTACCAGATTTTGGACACTTTTCTACCTAAAATGACACAGTTTCGGATGATGAAAATGATGTTGAAATATAACATTATATATGATGCTACTCTTCAATCTTTTGAAGTACTATTTCATGTATAAAATGATTTTGAAATTCACAGAAACCTATGTATTTTGCAGGTTGATAATGAGTATGTATTTTGCATAATCATTTTGAAAATTATAACTATGATGTTTTGTAATTTGGAGTGTTAGCTCATGAATACACTAAAAGTGTTAAATGTATGATAATATTTAGTTACTTGGTTGGAGTCAAATTTATCATTAAGTCCCTATATTTTTATAATTACATTTTAGTCCCTATATTTTTTTGATAATTACATTTTAGTCTCTATTTTTAATATTTACATTTTGACCCCCACACCCGTGTCTTATTTTTTTTAAAACTCCCGTATCCCCGTGTCCTCGAATATGTGTCCCCGTATTTGTGTCCGTGCAACCTAGACACACAGTCAAAGAGGAATATTTGATGAGAAGAAGCAACGATAGGTGGAAAACTGACTCTACCCGATCGAATAAACCCCAATCAGCGTGGCAGAAGAGAAGAGGAGTCGACCTTTTATAGAGAAAAATTCTAAGGGAGAAGCTATACATAGGAGATGGAGAGGATGAATCTGACATTACGGATTTTATTCAAATCACAGATAGCTGGAGGGGAAATGAGACTGATGACGACCCAATTGAGATTCCGGTGGAGGATTTTATCGATTTGTGGAGGCCATGGAGAAGAGGAGTGATTGTGAAAGTGCCGGGTCGGAATGTGTCATTCAAAATCCTGCAACAGAGACTGGCTAACATATGGTGCAAAAAAGGTATGCTAGATATTGTTGATCTCAGATTAGACTATTATGTGGTGAGATTCTATTGCACAGAGGACTATGATACAACATTAGGGAACAACCGTTGGCTTATTCAGGGCCATTATTTGACAGTGATGAGGTGGAGACCCTTCTTTGTGCCGGCTAAAGAGAAGATAACACCAACTTAATATGGGTAAGGTTTCCTGCAGTACCACTGGAGTTGTTTTATCTTAGGGATTTTATTCTTAAGCTGGCAAGACGAGTAGGTAAAACAATTAAAACATGCATCGTAACTACAAGTTCAGTCAGCGAAAGATACGCAAGGGTCTGTATGGAAATGAATCTGCACAAAGTATTGAGGCATGATGTGGTATTGAATGGAAACAAATTTCAGATTGTATATGAGGGATTACAAATGATATGCTTTGAGTGTGGTAAATGTGGCCATAAACGCAGGATTGTACTCAATCACATAGTTCCGACGTAGGTGATCAAGGCCCCCCTGTGTCACATATCATGAACCCAAAGCCACCTCCAGGTCCAACCCCAAAGAGACCTTTTGGCTCATGGATGATCATTCAACATCGAAGACGTAGACCTACTGGAGGTCCAAGGGGCAGGGGAGAAAAGCCAAATAATAACACTTCAGGCCAAGACGATTTTGGAAAGTGCAAAGAGCATATGGGACCATTGTGGTCCAGGTTTGATGTTCTTGCTGAAGAACATGACATCCAAGAGACCTTAAATGAGGAAAATGAGCCGGTAGGAGAGGTTGAGCAGCTAAAGAGGCAAATGGAAGAGATAACGGCAACTAACAATGTTCCAACTGTGACTCTGCTAAGAAGGGATGATCCCAAAGGCTCCACGTCTAATCTGTCACATATGGAAAATTCTAAAGGAACAGGAAAGAAAGCTTCAATGCCAAATGAATAGTCCAAGAGAAAAGAGCCTTCAGCTTCCATAAACACCACTCGTCGCACCGCCCTAAGAGAACCTCACCAACCATGGGAATATGTAGGACACAAGGTACTATGGCAGATCCTCTTCACGATATCTCCAATCAACTGGCTCATCACTTCAGGCTAAATATCCCACCGGACATAGTAGCAAAGGACGGCAATCAAAAAGATAACGGAGCTTCCTACTTAAAATCCAATCCACCAGATCATGATGCCGACAAACAGACACACAGTGAAAAAAGTCATGACGGATGTAGTGATGTTACTAAATAGAGGCTTAGGGACGAACCCCCAGATGACATGGGTGAGACTCCCCTCTCACCATCTTACATTCATTTTTATTTTAATGCAGATAATTACTTGGAACTGTCGGGGAATAGTGTCCTTGGAATTTATCTGTAATCTCAAAGAATGTTAAGGAGTCATAAGCCAGACATTTTATGTCTTTATTCAATGTTCAATAAAGCTATATGTGTTGAAGCCAGAGGTTTTTCCGGGGAAATATGGTGTTTCTAGAATGATAACAACTTGGAGCTCAAATATCTTTTGTGCACTAATCAATGCCTAAACATAGCCATTTGCCAAAACTCGGGGATTGATTGGATTTTGTCTATTATATATGCCTCTCCTACCCCCAGTTTGAGAGCGGAGCTTTGGGATCAACTGAAAATACTTGTTGGTATTATCAAACACCCTTGGAGCGTCATTGGAGATTTTAACCAAGTAATAGATCAAATTTATAAAAGAGGAGGAAGGCCTGTTGCAGGAACGAAATGTGGAAAGCATTAGGACTATGGTGGAACATTGTATTCTTTTGGGTATGGACTTCCATGGTCCACGGTTTACTTAGAGAGGCCTTTTATTTCAAGGGACCCATATCGAGGAGAGGCTGGACCAAGTATGGAGTACAAGGGAGTGGGTATTAAAATTCCCAGAAACAAATCTACTACATCTCCCAAAAATGCATTCTGATCATTTTCCTCTCCTTCTCAGCTTAGAACCGAGAAAGCAAGGCCGACAAGGGGGAATGCAACCGTTTCTTGAATGCTTGGTTGGAACACGAGGGGTTTATGGAGTTCGTTCAGCACCACTAGGATACTTCTGTTACGAACATGAGTGACACCATTTGGGATTTCATTGCCAAAGTACAAACATGGAATCATAAGTCTTCGGTATTATATTTTATCGGAAAACTAATTGCTTGAACCGTATCAAAGGGGTGTAACATGCTATAGCTATGCAATCGTCTGGGTTTCTAAATAATTTAGAACGACAGCTGCGGGAAGAATATAGTAATATTCTGAGCCCGGAAGAGAATTTGAGGCATCAAAGATCTCGTTTACAGTGGTTTGTGGAAGGAGAACGGAACACACACACACTACTATCATCTTACAGCTCTCCGACAAAAACAACGTAAGTCCGTTAAAATGTTGAAAAGGGCCGATGGTGAGTGGTCAAGCAATGTGGGTGAAATTGAGAATATGATGAGAGATTTTTTTTATTGACCTCTATTCAATTGAGCAAACTTCCCACCGTTGTACCTGCAACTTTAAGTTTCCAAAACTTCCCAACTCCGTCTTGCCGCTTTTAAACATGGAAGTTAGTGAATTGGAGATTGAACAAGTCTGTTTTTATATGGGATGTATAAGGTTTCGGGACAGGATGGCTTGCCACCCATCTTTTATAAAAGGTGTTGAGGAGTTGTTGGCCAATCAATGGTTGAATTTGTGAAAAACGTTTTTCCTGAGTAGAGTATCCCAGCTAAAGGAGATTCTCATTACTTTGATCCCTAAACTCGACTGCCCAGAAGTGCCGGCCCACTTCCGACTCATTATGCTTGCTAACGTGATTATCAAGATTGTAACCAAAGTTTTGGGAAACAGATTGAGGCTGAGTGTAGGGGATCTCATTAGCAGCAGTCAGAGTGCTTTTATACCAGGAAGGGGTAGCTCGGAGAATATCATTTTAGCACAAGAAGTAATGAATTTCCTTCATAACAAAAAGGAAAAAAGGTTATATGGTGATCAAAGTAGATTTAGAGAAGGCATACGATCGAGTGGACTGGAATTTTCTACGAAATATCTTTGGAGCCATTGGACTAAAAGACAACATTTTGAATATTTTTATGCACGCCATCATGTCGGTCAAACTCTCAGTCCTTTGGGCAGGGCTCAAAACTCAAAGCCTTTACACCTAATAGAGGCATCCAGCAACGTGATCCAGTTGCTACGTACATTTTCGTTCTTTGTATGAAAGTACTGAGCATGAAGATTTATGAAACATTAGAAGCTGGAAGCTGGAAACCTTTGCAAATATCGAAAAATTATCTTCCGATCTCCCATATTTTATTCGCCGATGACCTGCTACTTTTTGGGGAAGCAACAGAAAAGCAGGCACGGGTAATGGAAGGAGTACTTCAAAGCTTTTGTAGTTGTTCTGGACAAAAGGTTAGTTTGGTGAAATCGAGATTTTTTACCTCCAGAATGTGGGTGCTATTGACAGAAATAATATTCCTAGTACACTATCGATGCAATACGCACCATCGCTTGGTAAATACCTCGGGGTACCTCTTATTCAAGGTATACTAAAAGTAGCTCACTACACTCCGCTTCTAGACAAAATGAAGTCCAAACTTTCTTCCTGGAGCTCGAAATCTTTATCTAAAGCAGGAAGAAATATTCTGATTAAGAGTTCTCTCTCCACTCAAACGCACTACCAAATGCAAGTATCTAATTTACCTATATCATGCACCATGGCCAGGAACGGATTTGTAGAGATTTTTTGTGGGGGTGAGGAAAGTTCGAGGAAGTTACATACAATCTCGTGGGAAAGAAATTGTAAAGCCAAGGAAGCAGGCGGTTTGGGTATACGTAGGCTCCATGAGATGAACTTGGCGTTTCTGGGTAAACTGGTATGGAAACTGTTACATCACAAGGATAAGCTTTGGGTGGCTTTCCTTGCGCATAAATATAAGAAGTTGAGCGCATAGCCCAAACCCGGTTGCTCTCCTATTTGGAGGGGCATCTACAAAGCATATTCCATTCTCTAGAAAAGGCTAGAAATTTTTACAGATAACGCGTGGTGGAAGGGAGACCCCAAGGGTGCTTACACGGTCTCTTCGGGATATAACTTTCAAACAGAGAGGCATAATCAGCACCAAGTAGATGATCATATAGCCGCATTTTGGAATCAGATTTGGAAGCTCAAAGGACCATCACGAGGTAATTTTGTTGTATGGGACATTAAACACGAATCTCTCCTGGTTTATGATTTCTTGCAAAGAGGCATATCATCCCCTCCCCGATCTGCCTCTTTGTGGCATGGAAGCTGAATCAATACTGCATGCTGTTAGAGATTGCACTTGGGCTACACAAATTTGGAGCTTAATAGTCTCAAGACAACAATGGAGGAATTTTTTTGGAGCACGATCAGTCCAAAAATGGCTAGAGATAAATTTTACTAAATCCCGGCCGCGCCTATATTTGTTTGGTCGATTGGAAGTATATATGGAGGGAAACTATATATGAAATCTGGCCTTGGCGAAATAGAGTTTTGTACAATTTTGACATGGAATGGACCCCGGCCTACGTGTTTGCGTCTCAATCAGTGGAAAGGGCGAAAAAAATTGAGGCGAACTTGGAAAGAGTATGAGTAGTGCATAGATGTTAATTTTATCAATTCTCCGTTTGTTTTGATTATTTTGGGTACATTTTTATAACACCGTAAGGACCCTGGTTGTTGGCCTGTTTGGATGGCACTGTATATGAATAAAGTGATTGTTTAAAAAAAATGTGCTTTGCTGCACAATAACAACTATTTTCTCATCCGATTATGAATACTCGCTTGTTTGAAGAAAATGAGTCGAGTTCAAACAATATAGCCTAATCAAGAGAGTCAAGTTTGAATGAAAATAAATTTGAACTCGTTTATTAAACAAACAAACTCGAACACATATATATATATATGTGCTAAACTAGCTCCAATATAAACCGGAGTCATTTGGTTTGGCTTGATTTGATTCATATACACAGCTACTCATACGATATGCGATGGGGAGTCTGTACTAAGAATATACTTTTTCATATTGCAAAGGAGCTGATTTTAAAGAGTTGTACAAAAATTGTTAATTATTGTTCAAAGTGGAACTCAAAAATAGAATTTAAAGTGAAAAAGTCCATGTTTTTTAAGGGAGGTTCTATCGGCACCCCACTAATTACTAGTGGCATCCTTTTTTTTATTATATTTTTTTCTTTTACACACCACAAATTTAGTTCATGCACCACATAAAAAAAACAAATATAGCATAACTACACTTTAGTCCCTGCATTTACAACATTCCTCCCTCTTCACCATTTCTCCTTCATTTCCATTTCCACCACACAACTTCATCTTCATCTTCTCTCTTTTCTTCACACACCCCCACAAAACACCAACCTACCACCTAGCACCACCACCAAAACCTACCATTTTCAAACCAAATCTTCCATTTCCTTCACACAATTACCCAAACCAACCCCAAAATTGCAGTTGCAGTGTTTACCGAGTTTGTTCTTCAAGTCTCCATCTCTTTTGCATCTTTTCCACACCTAAAAAAAGGAACGGGAGCTGATTTGCAGCAGGAAGAGGACTGCACTGGAAGGGGCGGTTGACCCGATTTGCAGCGGGAAGGGGATTTGGGAGGGGAAAGGGTGTGGTGGGGAAGAAAGGGTCGATTAACTGATCGTGGGGGTGGTGGTCGTCATCGGTGGCGACGGGGAGGATTGGAGATTCGGCGGCGGCGGCATGGTGGTGGTGGTTTTAACTAAAAACAACAGATTCAGCGTGGTTGTGGTGGTGGTGTTTTTAATCTATCCATAGGTTGATTTTTAAGCTCCCAAGCATCAATCTTGCTTCAATGACTGGTAGGGTTTCAATGTTGAAGATGCAGGTGTGTAAGAGTAGAATGGGAAGAGAAAATGGGTTATGGGTTGTGATATGACTGAAATAATGAGGAAATGTGGCGGGTTTATTAGTAGGAAATCAGAGCTTATGAGTGGTGGAAGGTGTAAAAGATGAAGGAGATGGTGGTGGAGATGAATGGTGTTGGTGGAAGGGATGAAGAAGATTAGGGTTGATTGATCCATTTTTATTAGTAAAGAACTGAATTATATATTTTTTTAAATTATGGTAAAAGACGTAATTGTGTTATTATTTCCGTAAGAAAATAATAAAAATATTTTTGTGGTGCCGAAAGTAATATTTTGTGATGCCGGGAGTAAAAGGGTGCCACTAGTAATAAGTGGAGTGCCGATAGAACCTCCCTTTTTTAAATATGGGCGAAACCACCCATCTTTATGGGCGATTTCACCTCTTAAGGCGGGGATATGGAGGGTTTTTGATTTTGGGTGTAGAAATTTGATTAAATTTTGGAAAAGTGTATAATTCGAATTTTTCCATGAAAATTAAAGATTGTATTATGATTCCTACAATTATGGAATTGATTGATTAATTAATATTCAATCATCCACAGGAAAATACCTTAATATTCTATCTTCTCGTAAAAGCTTAATAATAGTAATTAACATCATACATTGTTAGTTTAAAAAGTGATACATTGTTAGATCTAGGCCCGTGATAAATTCAAGTAAGCTCGTAGCTCAACTTTGGAGGGCAATTATTGGTGTCACGGCATGGTGTGTTTGGCTCTTTAGAAACAAAGTGGTCTTCAATCACACGCTTTGGATCCGGAAGCTATTTTTCGCGAGGATCAATCGCTATCATACATGTGGTTATCTCATGATAAAAAAAATGAAGAAACCGAGTTGGGAAGAAAGGAAGGCGAGTCCTCTTAAAGTTCCGCTATAAAGATTTTCTGAGTTTGGATTGGTATAATTTCGGAATGGTGACCATTGGGTGCTTATTGTTGCACACTTCAGCTTGTTATGCTTACCGCATTTTATGAGTTTGGCTTGGATGAATTGTCTTTTTCTACTATTTATTTTTGAAGTTGTATGGCTATTGTAGACATTGCTTTCATTTTTTTCCTTCTACCACCTTCCCTTTTTTATGCATTTCTAGCATCTTGCGGGTTATGGCTTTAATATAAATTTCTCACTTGCTGTTAAAAAAAAAGGGTACCATTTGTACACTTAAAAAATTGGAAGAGAATTAAGGATAATGACATATTTTGGAATATTTTTGAGTAATAGTACAGCCATATATTTTTTATTGGGGAATGACAACTCCAATAATTTTTATAGGCTAAAGGACAAATGTTGAAAGAAATAATAAATATAAAAAAAATTCATGGCTGCCTATACCTGTGAGGTTTTTTTTTTTTTTTTTCCCCAGACAATCTTATATTTTGATCTAGATCTCTACACGTGACGAAACATTCACTGGATTTTTATTTTATCATTCTCTTCAATTTTGAGACTTGGTTCGATATAATTACATCGTTTTCGTGAGATTCACCGTCGAAATTCATTCGGTGAATCTCTCCGGTGAATCCCGAAAAACGGTGAAAATCGACGAGTGAATTTCGAACAATTGTAAATTTCGACAACGGATTTTCGGAAATCACGTCGGAATCGATGAATGTGGTCTCAAAATAAAGAGCATGAAAAAATAAAAAAAATATTTGGTGAAAGAATTTTCAAATTTGAAATTTTAGATTGAGAGATATATGAGTATTGAAAAAAAATACATGAGAGAGAAAATAAGTTTTTTTTTAAGTGCCAGAATTTTTATCTTTTATGCAAAAGTTCTAAAAAACTGTTTAATGCCTTTATAAAGAAAAACAATTTAGTGAAAAATATGCCGGCCATGATAAGCCGGACTTGATAAAAAAAATATAAGAAGCCACATAAACTAAAAAAGTCTTTTTCTCAATTATTTTATATTATTAAATATAATAATGTAGGTATTAAATAAGATAGATAATTTCCGTGTTGATCGTTAACCAAATTAAGAAATAGAAAAAGAATAGAAGTTTAAGAGTGTTTCTTCCCTAAATATTTCCCTCAAGAAGTATTTATCCCAGATTAATTTTCTCCTTCAATAGAACAATCAAGGTTAAATGTTAAATTAAACAGATAAAATTTGTGGTAAAAGTATTTATCCCTGATTAATTTTCTCATTCAATAGAACAATCATGTTTAAATGTTAAATTCAATAGATAAAATGTGTGGTAGTAAAGATATGATGAAGTCTTTATTAAATTAATGTAAGTCATTTTTTTTTATGAAATGTTTTTGTTCTCTCCCCAACTCCCAAAAAATATTAGCTATTTAAAATGATTGATTGATTATAATATTTACACAGGGATTATTCTTGATTTTGTACGCACAAAAATATATTTTGATAAATGCTACTGTCAAACGCATATTTAGAAATGCTATTGTCAAAACGTGACAAAATATACTTGTAAGGATAATGATAGATAATTTTTACACACGTCTACACCCAATATAATCTATCTAGTGTTGTGAGATAAATTATTTTGTTAATTTATTTTACAAAATAAATAGTATATGGACGTTTTAGATACTGACGTTGTAGATCTTGGACCCAAAGTCTATCGTTATGACACTATTGTACGATTAATCAGTATTACAATAATTCTATTTATAGCATGTATATATTGTATCATTAGTGATTGATTTAGTCAACGATACCACATTTTTTGTAGCATGATACCGCATTTAGTGTAAGAATATATATTTGTGTTATTTGTTTATAAGAATTGTTTTTGAGACTAATTAAGCATTTAGTACACACTTGAAAGATCCTTGATTATAAGAACACATTTTATATTAGTTTCCTATATTACCCCTTTTGTTATAAACGGGAACAGTCATAAATCAATGCACGGAGCTGAAGCACGGAGCATTCCTCCGGTACCTGAAGCACGGAGCTTTAGCTCAGCTTAGACTCCAGAACAATGCACGGTCTCATCGTCTGGATTTTCCACCGCCGTCGCCATCTCCGACGGAGACAGCTTAGATCCCTTCCACGCCGTGTTCTCCAGATTCTGCGAATCAAGGACAGATTGATGTGCAGATAAACGTTCCTCCTTCTTCGCCTTGTTTTGGTCGGCTCTATGGACCATTTTTTCTCCAGCCATGGCAAGGGCCAACAAGGAGGAAAATACATGGGCTGCTCACCAGATTCTGCACACCACCAAATTGTCAGTGCAATTACCTAAGATATTAGGAAATAGCTTACAGTAATGATTTTGAGCTTGCATGCAAATGTAATATGGATATTATGAAATATTCTGTGGTTTTGATTTTACTAATTCTCATTTCGATTAAATTTTGTAATGTTGTCTTGCAATGCCAGTTTGTGCAGCATTGTAAGTGGTGGGGGAGCTCTTAACTGGCTTGAATTGAATGCTCTTCTTTTTCGGTTCAATGTTTGAAATAACAACGTCTAGCTTACAGATATGATGTCTTATAACTTATATGTTAGATTATAGATAATTATTATTCAGCTTTTATAAAGTGCTTGTCTTTGTGCCCTTTGAAAGAGAAATCTATTTGTATCACGTAGTTGTTGCATCACTATCATGATGTAAGAAAGTTATTTTTTGAATGCTGATATTCTCTCTTTTTCTTCTGAATGTTTTCGTTTCTAGTGTGAAACTATTCTTGCAGGCTGCTACGTCTACAGCTGATACTGATTTACCTCCGACACATCCTATCCGTCTGGGCTTGGCATTGAATTTTTCTGTGTTCTACTATGAGATTATGAACACACCTGAAAGGTGGTTATGTAGTTGATCACTTCTTACGCGGCCTATTATGAAGTTTTTTAGAATATCTTGGTTTTTGTGTTCTACTATGATATTGAGTTGGACGTGGGTTTGAGTTTCATCCGGAAGAAAATTGGTGCAGTGACATAATTTGATGGTGGGTTTGAGTATGAATTGAAATAAAATCGATGCAGTGACATTGATGTCACTGTATATACGTATTTGTATACATAAATTTGCTAGTTTTGTAAAATAATTGTAGTCTTTCATGGTGTAGTGTCATTCTTGATGTTGTGTCTTTTTTATTATTTTTTTAATGTATTTTTCACTATTGGTGTAATGTTAAGTATTTGATGAAACACACCGTCTGTCATGAAATCATGACAGAATTTTGTATGTAATCATCAGGCAGTTTGTTCTGCTTTTTGTTTTAGCTTTTCCCATAATGTATAATTTTGTAATGATGCTTCTGTTGTGTGCATCTTGCAGTCAATATATAAGGACATTAGTATAATTGTGTTATAGGTTGTATTTTTTATAATGAAGTTATTATTAACAAGAGAAAATATGTGTATTGTTTCATCACCTATAAGTGCTATGCTAGCGTGAAATGATAGAGAATTGTAGGACACGGGTCACACATGGTTTGAGTCTGCTTTGCCTATGGGAATTATGTTATTCGCTGCATAAAATGTTGGTGTCATTGGAGTGTCACTTCATAAAATGTTGTTGTCATTATATGTCACTACATAAAATGTTGGTGTCATTGAGTGTCATTGCATAAGGTGTCACTTCATAAAATGAGATATCAGAATAAAGATGACGAAAAAATATGAATTAGGGTTAAAGAATTATGTTGCTCGTTGTTTTATATCAAAAGATATAGCTGTTTCAGTACGAAGTCGATTTTATGAAGAAAAGAAATCGATTTTATGAAATTAAGTCATCTTCCTAGATCTTTGATTTGGAAGTATCACTTCATCGCGTCGATTTTTATGAAGAAAATTTTGATTTTCTAAAATTAAGTTGAAAAAAATATTAAATCAGATATTAGAACAAAGAGGCCAAGAAAATATGAATTATATATAAAAAAAATTAAGATGATTGTATTTTCAGATCAAAAGATATAACCGTTTGAAAAATAGTGAAACATGTCACTATATTTTCACTGCATCGTCAAATGACACTTCATCTTCATATTTCACTGCAGTCAAATTTCACTTCATCTTCACATCTTCACATGTCATCTTTATGGAAAATACGTATTCAAGAAGATTATATTCCTTAATGTCATATTCCTTGATTTGGAAGTATCACTTCATCGCGGTGTCAAACCATCAAATATCACAGCATCGCGATGGTCATTGCATCCTGATGGTCACTGCATCGTGGTGGTCAAGGCATCGCGGTGGTCACTGCATCGGGGTGGTCACTGAATCGGGTGGTCACTGCATCACGGTGGTCAAGGCATCGTGGTGGTCACGGCATTGGGGTGGTCAATACATCATGGTGGTCAATGCATCGCGGTGCTCACTGCATCACGGTGGTCAATGCATCACGATAGTCAATGCACCACGGTGGTCAATACATCACGGTGCCACTGCATCGTGTCGATTTTTATGAATTATGGTGAAAAAATTACAATGATCGGAGTTTTGTATAAAAATATGAATTATGGCGAGTTACTCGATTAATATGGTTTTGTATCAAATGTCATCGCGATGTCTCTTCATCGTGGTGTCGCATCATCAAATGTCACTGCATCGCGTCGATTTTATGAAGAAAATCTTGATTTGAAGAAATAATGTTGTATGAGCAAAAATCAAATGTCATGGCATAAATCGTGGTGGTCCCTGCATTATGGTGGTCAATGCATCGTGGTGGTCATTGCATCCCGATGGTCACTGCATCGTGGTTGTCACTACATCACGGTGGTCACTGCATCGGGGTGGTCCCTGCATCGCGGTGGTCACTGTATCACGGTGGTCACTGTATCGTGGTAGTCACTGTATCGTGGTGGTCGCTGCATCAGGGTGGTCACTGTATCCCGATGGTCACTGTATCGCGGTGGTCAATGCATCGTTGTGGTCAACGCATCGGGGTGGTCACTGCATCACGGTGGTCAATGCATCACAGTGTCTTTGCATCGTGTCGATGAAAATCGTTGTCACTTCAGAAATAATGTTGTCACTTCAGAAATAATGTTGTATGAGCAAAAATCAAATGTCACTGCTTAAATCGTAGCAAATGTTCTTGTCACTACATCACGGTGGTTAGTGCATCGAGGTGGTCACTGCATCACAGTGGTTAATTAATCGGGGGTGGTGACTGTATTGCGGTGGTCAATGCATTGGGGTAGTCAATACATCGGGTTGGGCAATGCATCGCGGTGGTCAATGAATCGTGGTTGTAAATGCATCGTGGTGGGCACTGCATTGCGGTGTAACTTCATCGTAGTGGTCAATGCATCGGGGTGGTCAATACATCATGGTGGTCCGTGCATCGCTGTGGTCAATGCATCACGGTGGTCAATGAAAGAAAGAAAAATAAACTTTCACCGTCCAGAAAAAAAAAAAAAAAAAAAAACTCTTTCCACGTCCTGAAAAAAAAAAACACACTTTCAACGTCCTGTAAGAAAAATACTTGCAACGTCCAGGATAAAAAAAAAAACAAAAAAACAAAACACAACACAATAGCGCATGTTCCCCTTATTTTATTTTATTTTTTTATTTTTTTCTTCATTAATGGTGTTTTGGTCTATCTATCTAATTTGTGTCGTTATAACTAAGTGTTTGTTTTAGGTGTCACTTTTGCCTAATTAAATCCAATATGTGTTATTTTCAATAATTGTCCCTATATATTTTTGGGAAAATGTTTTGTGTGTGTATTGCATTACTGTCATGAGATTATATACAATGATTACGGCATAAATCATGCCTAAAATATGCCTACACTAAATGTTGTATCATGCTACAATAAATGTGGTATCGTTGACTAAATCAATCACTAATGATACAAATATATACATGCTATAAATAGAATCATTGTAATATTGGCTAATAGTTATTACACTTTTGTATCATTAATCAATGATGATATAAAATTGTATTATATTACTTATTGTATCACAACAATTATTACAGTAACAACCATATTATTTAAAGGACGACTGTATTAATTCTTGATCACAAAATTAAACGACTGCTAAGAGACTGGAGAAAAGCGTCGTCAAATTCGCTTCAGGTAATTTCAGAGAGCAACTCTATGATTTTCGACCAAAAAAACTTAAGGTTTTTATGTTTCAAGATAGGTAAATTTGCCAGATAGATATTGTTAGGATTTGTAATGATTTTTTTTTTTTCCTTCCCTTTTTAAAAGCCTTCAGTTTATTGTGCATAGATAGAGGAAACCTATACTTTTTTTCTTTGAAACACAGAGGAAAACTATACTTATATGTGAAATTCAGATTTACTAATCCATTTTCTCCTTACTCGTTGAACTTGTACATACTGATTTTTTCATGATTTAAGTTCTTTGATATCTTTAAGGAAAAAAAAATTCTTTGATTGATAGAAGACTAAGTTAAAACCTTCAAGACCACCAAAATTAAAATCTTTGTATTTAATTTCGTACTTTTTTTTAAAATTTATAATCATGCTCCAAATTCGTTTTGTCTGCAGGTAAAATGGATCAGGCATTGGTTGTATTATTAGGGCTATCGTTTTTCTTTATGTTTTTTTTGAGGGTAGTGATGGATATAGGACCTCTTTTTGAGGCTACTCTTCCCGTCATGATTTTCGTTATAGCGGTGTTTTTTGGTATTCTATATTACCTTTCCTGCCTCTGAGTGTTAATTATTCAGGCTATTCCTAGACGCCGCGGATGTTGTGGTTGCGTATAAACTTGGATTGAATAAGGGAAGCAAAAATATTTATGTTTAGTATTTGTCGTCTTTGAGAGGAATAAAATTGTGCAATTCTATTGTCTGGATTTGTTGGTTTGTTTGATGCAGTATTCTAGCTGCAGATTTGTCGTCATTGTTGGTTTGTTTAATGCAGTATTCTAGCTGCAGATTTGTCTGGATTTATTCCAAAATTTAGGGCTTATTTCTTGTGCTATACATATATTCCTTATTTATTCAAATCGTCTTTCTTTAAATTCAATGCAAAAAATAATTTACATGTTTGACAAGATTAAAACTACAGCAAATAAAAACGTGCTCGTACAACGCGCAATCGCGACGGATACAGTGGCCATTCTAAAGAATAAAACAAGCTAGAATGGTAAACAGCACACTTCGTAGGTTTTTTTTTTGTGGTTAGATTTCGATATGAATTATCAAGATCTTATGGTATCCTTAAAATTTCTTAAATCACGTTGATAATGATTGGATCTAGAATTGCTTGATTTTGATATCGGATGATATGAAATTAATGTTCGAAATAGTAATTATGTAACGACCTGACCCAAAACCCGAGTAATTTCGGATCGAACGTACCGTTTTTAGCCATGACAAGCATCACGATCTACAACTACACTACGTCCACCACCTTGTCAGGATGGATGACAACAACCACCATGAGCTCCGAAAAAGGCACAAAGTTGGCGTAAACACCCTTGATACCAATTAAGAGAAGTCAACATACTATGGAAATAGTGTCATTGCCCGGAACAACATGGGCAACCTCTACATACATTGGTTGGACATGATCAGCCACAGTAACCGGAGGAGTTGGGGCGCCCTCTTACGGAGTCTCAGGGAACATCTCGGTTTGAAGTTGCTCATTTGCTAAATGTTAATAGAAGGAGTGGGGTATGAAACTCAGTAAGAAAAATTGCTACGAAAGAAAACTAATACATGTTATTGGACCAAAATAAAGTTCGAAGTTTTTCTGGGTCGCACAAGTATAATCAAAAAGTAACAATTCTAACAATATATTCATAAAAAGTAAAATCATGTCCTCACTTTAACATGAAAAGGAGGCAAACGTATATAAGACAAGTTCATCTTTTCATTTACTTTTAGAAAGTGATTTACTTTTATTGTTGTTATGTAGATTACTTGTACAATTGTGACATACATATATATAGTGTCAAGATATGTAAATAGACATAAAGTATTTGTATACTTTTTATCGGGCTGTATTGTGGATAGTAATTGACGGTTGTGATTACTGAGCTGATGATAAATAAGGTATAGTGGTTCTCAATTGAGTGAAAGTAGCTTCGTGTCATGATTTTTCTTTTCTTGGGATGATTACATGACACTTTTTAGGGATTTTCTCCCCTTAAAGGGTCTCCGATCAATTCGGCAAGTTATCCCCTTGAGGGCACAATCTCTGAGGCGTTTCGGCACTCATCTAATCTCCTTCCCATTATTGGAGAAGGGCCAACAGTCAAGGTTTAGTTTTTTGTGCTTTTGATGTTCTTTTGTTTATCTAGAAAGTACTTCTATGAAACTGCAGAGGGTTAGGGTTGTATAAGGCAAAAACATGCTCTAACAGATTTAATCAAACAACATATGCATGGTTTGGTCTTTTTATCAGATGCAAAATCAAATAAACAAAAGATGGAGCGAATACGTGTATGTAACACCACAGACCCCGGGCCTCCTAGCATTAAATGAGTCAAAAATGATATGATCAACTGCTTAGACCGCCGTCGTCGCTTGATCTAAAAGGCCTAAACCTAGTTGACATGAACTTTATGTCTCACGCTTTTATGGTGGTAATGTGCTTCCCCTACATCCAATGTGTGATATCACATTTTCCCTCCTTATAAGGGACCGACGTCCTCGCCAGGACTTGTCCCACTGGACTTGTCCTATTTTTGTCCCTACCATAAGAGTCTAGATGTGGCCCCCACCCTCACGGTGTGGCACTAAGGTCCGTCTGGTAGTTGGCTTTGAGTACCATTTTGTAACGCCCCCAGACCTTGGGCCTGGTAGCGTAAATAAGTCATAAATGATCCGGTCAACTGCTTAGACCGCCGTCCTCACTTGTTCTAAAAGGTCTAACCCAATTTGACAAGACTTTTATGTCTCACACTTATATGGTGGCAATACGCTTCCCCCACATCCAATGTGGGATATCACATTCTCCCCCCTATAAGGGACTTACGTCCTCGCCAGGACTTGACCAGGACCTGTCTCAGTTTCGTCCTTACCAGAGGAGTCATCAGGTGGCCCCCACCCTCACGGTGTGGCACTTAGGTCCGTCTGATAGTCGGCTTTGAATATCATTCTGTAACCATTTTGTAACGCACCCAGATCCCGGGCCTGGTAGCGTTAAATGAGTCATAAATGATCCGGTCAACTTCTTAGACCCAAACCCAGAGTTGTTAGGATTTCGTCCTTGATTGGTCTGAAAGGGATAACCCAAGTTGACGAGACCTTTATTTCTTATACTTATATGGTGGTAATGTGCTTCCCCCACATCCAATGTGGGATATTAGAGTGTATTGTTGAATTACTCCTCTTGAATTGTTCAAGAAGCAAATTGGAAAAGTGGGGGACTAGCAATCCTATGCAATGATGATGTTACTATCAATCTTATAAAATGTTCACAGGGTATATAGATGTTGAAGTGATATGGATAGGAAAACAACCTTGGCGTTTTACGGGCTTCTATGGAAATCCGGAAACCTCTCAACGTGGGCATTCATGGGACCTTCTAAGGAGACTTTCTACGATAAGGCAATTGACATGGTTAGTTGTCGGAGATTTTAATGAAATTATCTACTCACGATAAGGAGGGAGGAAATGATAGATCACATGTTGCCATGCAAAGGTTCCGATCTGTTTTCCAAGAATGCGAGCTTTTTGATCTAGGCTTTAAGGGATATCCATTTACTTGGGGAAAGAGGCACGGAGACGATGCAATCAGGAAGAGATTGGACCGGGTTGTGGCTAATATTGAGTGGAAGCATATCTTTCCGGAGGCACAAGTGTTACACCTTCATCATATCATTCAGACCACTGTCCTATTATAATTTTTGATGAAAGGTTATCAAATAATCATATCAAATGGAGAAACCTTCATAGTATGATCCTTACTAGACAAAAGACAAAGAATTTGAGAATATCTTCATTTCACAATGGGATCATGGTACATCCTTTAATACAAAAGGATTAAATAATGAAGTGTTAAGGCTAAGGGAGAATCTAAGGTGTTGGTCAAAAGATAAATTTTGTAATTTTCCAAGATACTGAAGGACCTAAATGAAGAATTGGAGAGGGTTCTCACTAGCGAAAATCTTTACCCGACCGAAGGAAAATTAATCCAGCAGGAGATTGAAAAAACTCTTATCCTTGACGAAGAGTACTGGAGGACTAGGGGAAGGCTCACCTCCATGGACCGGAATACAATGTTTTTTCCACTATAATGCCAATACGAGAAGGAAGCGAAATACGATTAGTGAACTTGTTGATGAAGGGGGTAATATTCTTAATGACCTTAAAGATTTGAAAAAAGAGACAGCTTAATATTTCAGAAATATTTACGACTCAAATGGAAGTGAAGAAATTTTCCGGAAGAGTGGGAGTTCATTCAATTAACGGTAGAGGAAGTCTCAAAGTTGTCTTAGTCATTCACTCAAGAAGAAATCCAAACAGCTCTGGGTCTAATGCCGGGAAAATAGTCCCCCCCGGTCCGGATGGCATTCATATGATTTTTATTCAGATAATGTGGAAGCAAATCAGAGCACAGATAAGTGATTTTATTCTTGATTGCCTCAATAATGAGAAAGACTTTCGCACTCTAAATAGAACTTTTAATGTCTAAATTTCTGAAGTCAAGAACCCAATGCATATGAGTGATTTTTGTCCATATCTCATAGCAAATCTAAGTGTTAATGGCGTGATTCTTCGTATATAAATCACGGTAATTGAGGTTAGTGGGGGAGTGGATCAAGAGAGTAATAATGATTCCTATAAAACGAGGTATTGCCGTCTCTTCCATAATTTTATGACATTAACCTCCATGTTTTAATCCTCATGTCCGATTAAAATAATATCCACGTGTGTAATCACCACTAATAAATGCTCCATTATATCTCTAATTTTCCAGATGTATAAATCATTTATCCGATTGGCACTTCCTTAACTGCTTGTAAGCTGGTCTGTTCAGTGATACTTTTACCGTCGGTCAGCTAATCAACTTTCACTTAGCTGGACTCTTTTCACTGAGCTGATTCATCAAAACTATTGTTCCTCACAATCTGTTGAGTGAACTTCGCTGATCCATTGGTTGGTATGCCAAGTGAACTCGCCAAAAATGGCAAAGGTCAACCCCACTGGTGAAGTCACTCAACTGGTTAGTCCAGTTAGCTGTTCCAAGTTGATGTAGCTTAGTCCAGTTCTATAATCCCCAACTCAGTCCTTAACTTGAAAAATCTTTCATGACTCGATCAGTGGTTTAGTGAATATATCTTCTAGTTGATTTTCAGTAGATATGTATTCCAAAATCACATCTTCTTTTTCCACATGATCTCTGATGAAGTGATGTCTCACATTTATGTGTTTGGTTCTTGAATGAAGTGCTGGATTTTTTGTGATTGATATGTCACTTGTGTTATCACACATGATTGGATTGTCTTCTCCTCTACTCCATAGTCTCTTAGATGTTGTCTTACCCATAGTACTTGTGCACAACAACTTCTTACTGCTATATATTCTGGTTAAGGTGTTGAAGTGTATATGGAGTTTTGTTTTCTACTGAACCAAGATACTAGTTTGCTGCCTAGCATCTCACAAGTTCCAGAAGTGCTTTTTCTATCCACTTTGCAACCAACATAATCCGAATCAGAGTAAGATATTAACCTGAATCCACCATCTCTTGGATACCAAATCCCTACATTTATTGTATGTTTCAGGTATTTGATAATCCTTTTAGCTGCCAGTAAGTGTGATTCCTTTGGCTGTGATTGGAATCTGGAACATACTCCCACTGCAAATGTAATATCTGGTCTGCTAGCAGTCAAGTAGAGTAGTGAACCAATTATCCATGTGTAAGGCTTCTAATCAACATGCTTTCCCAGTTCATCTTTGCAAAGAATCACCCTTGCACACATTGATTCTTATGATACTCCACTGGTGTCCATACCATATTTAATTATCAAGTCATTGGTGTATTTGGCTTGATTAATAAATAGTCCATCTTTCAACTGCTTCACTTGTAGTCCTAGAAATTAGTTGAGTTCTCCCATCATACTTATTTGGAATTTAGTCTTCATTAAATTGCAAACTTGTCACATAGCTTCTCATCTTCAGATCCAAATTCGATGTCATCTACATCTATCTGGACAAGTAATGTGCTTGATCCATCTTCTAACTTGGAAAGTGTCTTATCAATGGTTCCTTTGCTGAATTCATTATTGACCAAGAATTGTGACAGGTCTCATACCAGGCTGGAGGTGCTTGTTTGAGTCTATATAGTGATTTCTTGTGTTTGTACACTTCATCTTCTTTTTATTTGATCTAGAATCCAGGGGGTTGCTCCACATATACTTCTTCCTCAAGTAGTCCATCCAGGAATGCCCTTTTCACATCCATTTGATCAACTTTGAAGTCTTTGTGAACTGTAAAACCTAGGAACAGTCTGATTGCCCTCAATCCGCTACTGGTGCAAATGTCCCATCATAATCTATTCCTTCTACTTGTGAGTAACCTTTATGTTTCATCCAAATCTATGCCTTCTATTTCTGACAATTGCTCCTAGTTCATCCATCTTGTTTCTGAATACCTATTTTCTCCCATGATATTTGCCAAGTCTTGTCTATCTACTAATTCTTAGACTCCATTTCTTTCAAATTCATTGAGTTCTTCTTGTATTTCTTTTATCCAATCTGCATCTTGGATTGCATCATCAATGGTTTTGGGTTCAACCTGTGACAGAAAACAAGTTAACATTCTCTATAATTGTAATCTAGTTCTTACACTTGTATTCACATCTCTAATGACTTGCTCAGCAGGATGGTCTCTGAGCCAGTTGATGTCAACTTGGAGTTATGATTTGTCTTTGGTGCCTCTCATTTGTTGTATCGTATCAAGTGAGTCATCCAAAGAGTGTAGTTGGTGTCTCTGCTTCTATATAAGCTGTTCTAGACTCTTGTTTTCTTGTCTCTATATCTTCTGGAGTGAGTAAATCTTCACAACTGGTGTTTGGTTCATCAAACACAACATGAATAGATTTTTCAATCACCAATGTTCTTCTATTTAGTACTCTAGATGATTTGCTAGTGACTGAATATCCCATGTATATTGCTTCATCAGCTTTTTCATCAAAAGTACTTAGCTGGTTTCTGTTTAGAACAACACATTTGGCTCCAAACATATGTAAGTGTGATATATTTGGTCTTCTTCCATTCCATACTTCATATGGTGTTTTGCTATGATATTTGTTGATGATTGATCTATTTTGTGTGTAACATGTTGTGTTAACTGCTTCAGCCCAGAACCTTTTTGGTAGACTTGCTTCAGCAATCATTGATCTGATAGCTTTCTTTAGTGTTCTGTTTCTTCTCTCTGCTACTCTATTATACTGTTGAGTCCCTGCTGGAGATAGCTGATGCATCACTCTATTTTCTTCACAATAACTTCTGATTGCTTTATTTAGGAATTCAGTTCCTATATCTCATCTGATTTTGACAATCTTCAGTTCTTTCTCATTTTGTAGTCTTTTTAGTAGATCTAGAAGCTTCTAAAGTGTTTCTCTTTTCTTGTTCATAAATACAGTCCAGATGTATTTGGAGAAGTCATCAACCACCACTAGGGTGTTCTTCTTTCCACTCACACTAACTGGTGTAACTGGTCCAAATAGATCCATTTGTGGTAACTGCAGAATTCTGGTTGTTGACTGGTGTGGCTTTGACTTAAAGAAACTTTGACTTGCTTTCCTTTCTGGCATGCATCACACTAGCTTTCTTTCTTGGGTGTCATTTCTGGTAGTCCTTTAATTAATTTGTTATTTTCTAGCTTGTTGAGTGACTTGAAGTTTAGATGATTGAGTCTTCTGTGCCAAATCTAGCTAGGTGGCTGCTTGTGTTTCACCAGCAGATATGATCCTGCCTTTGTTGTGTTCCAATCTACAACATACATGTTGTCCTCTCTCTTTCTTGCAAGTACAACTGTGTTGGTCTGTTTGTGGATAACCTTGCATCCCTCTTTGCTGAAGTGCACATTGTAACCTTTGTCACAGAATTGGATGATTCTCAAAAGATTGAAATTCAGTCCATTGACATATGCTTCATTCTGACTCTTCCAGTTGTTCTTTAAAATTGTGCCTTCCCCTTAGTCTTGCCAAGATTCTCTTTTCCTCCAAAAGTGACTTTCGGGCCATCAAAAGCCTTGAAATAAGTCAACCATTTCTTGCTTCCAGTCATGTGTCTGGAACATCCACTATCTATGTACCAGACATCCTACAAAATAGATTAAGAAAATTTAGGTACCCAACACTGTTTGGGTCCGTGTCTGTTAGCAATTGTGCCCTTTACACCAAGTGTAAATCCAAAGGATCTCCTTCTTGGAGGATTGAAATCATCAACCTCATATGTGGAAATATTACATATCAAATAGTATGTAATATTTATTTATTTTCGTGTATACATTATTTGTACACTTTAGTTGTAAAAGGACATATTAATTGTGGTACATAAAAACAATTAATATGTCAAACTCTAGTTGCTTTATGTCATAGACATACTTTTACTTTTTACATGCATGCTTGCCGCCCATCTAGTGGCCGCCCAAGCTAGCTAGTATCTCCCATCAATTGTAACTATTTATACTTCTTCCATTTGATGAATAAACTAAGTTGAAGTTTACTCAAGTAGTATTTACTTTCTCAAACTCTCTTCATGGTATCGAGCCTTAAACTCCACGAATCCGCATTTGCAAATTCTCAAGCACCTTTGAATCAAGAATGTCTTCATTATCTGAAGCTTCCTCACCCTCAGTTGAGTCCCAGCTGCCTCAGCAGACTGGGGTCACTGACTCTTCATCTTACACAAATCATAGACTTGATGGCAACAACTACTTGCTGTGGTCAAGATCTATGAAAATGTACATCTCTGGACAAGGTAAGATGGGATACCTGTCCGGCTCTAAACCTGCCCCTGCTGAAGATGACCCAGGATTTGAAGCATGGGATACTACTAATAATCAAGTCATGACCATTCTCACAAGATCAATGACAAAAGAGATTAGTGAGAACTTTATGATGTATGATATGCGAAGGAGATGCGGGATAATGCCGGGGATCTTTACTCCAAGAAAGACAATACATCCGAAGTGTATGAACTTGAAGCTCGATTCAAAATTGCGGACAAGGAGATATGTACGTAACTCAATACTTCAACCAAGCGTTGTCTAGGGCATGGCAACACCTGGACATGTTGGAAACTCACCCCTGGAATGATGTCAAGGATGCTGCCCTTTATAAGGACATTATTGAGAGTATTCAAGTTTCTTACTGGACTGAATCCTACTCTTGATGATGTTAGGGGAAGAATCCTTGCCACAAAACCTCTCCCCAATCTCAAATCCATGTTTGCTGAAGTCAAACATGAGGAAAGCAGGAGAAAAGTGATGCTTCGCCGAACTCCCCGCCGACAACCCCGCCGAAAGTGCTACCCGCCGACCGTCGGGAAGCCCGCCGAGGTTGCGGGACCGTCGGGAAGCCTGCGATCGAACCGGAAAGTTGTTTCGTGAGCACGCAAACGCACAAATCACACCAAGGACACTTGCTTGGAAGCTACATGGAATGCCTAAATCCTCCAAGCCTACCGGGGAAAGTCGGGCGGGCATGTCAATGAAGGGGAAAATGATAACAAGTTGAATGCTCGGTTGCTTTGCATTCAAAGCTTTCCTCACTCAACAAAAAGAAGGTAGTCCCTCTACCGACATGGCCACTCGGGCTAGTGCGGGTAAATTCTACTCTTCTATTAATAATGAAACATGGATTGTTGATTCGGGGCCTCCTCGCATATGACCGGTAATAAAAACCTCATAACTCACCTTATGCCATGTCAACAAATTCATAAAATTAAGGCTGGCGATGGATCTATCTCTCATGCAAAAGGTTTTGGAAATGTTAAAATCACTAATAAGATATGCCTAAAGGATGTCCTATTTGTTCCAAAATTAGACCGCAATATCATATCCGTCGGTAAACTTGCAAAAGATTTGAATTGATTGTGGTGTTTAATAAGAATCGGTGCACTTTCCGGGACCCTTCTTCACGGGAAGTGATTGGGAGGGCTAAACCCTGCTCGGGATTGTATGTGGTCAACCCCCGCCGAAGACAAGACCGAAGACCGAATCTACCTCGGCGGCTGCACTCAAACCTTAGACAATATCATGTTATGGCATTATAGACTAGGACATCCAAGTTTTGGTTATTTAAAGTCCGTAATTCTGAATTATTTAAAGGATGTAATGTCAATGATCTTCAATGTGATATTTGTCAATTTGCCAAACTTACCAAATCTGTGTATACCAAACTACCTTATTTGCCTTCCAAACCTTTCACGTTAATTCATAGTGATGTATGGGGACCTTCAAGAGTAAAAAGTATAACAGGGAAAAGGTGGTTTGTCACTTTCATTGATGATCATACCAGAAACACATGGCTGTTTTTAATGAAGGATAAATCTGAAGTTGGAAGCTGTTTTTCGGGAATTTTACAACATGATCTCTACTCAATTTGACACTAAGATCAAGATCTTAAAGACCGATAATGCACTTGAATACTATGAGTCTAACCTCGGTAATTTCTTGATGGATAAGGGGATTGTCCATGTCGGTAGTTGTGTGGAAACACCTCAACAAAATGGGGTTGCCGAGAGAAAGAACAGCACCCGCTTTGGAGATGGCTAGATCACTCATGTTCACCACACATGTTCCAAAGTATATGTGGGGTGAAGCTATATTAACTCGCCACATACTTAATCAACGAGACTTCCCGGTAGAGTGTTAGGCTTCAAAACTCCTATCCAAACCCTTCGACCACTCACTCCCCGCCCTCATCTTATTTCCCAATTACCTCCAAAAATCTTTGGTTGTACTTGTGTTTGTTTATATCCATGCCCAACACGAAGCAAACTTGATCCCAAAGCTCACAAGTGCATTTTCCTAGGATATGCAAAGGACGGGAAAGGTTACAAGTGCTATTCTCCTTCGAAAAGAGATTTTACAATTCTATGGATGTAAAATTCTTTGAAAGGACCCCTACGACAAGTCCACCGAGGCGCATCGATGGAAACTTGATTGAAACCGACCTAAATCCGTTCTCCACAAAGCAAGCTCTTAACCTCGGCAACCTGCGATTCTCAAGAAGGCGAACCCCGGTACCTGCGACCCCCGGCGGCCCTGCGGAACCGGGGCCTACCGAACCGAGCCTACCGAACCGGTGCCAAGGCGAAACTCGGCAACCTGCGACTCTCGGCAGCCTGCGACTCTCGGCGGCTGCCGACATTGATGATAGACCTATTGCTATCGAAAGGGAAAGAGATCTTGCACTGCGATCATTCTATTCATAATTATCTGTCTTATGATCGTTATCACCTGCCTTTGTCATGTTTACACAGGACTTGGATTCTCACTCTATTCCTAAGAATATACAGGAAGCTCTCCAACATGATAAGTGGAAGGCTGCTGTCAAGACTGAAATGATTGCCCTCCTAGATAATCATACTTGGGATCTAAGAGCTCTCCCCAAAGGCAAAAAGACAGTCAGCTGCAAGTGGTTATTTACCATCAAATACAATGTTGATGGTACAATTGACAAGTATAAGGCCAGACTAGTTGCAAGGGGTTTCACTCAAACTTATGGCATTGACTACAAAGAAACTTTTGCACCAGTTGCAAAACTGAACACTGTCAGAATACTGATATCTCTTGCTGTCCAACTTGACCGGCCTCTTCACCAATTAGATATCAAAAATGCCTTCCTCAATGGTGACCTTACTGAGGAAGTTTACATGAATGTACCTCCTGGTTTTACCAATCCTAACACTCAAGGAAAGGTCTGCAAATTGAGGAAATCTCTATATGGCCTAAAGCAATCCCCAAGAGCCTGGTTTGGGAAACTCACTACCGTGGTTAAAGCTGCTGGATATCATCAATGCAACTCAGACCACACCATGTTTATCAAGACCACTAGCCAGAAAAGATCTATCCTTATTGTATATGTGGATGATATCATCCTCACTGGTGATGACTCTACTGAGATCCAGAATTTGAAGACTCTCCTGGCAAAGGTTTTTCAAGTCAAAGATTTGGGCTATCTTAAATACTTCCTTGGTATGGAAATTGCAAGAAATAACCGGGGTATCTCTATCTCTCAAAGGAAATATGTCTTGGACCTCGCTAAAGGAAAGCGGTATCTTTGGGATGCAAACCCGTTGTATCCCCAGGTAGACCCTAGTAATACCTGTTGCATGGTGACATTCTTTGTCGAAAGGATCAATATCAAAGGCTTGTAGGGAAACTCATTTATCCGTCCCATACAAGACCCGATATTGCATATGGGGTCGGTCCGGTTAGCCGGTTCATGCATTGCCCTACCGAGCAACATTGGGATGCGTGAACGGGATGCGAGGTACTTGAAATCCACTCCCGGCCAAGGCCTACATTTCACCAAGTCGCCGAGAGATTTATCAAGGTCTACACCGATGCCGATTGGGCCGGGTCGTCACATAGACGAAGGTCTACTACAAAGCACTTGTTCTTATGTATGGGGAAATCTTGTCACTGGACGAGCAAGAAACAACCCTCGTCTCTCGAAAGCGATCTTGAAGCTGAACTCGGGCACTAGTTTTGGGTATTTGTGAAGCTCTATGGATAAAAAGGGTCCTGACTGAACTTCAGCAGCCTATTCAGCACCCTATCACACTCTGCTGTGACAATAATTCAGCATTATGCATGGCAGAGGATCCAGTCCATCATGATAAAACCAAACATGTGGACATTGACAGACACTTCCTGAAGGAGAAGATTGATGCCAAGATTATTCAACTCCAGTATGTTCCCTCAGCAGACCAGAATGCCGATATTCTCACCAAGGCCATTGCACCACTTATGTTCAAATAGATTTGAGTAGCAAACTTGGTCGTATAAACATATACAACCCGGTTTGAGGGGGTGTGGAAATATTACATATCAAATAGTATGTAATATTTATTTATTTTCGTGTATACATTATTTGTACACTTTAGTTGTAAAATGACATATTAATTGTGGTACATAAAAACAATTAATATGTCAAACTCTAGTTGCTTTATGTCATAGACATACTTTTACTTTTTACATGCATGCTTGCCGCCCATCTAGTGGCCGCCCAAGCTAGCTAGTATCTCCCATCAATTGTAACTATTTATACTTCTTCCATTTGATGAATAAACTAAGTTGAAGTTTACTCAAGTAGTATTTACTTTCTCAAACTCTCTTCATCATATTTATAAGGCATGGCAGAATATTTTGTAACAGTTTTATTAAAAGTATTCTGATACACTTTCTTTCTTTTTTGGTATTCTGTCATCTTGTTTCACTCTCCAGTAGACATAAGGTGGCCTATTCTCATATTGTCTTCTGTATCTAGGACCAGGCCTTTGTTGAATCTTCATGAATGCAGTTGACTGCCTGTGAGCTGGTCTCCTCTTGTAGACAGGGGTGGAACATTCCAATCATCTTCTGATGGGTATGTATTCCCTTACTTTTCAGTATTGCCTTACTTTTAGTAGACTGAGCATAAGATGATTTGGATTTCTGATTTACTACAGTGGTCAATGGCTTAAATGGTGCAAGATGAGTAGCTGACTTAATGGTTTGTCCATTTTTGAATTTAGGACCAGTTTTGGTATCTTTTTGTCCATTATGTCTTCTTTCATCTTGATTGTCAAAGCCAAGACCAGATCTGGAACCGAACCTTTTTGGAGGTTTGTAAGTTGGTGGATGTAAAGTCTCAGCTGGAGTCTTCTTTGCTGGTATGGATGTTTCTTCAGCTGGTCTATCAACATCAGATGGCTTATCATCTAATCTTTGTTGATCATCTGAGTGAACTTCCTTGTCAGCTGAGTTAAACTTTAGCTTATCCAGTTCTCTTTTTAATCTTTTATTTTTCCTCATTAAATCTTCACATTCTTTTTCAAGTACCTCAAGATTTATTTGAATTTCTTGAAATTTTCCCATACGATTTTGAATGAGATTGGCAAATTCAAGTGGGAAAATAGAAGATTGTGAAATAACAGAAATAGATGCACTAGATGAGGATCCACATGATATTACTTATGTTTCCTATACTTCTTTAGCCATTAGACATAGGCAGGCCTTTTCATCCTATGAGCTAGAGGAGTTTCCACTACCAGCTAAGTAACTATCACTGGTCTTGTGTGCTTATGTTGGTCCACCATCTTCATTGTTTAATTCAAATTATTGAGCCTTCAATTCTGACATCAATGTCAGTGTTTTGGTCTTTCTAAGGTCAAAAGTGCCCTTTAATACTGAAGTGGCAATCTTCCATCTATCATGTAAACTTATTAAAATCTTTAGGCAAACTTCTTTTTATGGTTATGAGTGTCCAAGTTGTTGCAGTTCTGATAATACTTGACAATCTGATGTCCATTTGATCTATGGTTTCTCCATTCTTGATTTTTAAATTCTCAAAGTTCTTTTTTGCAACAGATAGTTTGTTCTCCTTGATTGCCTCTAAGCCTTCATTGATGAGGGCAAGTTTGTCCCACATCTCCTTTGCAGTTTTGCTGTCCTTGATCCTCATGAACATGTCACTGTCCAGAGTCTTCATAATCATGTCTTTGGCCACATAATCTAGATTGACTCTCTTACTGTCATCTTTTGTCCATTCTCATTTTGGTTTCTCTATTGAACTCCCTTGATTCGGACCTGTTGAGCTACAATTAAGATCTGGATTGGTCCATCATTGATTACATCCAGCATCTCCTAATGAGTTACTGCAAGATGAGACATCATACTTATTTTATACGCTTCAAAATTATTGACATTAAAAAAATGAATTTTAGACATACATCCTTGTGACTCCATTGTGAAATATATAGATTCATCACAGAAGGTTGTAAATTTTTTAGAGTTTGGGCACTTCAGATTTCTCAAGAATAATCATTGTATTTGCCCATCTGTCAATGCTTTCTATTTATAGCCAAATTCCCTTGAATTTGAATTTTCGCTCGTTGGCTAATTAATGTGGAGAATAATCCTTGATTCTATCTTGATTCAATTCTCTTTGATTTGCGTGATCCAGATTTTATTCCAACGTTTATCATAAAATGCGTTCTCGATTGATTATGCATTAAATGCTTTGCCTTCCATATTTTTCAAGTTTTTGAATTGCCATTTGTCAACATAGTGACTCAATTAACTAATCTTTACTTTGCTATTTCTGGATTCACTTATCTTTTACTCTGCTGCCTTCATTGTGCTGTTAGCACTTTACTTGGCTGTTATGTAACTATTTTCTCGGTAAGCACATTCTTGATCACTTGGATGTTCTCCACTATTGCATCTCTGCTGGCATTCTTCAGCCAATATAAATTTACTTCATTGGACCTTATTTTGGTTGAGGTCAGTGTACATCATATTTAAGAAATTAACTTTTAGTACTTCACTATTATCTTAGATTTACACAAGGTCATCACATACTTTTTTGGTTGTAAATCAGTCCATAAATCTTCACTTTACAGTCTGGATCCTCAGCCTTCTTACTCAGCTGGTCTTATGTTCTTTACTTCTCTGAGCTGGCCTATTGGACTATTAAAGTGGTTGTCCGACTGAACTTATACAACTGTCAGACTTCTAAATAAAACTTATACAATTCATTTTAACTTATATCAGGCTTCCTATAACAGCTAGTATGACTATCATTAAAACTAACTAAAATGTTCCTAACAAAATATCATCCAAAACAATAACCAAACATGCCTTCAACATACCATATCATATCAAACATCAAAACAACTTGTAACATGGATTCTAGCATCAAAAGCAAACCAAAAACTCAACCTAGTCATTATAAAACTCAAACCGTTCAACATGAAAACTCTCTTACTTGTTCAAAGCAACTTTTATAGCCAAAACTCCAAGAAATCTGCAGCACTTCTGAACTTCTCCAAGAAAAACCTATTTGACAACAATGTATTCAAACAAATTATGATCCACGTTTCTAAGCGATTGCAACTATGAATTGATCAACTTATTCAACCAAACACACTCAAACCTCGACGATTCCAAGAACTAGGGTAAAACTTTACCTTCTCAAAACTTGCAACTTCTGATGTAAAAACGATGCATGTCCTCTCACGATTCCAGTGTTCTATTTGAATCTAAAATTGATCAAGAATGCAATAAGAATTCTCATTCGCACTTTTCTGGTTTAAGAGAGACGAACATTGAACTTCTGAAACCTTTCTGACAACTCCCTTCCTTAATGGGAGGATTATTTTGTGGAAAAATAACTCCAAAGGAGTTATTGCCTTTTAAATCCATTAATTGCCCATTAATTCCATTAACCCCTTTTTCTTTTATTTTCTTTTAAACCTCAAAACCATATATAAAACAAATATAAAATTTCGTTTTCGCAAAATGGCATGTGTGTTATTTCTCGAAAATTGAAATATTACAACAACTCAACCTCAAAAGGTTATTTTTGAATGAAATTTAGAAGAATCCATAGGCATGATTGAATTTTATTAATTTTTTTTTTCACCCGGTTGTTCTTCTTATTTTATTTTTTTCGAGTGAACGAGCCTTTTTGAATTTAAATTTGTCAATGTTGCAATTTGTATTACGGAGTATTATTTCTTGTTATTCAAGTCATAGGAAAAAACTGTGGATATTTTGTATGATAATAAAAGCCAAAGATTTTTCATACCTTAATTTAGAGATTGTATTTAATTGTGTTTTATCATGCCACGTTGACTTCTCCGTATTTTCATTTCATCATCATTAGGAAAAAGTGTACTAAACAATTAAAAATTATTTAAGACTATAATTTTAATTTAAAAATATGGCTACTTATCTTTATTTAAGGAGATAGGAATTTCTGAAACCATTTATTTTTTATCATACACATTGAGAGGGAGTGTACGAGAATATTTTATTTTATTGGTATTGAGAAGAGAGCCGCATTCACGTTTGGAGATTTCTGAAGCTTTCTCTTCTCTTCTTCTACAGCGATCTAGTTCTATATAGTTGCTTTGTAAGTATTTCAATTTTTTATTGATTAGTATTATTTTATATTTTTCAGTCAATAAATAGCTAAAATCTTGATTTTTCATATACCAGAATTTTAATCGGGGTTGATTTATATGATTGCTGTGTTTAGGATCCACTATTTAAAATTATTACGTGTCTTTGATTTTAATCGATTTTGAATTTTTTTAATCATAAGTGTTTCTCTGGTTAATTTCCGGCTGTTAGTTTCACATGATTCGTTTATATGTTTTCTCTGCTTAGTTAAGAAGTTAAAGAATTATATGTAAGCATAAAACTTTTACAATTAAAGCCTTTAAACACTAAAATTAAACCATCAATCTCACAAACAAATTTTATTATGATTGAATCAGTTCCAGGGCCGTTATTACGAGACTCGTCGTAATTTTATTATACCAAAATATATTGTTGTTATATTCTTATGTCATAAAACTTTATGATTTTGGAGGATTTTTGAAATATGGACAAAAGCTATTTTAATTAAGGAAGTTATTGTTAATAGTGGTATTTTTTTTTCTAATAAAAAGTTTATGCAGCTTCTCATTAAATTATATTCATTGTTCTTATTATTCAGGATCTCATTACGTACAACCCCACCCCCAGATGGCCAATAATAAGCTGTTGAAGTTAGCACACAAGAGTTTGGTTTCCTTTGGACGCATATTGTCAAAAACTGCTATCAAATCGTCAAAAAAGGCTTTTAAACTCTCAAAAACAGCCTTCAAATTGACAAAAAGAGTTATTATTCGTCGTAAATACGGTAAATCCAAGAAGAAAAGCATCAAGTTTTTGGCTTTTGTGATTGAGGTGAATCCCAGTTATAAGTCTGGGTGGTGGAAGCTTGTTAACAAAGTATTAAGAAGCATGGAAAGAGTATGGCAATTCCAAATGGACGGACGTGGTTATGTGCTAATATCAGGATTTTCGGATCCAAATTCACTATTCAATGTGTTAGAAAAGATGGGTAGAAAAGTAAAATTACATGATTGGCGTTTTGGAAAATGCCCCACCAATTTGTTTGCCCCATCTCTCGTCCAATATCCTAGGAACCTTCAATGAGAACATTTGGATAAGTTTGAAAACAAATAAAAACTTATTTTATATTTATTATTCTTATTATTATTATTATTATTATTATTATTATTATTATATAAATGTATTTTTTCCGTTTTTGTTATCATGTTTTTGTGGATCTTTGGTACCATTTTGTGACATTCAGAAGCTACGTATAGACCTCTGGTCTTTCCTCCCAACAAAAAAAAAAAAAATTAATATTATAATTTCAGAGGGTTAAGAGCTCTAGAATTTTTTCGTCTACGATCCGATTACAAATAGATGTCAATTTTATTCATTTAGGTGGGGTACAGTGATAGATTTAATGAGGTGCGAATAATACATCTCTTTTGGTTTTTAGAACCAAGTTTTGTTTTTGTTCTATCTATGTTTATGTCTCTCAAAAATAGCCTTAGCTTTTGTAATGATGTTTTAAGACACTAGTTGACCTGCTACCTAACGTTTGACACCATCGCCGAATTTGTTAATTGTCCTAAAAGTGTAATAAATATAAATAGTTAAAGGTGGAAATTGTTATTATGAAAGTGTAACGACCCAAACTATAGGCAAGGCAAAAATGGTAAAAGGCCGTTTGGTATGTGCACATCTCGTGACCAAATACATATGTAGCCATACGAAACAGTCGCATCATACAAGACCAAATGCACACGAAGCCTTACGAAACAGTTGCATTATACAAGAGCAGAATAATAATTGAAAATATTATATCAGAATTGTGTTTATTCTTTCAAATATAGCCTTAGCTTCTGTAATGATGTTTTACGACATTAGTAGACCTGCTACCTAACGTTTGACACCATCGCCGAATTTGTTAGTTGTCCTAAAAGTATAATAAATATAAATAGTTAAAGGTGGAAATTGTTATTATGAAAGTGTAACGGTCCAACCATAGGCAAGACAAAAATGGTAAAAAGTGCGAGAAATGTTTATAGAAAAGTTACCATATACTACCATCCTCGGGTTTGAATTTCGAGGTGATTGGAGAAATATATATATATTTTTTTTTTTGAAGGGAAGGTGATTGGAGAAATTCAAAATCACTGAATATCTCCCCTTCTATGATGATTAATATTGATGGGATATTCAAGAATTTCAATCACAGAATAATTGATTTTGTTATTAATTTTTGCAAATTCTTTTCACACATATTTTTTTTAACACACCTAATTTTTATTATTTATATTTTCATTGATACGACACGTCGACACGTCGCTCAACTTATTTAACCAACTTTATGAAGATGAAGAACTAACTGAAATCAGCATAGGATAAAAATTAGTGTTGTGTCACAATAATTGGCATAAAATATAGTAAATTGTATTTGATTTTGAGATAAGCATTTTATATCAATTGTTACACTAAAAACACTATCTGTTTGATAATATGAAAGATTAGAAAATAAAACATATATCTGAAATATAAAAAATTGACTTATTTGGTCTCAAAACAGAGCAAACATCTAATCTAAAATATGAGATTTGTGAAAAAACGAGTTTGGAGAAGAAGCAATGGAAACAAAAGGCAAAAGATAAGTTTATTCAATTCTTCCTTGATAATCAATGCTTACAGAAGTCTTATTATTTATACTCAACCTAAGCCCTAATTTTATTGATAATGTGCAGATAAAATACAAAGCAAATTAATTCAAACTGATTTTTGAATGACAGAGTCTTGCTTGATCCAAACTTGATCGGATTTATTGCCGCCTTTGAAGATAAAAGGTGAGTCTTGCTTTATTCAAACTTGATGCGGATTTTGCCCATCGATTTATTTGAGATAAACTACAATTTTTGTCTTTTGAATTTGTACCTACTAGATAATCCTATCACTTCCACACACCACAGCTCAGATAGTTGTTTGAATTTCAACATTATCTCTCCAAGAATGACCAACCTTATATCTCCCCGCTCGATATGTTTGTCCGTGTCTTTGTCCGAAGATATGTTGTTTGAAATGTTGTCGCTAGCCCCCCCCCCCCCCCCCGCAACCGTGCTCGGGGTGAAGGCACGGCTTTGGTGAGAAACTTCTTGTAAAGAATAGCGGGTAGAGGGTTTAGTAAACAGATTGGCCACTTGAAACCGAAATTTGGAATATGCTTGGTGACATGCTTACCAAGAGCTACTCGTTCTCGGACAAAATGGTAGTCTAGCTCAATGTGCTTAGACCGGGCATGAAATACAGGGTTAATAGTGAGATGTAGAGCACTTAGGTTGTCACAATAGATGGTAGGAGGTATTTGTGGTAGCTGTAAATCCTGACTGAGAAAATGGAGCCATGCTAATTCAGCTGCTGTATGAGTAAGGGCTCTATACTCTGCTTTAGTGCTGGACCTGGAGATAGTGTTCTGTTTCTTGGCACACCAAGAGATAAGGTTGGTACCCAAGAAGGTGCAGTATCCTGTTGTAGAGCGTCTGGTAATAGGGCAACCTGCCCAATCTGCATCAGAGTAGGCAGATAGAGCCAGAGATGAGTCTGCTGTGATTTGTAATCCAAGGGATAGGGTCCCTTTCACATATCTGAGAAGCCTATGAGCATACTTGAGATGTGCTTGTGTTGGTGCTTGTAAGAATTGAGAAGCATAGTTCACACTGTAGCTGATGTCTGGTCTGGTGAATGTTAGGTATTGTAGGGCCCCAATAAGTTGTCTGTAGTATGTAGGATTGGACAGCTCTGGAGATGTAGGATCTGGTTGAGGCTTGAGCTCCAAGGGAGTTGCAACAGCTTGCATTCCACCATTTGAGCCCTCTCAAGGATTGTGAGGGCATAGTGTGTTTGAGATAGGTGCATAGTGGTACCTGCATGAGTTATTTCTACACCAAGAAAGTGGTGAATTTGGCCCAGATCTTTCATAGCAAATTCCCTGTTCAACAGCTCAATAAAGGAAAGAATTAAGTGTTCATTGGAACCTGTAAGTAGCATGTCATCAACACAAAGTAATAGATATAGGGATCCGTGGGGGAGTGACTTACAAATAGAGAGGGATCAGCTAGACTGCAATAGAAACCATGTGCAAGTAGATATGAACTAAACCTGTCAAACCAGGCTCTTGGAGCCTGTTTGAGGCCATAGAGAGCCCTGTGGAGTCTGCAAACATGGTGTGGAAACTGAGTGTGTGTCATACCGGGTGGTTGTGTCATGTAGATTTCCTCATTAACTAAACCATGCAAGAAAGCATTCTTTACATCAAGTTGTCTAATAGTCCAATTTTGAATAAGTGCAGTGGCTAGGACAAGTCTTATAGTGCCAGGTTTTATGACTGGGGAAAAAGTTTCAGTGTAGTCTATACCATCCACTTGATTGTATCCCTTAGCTACCAGTCTAGCCTTTAATCTTTCTAAAGTGCCAGCAGGTTTAAGCTTAGACTTAAAGACCCACTTAGATCCTATTATATGCATATGGGGTGTTCTAGGCACTAGTTCCCATGTGTGGTTATGATCTAAGGCCTGAAGCTCTTCTAGCATAGCTGCCTTCCAACCAGGGTGTTTGAGGGCTTCTGTGACTGTTTTTGGTTCTCTGGGAATATCTAGGAAGGTGCAGACAGTGAGGGCATATTTAGGATTACGTTTGAGGATACCATGTTGTGCCCTGGTAACCATAGGATTGGAGGGGACTGGTTGAGGCATGGGGGTGTGTCTGGATCAGAGTTGATGCTAGGATCAGGTGAAGGGTTTTCTTGTGGGAGATTTTCTGTGTCTGAATCTGAGTCCATAAAGGGATCTGGGAGAGAAGATTGTGTGTCGAGGGAGTGGATGGAGTAGGGTGTGGTTCGGATATAGGGGTGGTGTCCGTGTTATGAGCATGGTCAGTATTAAGGATGGACTGGTCAATGTTGATACTGGGGATAGGAATATCTGTAAGAGTAGGTGAACTTGGGGTTGTGTTTGAGTGATCTGGGATATTATGGTCTGGGGGTGTACATGTGTTGGTCCAATCTTCAAAGATACTAATGTTGTATGGTTGAGGTGGATCAGGGAGAGTCTGTTAGTGTGTATAAGGAAAGAGAGTCTCATCAAACACTACATGCCTGGAGATAAGGACCTTCCTGGTTTGTGGATGATAGCACTTGTAACCCTTGTGTTGCATACTATATCCAATAAAGATACATGGGATGGTCTTGGGGTCAAATTTGTTGGCTTTGGTATCCCATGTGTAGGGGTAACATCTAGTGCCAAAAGTTCTAAGCATAGTGTAGTTGGGGTCCTGCTGATAGAGTTTGTGGTAAGGTGTCTCATTTTTTAGGGAGGAGGTTGGTAGATGGTTCATGATGTACACAGCAGTGGCAAAAGCCTCTGTCCATAGATACAAAGGTAGATTTATGTGGAACTTCATAGTCATACCTAATTGCCTAATAGTCCTGTGTCTTCTTTCCACCATGCCAGTTTGTTGAGGTGTGTGGGGGCATGACAGTTGGTGAATAATGCTAGTGTGTTTAAAATGAGTGGAGAGTCTATTATTCACAAATTCTGTGCCACAGTCTGAGTGGAAGATCTTGATGTTCCTGTCAAATTGTCTTTTTACATAACTTTCAAAATTTAAGTAGGCATCATAAAAATCTGACTAAAAGGATAAGGGCACAAACCAACTGAACTTGGTAAAGTCATCTACAAAGCAAGCATAATAAGAAAAACCTCCAATAGATTTAGTAGGTGCTGGTCCCCATAGTCACAATGTATTATTTCAAAAGGAAATGAAGTAACATGTTCGAATCAAAAAAGGAAGCCTATTGAGTTTGCCTAACTGACAGCTTTCACAAATGTGATCTGTCTTTATTTGCCCTAAAACATCAATAAATCATTTATTCTTTAAGTCCTGAACAATGGCCATCTGAGTGTGTCCCAACCTTTGATGCCACAGCTCACTAGTGCCTGTCCTGAATCCGTTTGAGAAATGCAATTCAAGGGTGTTTTGTAAGACATACGATCACCCATTCTTCTCCCCGTTGTCGAATATGCCCCGTTGTTTGGTCCTTAACAAACACATCATTATTAGTAAATTCACAAGTTATAGGTTCATCTGTAGTAAGTTGACTTACTGAGAGTAAATTTTTAGTTAACTGTGGGACAAGTAAAACATCTTTTAATGGGATAGTGCTATGTGCCTATTTTAGATTTGCTTGTTTAGGCTCGTGACAGTAGTGTGGAGCCATTTCCAATAATTATAACATCCGATCCTAGTGGTTTGTGAATGTTATGAAACATATTAGACTTACCAGTCATGTGACGGGAGGCAATCGTGTCCACAACGGTCCACTCGTATCCGCAATAGAGTTGTCTAGTGTGAGTGTGAGTGCAGCCGTTGCCGGGGTAGCTCGTTGTTTTGTTGGTCTTTCGTAGTACCCACCAGCGATTTTTGCAATATGTCCCATGACACCACAAGTATTGGCACTTTTCATTTTGGTACATTTCTCTTCTCGCATTTGTCATCCTTCTATGCCCGGTGGTGGTGGTTTCCTCCGTGTCGCTGTTTGAGGGATTGTTTCTTGGTTGTTGAGCCCGAAATCCCCTTCCGAGAACACAAACCCGCCGTCTTGAGGTGCCGGTCCCTTGAATCCCGATGTTGGAGCCCCGGACCGGTTTTGGCCATAAAAGGCCATCCGTGGTAATGACCGATGGTAGGATATGTCGAGGCTAGTGGAGAACCGCTGCGTTGGTCCGGAAGCTTTGGAGATGAGAGACTAACTCGGTATATGTGGGTCTTGATGGTTTGAGCATTGTGGTGGTGAAGGTTTCGTAATTAGGTCCCAAGCTTGTAAGAAGGAAATATACCTTTTCAGAGTCCTGAACAGGCTTGCCTATAGCAGCAAGGCTGTCACATAGTCCCTTGAAGTCTCTGATATGATCTGAGATGGTTTTGCTATCATCTTTCTTCGGTAAATCGGTTGTTGCTTGAGAGTGAATTCTCTCTTGAGAATCTTGGGCATATGCATCTTTCAAAGTGCGTTCCATACATCCGCCGCATTGTCTAGGCCTATTACTAGGTGACGATACGGGATTTCACCCTCCACGTGGAATAATCCGATTGGTCCAGTTGGCATGTAGAAAAGTCTATGTTAGCTATACACATCGGATCGAATACGAGACCCATCGGTGAAGACCGCAAAGAACCGGCGTATTCCGCAAGTGTCCCACCTCGATCGCCCATGTCGGTATGCATCGAGTTGAGACCAAGGCCTCCAGCCCAGATTCCTAGGCCCACTATCTAGCAGGTAACTTGGACAAGGGGGCAAGGCCCATTAAAGGGTATTTATGTCAATAGACCAAACCGCCCTAAGTTTAGGGCAGAAGAAGGACATGTGCCTATAAATACATCATTCCAGGAACTACGTAAGACATTCCTGGACATTACACAGGATGCGTAGGCAATCCAAGATACATTCTTGGACTTAGCCATAAAATACCATAAACGCCATCTTTATTACATTTCTAGCCATTCGATCCCTTTACAGCTCATCCTTAGATTACACGTGGCCCTGTTAATCCGGTGGTGCATTATTTAGCATCATAACTAGGCGTAGTGATTCTTCTGATAGTGATCCTATTAGCCACCATCTGAGAAGTCTATCTGATTTCTTCCACTTCGCATATTCAGGATTTTGGGTTGTTACTTCTGTCCCTTCTGCATTAGTGCTTTTTGTGTGTTGATCTGGTGCTGGTGGATCCTTTGTGAGATGTCCAGTGAGATCTTGGCTTTCAGCTAGTGCAAGTGCTTGTTCCCTCCACAGAGGGTTGTTGCTTTGAGTGAGTTTGAGTGTGATGAAGCTGCTAACATTGAGTGATAGTGTTGCCATTTGTTTGCTACTGTCTGTGAGTTTTGGTTTTGTTTGGTTTTCTGTTTGTATGATTGTTTGTTTTGCAGACTTGTCTTTTGAATTTGGAGTTTTGTTATTTTGAGTAATGTAGGGTAGTTTGATACTGAAGTGTTTCTGTGGTTTGTTTGTGCTGAGGTTTGTATGTGTTGGATTTGTGATTTGTGATTTTTGTTTCTGTGTGATTTGTAATCTATGGTTTTGTTTCTGTGTGATTACACAGTTATTGGCTCTGATACCATGTGAAAAAATGAGTACGGAGAAGAAGCAATGGAAACAAAAGGCAAAAGATAAGTTTATTCAATTCTTCCTTGATAATCAATGCTTACAGAAGTCTTATTATTTATACTCAACCTAAGCCCTAATTTTATTGATAATGTGCGAGATAAATACAAAGCAAATTAATTCAAAGTGATTTTTGAATGACGAGTCTTGCTTGATCCAAACTTGATCCGGATTTATTTCCGCTTGAAGATAAAATGTGAGTCTTGCTTTATTCAAACTTGATGCGGATTTTGCCCACTGATTTATTTGAGATAAACTATAATTTTTGTCTTTTGAATTTGTACATACTAGATAATCCTATCACTTCCACACACCACAGCTTAGATAGTTGTTTGAATTTCAACCTTATCTCTCCAAGAATGACCAACCTTATATCTCCTGCTCGATCTGTTTGTCCGTGTCTTTGTCTCGAAGATATGTTGTCCGAAATGTTGCTGCTAATAAGATTGACTTATTTGGTCTCAAAACAGAGCAAAGGTTATTAAAAAAGATTGAAATTTCAGATTCGCAGACCGCAAAAACATTATTACAAAACAAAAAACAAAAACAAAAACAAAATAAAAAAAACCACGTAAAAATCCATTATTCCTTCAAGAGTAAAGCTCAAACACCCTCAAAAAGCTCCCAAAAACAGGCACCTTGTTTCTCATACGATGATTTGCTTACCAAATAGCCTGAAACCCTCTTGTTTTTTTGAGCCATTTGAATCCATATGGGACAAATCTTCCTCATTTTCAATGATGTGCAACAAAGCATCCTCTTTATCCAAAGTATAGTTTTTCTCATCATTATAATGTTGAACGTCGATCCCGAACGTGGTAGTAGTAGTAGTCGTCTTGTCACTTGGACACTGGCAAGTGAAAAACAAAATAGTGTCTTTAGCCTTCAATTTCTTGGCCTTAATGAAAGCATTCCACCCGCGAGTGAGTACAAAACTTTGGCTGCTCTTCCAATAACAGATTCGAAACTTCCATTCCATGTCTGATTTGTCATAACAAACTACTTCTGAATCCGTTTTTTGACCACCACCTTGAAGATGAACAGCAATTCCATGAAAATGCATCATTGCATATTTCTTGGGTATCACAAAACGATTGAGTGAGCCAACATCACTTGGGGTCAGCACTTTTTCAAACAGTTTCTTGCAGAAAAAACCACATTCACCATCCTTATGGACGCTCGGCTCTTGCCCCTGCACAAGGTTTTGTTCTTTCAAATAGTCGTAAAACCTGGACATGTATGAACCTTCTCTTATCATGTTTAAAACAACCCTTGTGCTGAATTGGCTCTGAAAGCCCCGTTCATGAACGGTGATGTTCGTCAAAGGAATGTTTCGGTGTGAATGTACGTTGTTGTTGCTGGTGCTATGAACTTTCATGGCCGCACTATCGTAGGCCATCGCAGCTTCTTTTTCGGAACAAAAAGTTCCTAGCCAAATCCTCTTGAGGTTGACATATATCTGTGCACCCCAATTGTCATTTGGAGAATGCACCACACCTTTGAAACTACTCCTGGTGTAGTCATCTTTCAGTCTCTTCAACGACGACACATGGATCACTGAGCCACCGTCACCGTTGTGTGAATCAGAATCTTCATCAATGACTATTATTTCTCTGTTGGTACCAACTTCGTTAACAACGCCTGTTTTTCTCGCAACGTCAGAATCCTCAACTTCGTTCTGTATCTTTTTTCTGGCAACATCAGAATCCTTAACTTGCTTTTCACCGGAAACCTAAAAGAAACATTAATTATAGATATATCAATTACACCGACAATCCTTCTTGAAATTTCTTCGGCTACAAATTTCACAGAACCAGGTGAAGGCTGAATTAACTCTAGTTCATCAATCATATAAATGAACTTGAATGCTGGCAAAATCGATCAATCACACAAACTTTGGCCTTCATCTAGATTGGAAGTTCACTAATTATTATTCGTACTAAACACAGTTAAAAAGATCTATGACTTAAGGTGATTCCATGGAATTGAATGCTGGTGAAATCAATCACACAAACTTTGACTTTGGCTTTCATTTTTTTTTTTGGTTGTTGTTGTTTCTGTTATAAGCTTTTTCAATGATTTTATGCTTAACGTGATGGTCAAGAACAAGCTTAATGATCCGGAAAAGCTCGGGTTCAATCTGATATTAGTATAGTGAAAAAGGAATTGCAAACACAAAATCTTTTAACAAAATCCATCAAAATCCAGAAATCAAAAGCCAGTTCATCACCATGCATGCATCAAACAAATCAAATCAAACAAATGAAAAAAAAAACTTTTTAACAACTTCTTCATCTCTACATGCAGCAGGCCAACACAGCTGTAATTAATCATAATATTTAAACGTGGCCAATTATCCAGTAAATTAAACGACAAATATATCTCTATATATATATATATATATATATA
Source organism: Gentiana straminea (assembly GCA_036785695.1). Lineage (NCBI taxonomy): Eukaryota > Viridiplantae > Streptophyta > Magnoliopsida > Gentianales > Gentianaceae > Gentiana > Gentiana straminea. The sequence goes on from JAVUPR010000142.1 coordinate 2,671,842, forward strand.
TATACATATATCAAGGTATCGCAGGAGTTTCAGTACCTGGGAAACTGAAAACATGATTCTCTCCTCCACAATAAAAAAATAAAAAAAAAAAAACTGAGAAGCGGCAAATAGAGAGTAGAATTCTCGACAAATAAATATATTGTATAATTCTTTGAAGCAAAAAAAGTTAACATAAATAAGAAGAACCATAAGCTCCATATCTTGGCCAAGGAAATTTCCATGATGCTGCAAATTAAGTTGGTGATTTAAGTATAATCACAAGCCATTGAGGTAATCGGGGTTTAGTACAAGGGTGGATATACTCGTAACACTTAATAATAAGTTTGGAGGTGCGGAGTGCACGCTTATATAATTGTATATGAGTATACGGATGGAAAATAAGCAAGTATAGTTCGAGAAAATCACTTAAAGGACCGGAAAACCAGTTAAAGGACCAAAAAAATCAGCTTTTTGGTGAAACAGAGTGACAGGTGCACGCTCGTGGATCGATGTGCGCACACTCGTGGTGACAGCGCACGCTCGTGACCGACAGCGCACGCCCGTGGTGGTTCGAGAGAGTTGGTCGGGTTCTCGGTTTTCTCGGGCGCACGCCCGTGACCGATGTGCGCACGCCTATGGTCCGAAAACGATCCGTAAGTGCCTTTTGGCCTTTTTGGGTAGTTATAACCAAATGGTACCTTTCCACTTGGGTTGTAACTTATATTTTCGAACTTGCAACTGATTTTCCGAGTCCAAGAGCTTTTTACGTGCTTCTTACATTGTTGAATAAAATACACAAACAAATGTATGCATCCTTGATCATATCATATAAATAAAACACTTGTAAACTTTCTCCAAAGGTATTCTTCATCTTTTGAGCCTAAAGATCGAAGGGAAAACGTAGTCTTATCTCACAAAAGTATTTGTGTTACCCTAGGCTTCAGATAAGGGGCAAATAACTTTTGTAGGAAAGTGTTTCACGATTCTACGTTCATATCAAGAAAAGCAAATTTCTGAGTTTTAGTTTTTCTGCGTTTTATTCAAGTTTGACATTGTTGGTGTTCTTCAAAACCCCAAAGTTTTCAACAATCTACAAAAGTTATTTAGTTTACAATGTCGGTTTCGAAATGAAGAGTTGCCTTTTTCAGAATTTTATCAAAGGTTGTGTCCTAGTATTTTGGGCATAACTCTTGATTCAGGAATCGGTTTGAAAATCCGGAGATACCGTTAGAATCGTGGCGAGAAGAGGATCGCAGTGATATCAAGTTTGCGGTCTGGTTCGATGTTTACAGTTGTCAGAAATTCTGAGAAGTTGCTGCGGTTTTTTTTTGATTGATGCAAAGTCGATTATAATCTTTTGGTAAGTAAAAGTTCATTGGAATGACTTTGTAAAAATTGCTGTGATGTTGCTATGACTACGGATGAATGGTATGTATGTTTATTTACATTATTTCATGAAAGTTTGTGGTGTCCAAGAACAAGAACTACAATCAATATAAAATTTGATTGTAGTGTCTAAGTTTTGTTCTTGGATGTTGTTTGACCATACATATATGTTGTTTGGCTTGATATTTCTAGACATGATTGAATCAATGATGAAACTTGCTGCGTGTTTAATGTTTAAGTTTTATAACTTTTTTTTTTGAATTATTCTTTTCGGAAACATGATTAGTATCATGGATTTTCACTTTGAATTTAAGTGAATGTTTTGGAGGAAAAATCATGTTATTGATTTGTTAAAGAATGTATAGTAAATAACTATCATGTCCTCCAAAAGGTAAATGAAAAGAGTGTATGTTTTAATGAGTTTTATTGGACAAAGTATTTAAGCATAAGTTTTAAGCTTTTGTTTATACTCCTACGCCTCCAACAGCTTGTTTGTTTGATAAATTACTTGAACTTTGGTATAATGAAATCCAAACTTGAGGTTTGGAGGTGTGAGGAGGTCTTGTGACTTTCCGAGATTAAGGTTAATTCCTTGAGTAAAAGAGGCATTGAAACTATGTTTATTGGAATTGCTATGCATTTCAATGTTCTTTGGTTCCATATAATGGAGCCGAATGATTCTAGTACAGCTTTAATCGTTGTTGAATCATGGTATGTCATCTTTGGACATTTATAATGTTGTACAAAGTTTGAAGTATGAAACTCCTACCAAGAGTTGTTGGAGTGAAGGAAAACAATAAAGTTGATTTCTAAATATGCCGGTAAAGCTAAACGAGAGCAAATGGTGCGGTGAATCTTTCAATGAAAGATGAAAGTTGATGTAAGTCAACATGTATAAATCTTGATTAATAATGTAAGGCTTTGTACGGTTTTAGGTATTGGTTATTTTGATACCTTGGCACCGGTTAATGAAATCTCCTCGGATAAATTGTTGTTGTTTGTTTTAACAACTCGTTAAACAATTTTGTAATCCATTAAATGGATGGTAAAACTTCGGTTTAGAATGGAGGTTGGAATGGGCATTGTATTTGAAACAACTCTGGAGGGTCTTGTTATGTTGAAGTTAACATAAGGAGTGTATATGCTATTTTGGTTCAAGGTGCTAATTAAACTTGATAGACATCTTAGCTTGAAGATTAGTTTAATTTAAAGTTGTTTATAATACCTTGTTCGTAACTATTCAAATCTTACATATGTTTTATACTTTATATGTCTTATATATGTTTGATGTCTAAGGAAGTGACTTTGTCCTTTGATGTATGTTGAATACATGTTTGGTTTTTTGCTTTGGTTAGTATCTAGTCATGATACTAAAAGTGAAACATGCTCGATCTACAAAGATTGGATTTGCCTTGGAATATAAGGTGATGTAGTAGTTTACATTGTTGACATGTTGATTTTGGTATTAACCAAATCATGTTGTTCATAATTGGACGGTATTGTCATCAAGGCTTTAAACTACATTCATGGGGGAGGTTTAAACTCTATAGTAAAATGAGATTCCTTCGGTTTAGAAGAATCCTCGGTTAACTAGTAATTTGTGCTAGGATGAAGTATCATTTATGAGCTTCTAAGTGCATAAATTTCTGGTTGGACTATGGAGTTGGATTTCTTTGTTGATGACTTAGAAGTTCGGAATTCCCTTGCAATTAATAACCAAGTTCATCCTAGTTATCCAATGTGTTTGGCTAGGAAATTGTCAAATGTTACAATGGTGATATAGACACCAATGTATTAATGAAAAGTTGGATTGTGAGTTTATAACTCAAAGGATGATGGTGGTTGTTCAAAGAGTACTCATGATTTAGTCAATCTTGTTTGACCAAATATAGATTGACTTGAAACTTGGTAAAAAGTTTGTTATCGGGATGTGTAGAACCCATTAAATCTTTGGGGTGGGATACCCAATTCCCTTATGGTACAACGCCATAGGCGAATTCAATGTGGAAGGCCCATTCTCGAAGATTTGGCACATGAAAAAGTCCCGAAAGTATGTGCATTACCCGTTGTGTAGGTGATATCTTTTGGAAAAGTGTTTCGTGTACATGATTAGAAAGATTCACATATATGAGTATGAAGTTTGGCCGCTTCAAGAAAGTGGGGTTGACTTTCTATATACTCTTGAATGGATATGGACACAAGGCCTCGTTTAATTAGTGTCAAGAATAAACTTTTGGAGTTATATTAACTCACGTGTATGTTATCTTCATGTATTCAAAACGTGTAAAGGGGTTCAATGCTTAGACACACCCCAATACTCGAATATTTGAAATGTGTAATAATACTAGATGGAAATTCAATCTTCGTGACATTTTCATTGAAGCATGAGTTGATTTGTTTTATGACAAGAGTGTTGTTTTGCTAAACCAAGGATTACACTTAAATGGGGGAGGAATGTTGGTGATTTAAGTATAATCACAAGCCATTGAGGTAATCGGGGTTTAGTACAAGGGTGGATATACTCGTAACACTTAATAATAAGTTTGGAGGTGCGGAGTGCACGCTTATATAATTGTATATGAGTATACGGATGGAAAATAAGCAAGTATAGTTCGAGAAAATCACTTAAAGGACCGGAAAACCAGTTAAAGGACCAAAAAAATCAGCTTTTTGGTGAAACAGAGTGACAGGCGCACGCCTCGTGATCGATGTGCGCACACGTGGTGACAGGCGCACGCCTGTGACTGACAGGCGCACGCCTGTGGTGGTTCAGAGAGTTGGTCGGGTTCGGTTTTCTCGTGCGCACGCCCGTGTGCGACGTGCGCACGCCTATGGTCCGAAAAAATCCCGTAAGTGCCTTTTGGCCTTTTTGGGTAGTTATAACCAAATGGTACCTTTCCACTTGGGTTGTAACTTATATTTTCGAACTTGCAACTGATTTTCCAGAGTCCAAGAGCTTTTTACAGGCTTCTTACATTGTTGAATAAAATACACAAACAAATGTATGCATCCTTGATCATATCATATAAATAAAACACTTGTAAACTTTCTCCAAAGGTATTCTTCATCTTTTGAGCCTAAAGATCGAAGGGAAAACGTAGTCTTATCTCACAAAAGTATTTGTGTTACCCTAGGCTTCAGATAAGGGGCAAATAACTTTTGTAGGAAAGTGTTTCACGATTCTACGTTCATATCAAGAAAAGCAAATTTCTGAGTTTTAGTTTTTCTGCGTTTTATTCAAGTTTGACATTGTTGGTGTTCTTCAAAACCCCAAAGTTTTCAACAAAACCCGCTTCAATCAGTGATATGTTTATAGAAAAGTTACCATATACTACCATCTTCGGGTTTGAATTTTTAGGTGATTGGAGAAATTCAAAATCACGGAATTTCTCCCCTTCTATGATGATTGAATTGATGGGATATACAAGAATTTCAATCACACAATGATTGATTTTGCTATTAATTTTGGTAAAGTCTTTTCACACCTATATTTTATTTTATTTTTTTTTAAATTTTTTTTCCTAAACCCTAAACCCAACACATATAATTTTTATTTCTAGCGTTCTCATTTATATTTTTCACTAATTGATTCCAATTCAATTTTAGACAAAATGTTGATTAAGTTAGGGGCCAATTTCAATCAGGATGTATCAGTTGTGATTTCAGACCGATGTTGGGACTATAAAAAAAACATCCTGACTTATATTTGCTCATGATGAAATTTATTTCCTGTCTCAAATTCGGTTGGTAGGATGTTGATTAGTTTACGGACCAAATTTTGTTGGAGAAAATAGAGCAAAAATGATTTAATCAATTTTATCGATTTTTTAATCATTTTCGACAACTACTTTAAAGAGCGAGTTCGATAAGACTTTTATTAAAGTTATCAAGACTTTATTAAATCATTGGAAATACGTGCTATATAGTTGACAATAGGATTTAAAATCATTCAATTCGGAGTACGGGTGAATGAGATATTAACGCTTTAAGTTGTTGTGAGATATGAGAAGTAAAGTAGTGTAAAACTTTATCCCACATTGGAAAATGAGTGTTTCAATGTCAAGTATTTATATAATGATAGTTGATGATTGATATAAGCTTCTATAGAAAGAGAGAGAGTTCAGAATGGTTTGACTTTTCACTTTTCATCTTCTTCGAAACTGGTTGAACCTTTTCACCTTTTTCGAAACTGTAATGATCAATACTGATATTAATGGTGATCAATGCTGAGACTTCTCAATTGCTTGCTCAAGTCTCTATATAAACAAGCCTTCACAAATAGAGGAAAAAAACAAGAACACAAGTATTCAAGCAATACAAGAGCATACATACATTCCATGCATAAAATATTTTTCTGCATTCATTGTTGAAGAGTTTCTGGGCATTGTCACAGTTTGACGAAGTTCAGAGTTAAAGTACCTCTCCATCTGAACAGGTAAACTGAGTTATCCTAGGAGACAATCCCAACAACCGTGAGTACAAGCCGGTGCAAATTTGTCTTAAGGACAGAGTGCAACTCGTCTTAGTTTTGCATATCATTTCATATATATATATATATATATATATATATATATATATATATATATATATATATATATATATATATGTGTGTATTGTAATTATATTCTGATTTGGAAATAAAATTGTACTCCATTTTTTCTGAATATTTTTTTTTATTTGCATACGGAGACAACAAATTCCAGTCATGAAGTATAATTGTGTTTTTTTTAAACTAATATTGAGTCTAGAAAACCAACCTCTTGACTCAAATTCTATTAGGATAAAAATTATTTAATTACACAAATTCGATCAGAATAACGTTTAGGTGTGAAAAGACTATCCATTAATTCTTAGGCAACAGTCCTCAAATGATTGATTTTGCTATTAATTTTTAGGAAACAGTCTTCGAAGGCAGGATCAAAATTTCTCGGCATTGATATTCCTGTAATTTGGGAATCAAAATGTTCCTGCTTTCTAATCAACAGAGTATGTTTCTCTAACTGACATTGAACGAACACACTTAGCTACAATATCACTTTTTTGAGAGGGAAGTAGTTCTAAATTATTGTCTTCTACTGCGTCATCGGAAGATAAAGTCAAGAGCACTCGAAACAAATTAAAATTTTGATGAAATAATAATTTCTTTTAAAATTATAGATTAAGATCGATATAAATATTTAAAAATAGTGGAAGAGGGAGAAATCTTGTCGTTTCTTAATTTAATTTAAAAAAATCTAAAATATGTATGTTTGTCCTTTTTTCCGTACAACTTTTGAAAAGATCTGAAGGAAAAGAAAAAGGAAGATGACAGCATATGCAACAACAACAACATCATATACAACTTTTTAAATTGAAAAATATTCATTCTATTTCTTACTGTAAAATTGAGTGGACAAAATACGGCATGTCGCTCAACTTATTTATCCAACCTTTTTTTTTTATTTTTTATTGTGGAAACGAGCTTTTTATTGATCAAGTGGGTGTATAAAACACCAAAAAAGAACAGATCATCTGCTAGAAAATAATCAAAAATCCTGCCACGCAAGGCGCAGGTTCTTCGCTCGTTCCACTGTTTGCGCTATGAAAGCATAGGCCTGGGGTCTTCTCAAGTCATCGCTATGGAGTTTTTTATTTCTCCATATCCAGATACCGTTGACAGCTTCACGCCAAATATATTTCCAATGGGATCCATGTTCGCCAAAACGCGTCATTGCTTGGAGGTTATCCTGTATCCACATATCCGTGTCATTGTACGCAAAGAATTCTCTCCACTGATGTTGAGGCAGTAAAAGGGTCCAAACTTGTTTCGCCCAAGGACAGTCCCGAAGGGCATGAAGGAGATCTTCGTTTTCTATCCCACAAAGAGGGCATGAGATGATGGTATCACATGTCGTTTGGCTAAAAAACCATATGTAGCACCGCTCCATGCTTGAGGCTCCAGAGGAAGAAGTTGGCTCGAGCCGGTCCTTTGAGTTTCCATTTCGTCTCCATTTCGTGGCCTCTTCTTCATTCTCCTATCTATGTATAAAATCGGTCATTTGAGCATGGTATCCCGAGGAGACCGTGTACTTCCCATTTGGGTCATTCTTCCATATAAGGTCGTCTCCTCGCCATTCTAGGCCTTGCCACAATTTGGAATAGGCCTTGCATATCCCTCTCCAAAGAGGTGAGCGACTGGTTTTGCTTTTGTACTCGGTTCGAATATTTTCGCGACAAAGACTCGCACCCACAATTTTTCTTTCCGGTGTAAGAGTTGCCAAATCAATTTACCCAAGAAGGCCCATATTCATCTCAAAGAGTTTGCGGATGCCTAGACCCCCTTCATCTTTCGGTTTACAAATTTTGTCCCATGCCACCGTATGCATTTTTCGTGCATCTGGTTCATCTCCCCAAAGAAAGTCCCGACAAATTTTTTCTAGCGACGCAGTACACGATATGGGCAGATTAAAGGTCTGCATCTGATAATAAGCTTGAGAGGCAATTGAGCTTTGTATCAAGATGTTTCTCCCTGCTTTCGAAAGTGCCTTTGAGGACCACGATGATAGTTTCTTTTTCATTTTATCAAGGAGAGGGGTGAAATGTGACACCTTTAATCTGCCTTGGATAAGGGGGACTCCAAGATAGTTACCAATAGTAGGTGTGTATTGCATAGAAAGTGCATTGGCTATATTCTGTCTACACACAACGTACACATTACCCGAAGTATAAAAAGTTGATTTAGCCAAACTCACCTTCGTCCGGAGCGTTGCAAGGAAGAGATTCGAATTTCTTCCATTTTCTTTGCTTGTCTCACCGTAGCCTCTCCAAAAAGCAACAAATCATCCGCGAAGAAGGTGTGGGATATGGGAGGTCCACCCTTGGATAGATGTGGGGTTTCCGCCTACCATCCGCTATCGCCCGATTAATGAACCCATTGAGTACTTCCATACACATTACAAATAAATACGGTGCTGTAGGTCTCCCCGTCGGATGCCTCGACTAGAGAGAAAGCGTCAAGTTTTTGTCCATTCCACAAAGACCGCTAATTTTACCGATGTGATGGTGTGCATTATAAGATTCGGGATATTCGATTGGATTCCGATAGTTTTCGAATATTAGCTAGGAATTGCCAATCCACTCTGTCGTAAGCCTTCTCCAAGTCTATTTTTACAATCATAAAGCCCTTCTTCCCCTTCTTGTTGTGTAAAAAGTGTATTGCTTCCTGGGCCAGTATGATATTATCGGCACTACCTCTTCCCGGTATAAAAGCGCTTTGGCTACTGTGTACAATGTCACCAATGATCAGACGCATTCTGTTGGCCAGTACTTTAGTGATAATTTTCACGATCACGTTCGCCAGCGCAATCGGTCTAAACTGAGCTGCTGATTCAGGGGTGTCAACTTTTGGGATGAGGGTTATGAGGACCTCATTAATGCCTTCTGGAAGTCGTTGCTCTGCAAAAACATGTTTAAAAAAATTTACTACAGAGTCGCCAATGGTTCCCCAACACCGTTTGAAAAATATAGGTGGGAGCCCATCCAGGCCAGTCACTTTATAGGTTCCCATGTCCATGCAGGCTTCTTCAATTTCCAATTCTGTGACATTTCTATTTAACAAATGCAGGGCAGATTGTGAGAGAGGAGGAAATTGAAAGTGACAATTACATATGTGTGCATTTTGGTCTGTTGAATAGAGGTCCACAAAAAAAGTCTCTCATCATAGTACCAATCTCATTCTCATCAGTGGTCCAGGTTCCGTCGTAATCCTTCAACATTTTAATAGACCTATGTTGTTGGCGTTGGAGAGCTGTGATGTAATAATAATGCGTATTACGTTATTTATCCAACTTTGTGAACATGAAGAACTAACTAACTTCTGCATAGGATAAAAGTTACTATTGTGTCTCAATAATTAGCATAAAATATATATAATTAATTATAATTGATTTTGATATAAACGTTTTATGTCAATTGTTACACTAAAAACACTATCTGTTTGATAATATGATAGATTAGAAAATAAAACATATATCTAAAATATAAAAGATCGACTTATTTGGTCGCAAAACATAGCAAACATCTATGTAAAATATAAAAATTGACTTATTTGGTCTCAAAATAGAGCAAAGTTTATTAGCTAAAGAAAAGATTGAAATTTCAAATTCGCAGACCGCAAAAACATTATTAAAAAAAATAAAAAATTAAACCTCCATTATTCTTTCAAGAGTAAATTAAAGCTCAAACACCCTCAAAAAGCTCCCAAAAAAGGCAACTTGCTTCTCATACGAGGATTTGCTTACCAAATAGCTTGAAACCCTCTTGTTTTTTTGGGCCATTTGAATCCATGTGGGACAAATCTCTCTCATTTTCAATGATGTTCAACAAAGCATCCTCTTTATCCAAATTATAGTTTTTCTCATCATTATAATGTTGAACGTCGATCCCGAACGTGGTAGTAGTAGTGGTCGTCTTGTCACTTGGACACCGGCAAGTGAAAAACAAAATAGTGTCTTTAGCCTTCAATTTCTTGGCCTTAATGAAAGCATTCCACCCGCGAGTGAGTACAAAACTTTGGCTGCTCTTCCAATAACAGAATCGAAACTTCCATTCCATGTCTGATTTGTCATGACAAACTACTTCTGAATCCGTTGGTTGACCACCACTTTGAAGATGAACAGTTCCTTGAAAATGCATCATTGCATATTTCTTCGGTATCACAAAACGATTGAGTGAGCCAACATCACTTGGAGTCAGCACTTTTTCAAACAGTTTCTTGCAGAAAAAACCACATTCACCGTCCTTATGGACGCTCGGCTTTTGCCCCTGCACAAGGTTTTTTCTTTCAAATAGTCGTAAAACCTAGACATGTATGAACCTTCTTTTATCATGTTTAAAACAACCTTTGTGCTGAATTGGCTCTGAAAGCCCCGTTCATGAACGGTGATGTTCGTCAAAGGAATGTTTCGGTGTGAATGTACGTTGTTGTTGCTGGTGCTATGAACTTTCATGGCCGCACTATCGTATGCCATGGCAGCTTCTTTTTCGGAACGAAAAGTTCCTAGCCAAATCCTCTTGAGGTTGACATATATCTGTGCACCCCAATTGTCATTTGGAGAATGCACCACACCTTTGAAACTACTCCTGGTGTAGTCATCTTTCAGTCTCTTCAACGACGACACATGGATCACTGAGCCACCGTCACCGTTGTGTGAATCAGAATCTTCATCAATGACTATTATTTCTCTGTTGGTACCAACTTCGTTAACAACGCCTGTTTTTCTCGCAACGTCAGAATCCTCAACTTCGTTCTGTATCTTTTTTCTGGCAACATCCTTGACTTGCTTTTCACCGGAAACCTAAAAGAAACATTAATTATAGATATATCAATTACACCGACAATCCTTCTTGAAATTTCTTCGGCTACAAATTTGTTTTCACAGAACCAGGTGAAGGCTGAATTAACTCTAGTTCATCAATCATATAAATGAACTTGAATGCTGGCAAAATCGATCAATCACACAAACTTTGGCCTTCATCTAGATTGGAATTTCACTAATTATTATTCGTACTAAACACAGTTAAAAAGATCTATGACTTAAGGTGATTCCATGGAATTGAATGCTGGTGAAATCAATCACACAAACTTTGACTTTGGCTTTAATTTTTTTTTTTTTTTTGGTTGTTGTTGTTTCTGTTATAAGCTTTTTCAATGATTTTATGCTTAACGTGATGGTCAAGAACATGCTTAATGATCCGGAAACGCTCGGGTTCAATCTGATATTAGTATAGTGAAAAAGGAATTGCAAACACAAAATCTTTTAACAAAATCCATCAAAATCCAGAAATCAAAAGCCAGTTCATCACCATGCATGCATCAAACAAATCAAATCAAACAAATGAAAAAAGAAACTTTTTAACAACTTCTTCATCTCTACATGCAGCAGGCCAACACAGCTGTAATTAATTATAATATTTAAACGTGGCCAATTATCCAGTAAATTAAACGACAAATATATCTATATATATATATATATATATATATATATATATATATATATATATATATATATATATATATATATATATATATATATATACATATATCAAGGTATCGCAGGAGTTTCAGTACCTGGGAAACTGAAAACATGATTCTCTCCTCCACAATAAAAAAAAAAAAACTGAGAAGCGGCAAATAAAGAGTAGAATTCTCGACAAATAAATATATTGTATAATTCTTTGAAGCAAAAATAGTTAACATAAATAAGAAGAACCATAAGCTCCATATCTTGGCCAAGGAAATTTCCATGATGCTGCAAATTAAAACCCCCCAAAAACCCGCTTCAATCAGTGATATGTTTATAGAAAAGTTACCATATACTACCATCTTCGGGTTTGAATTTTTTAGGTGATTGGAGAAATTCAAAATCACGGAATATCTCCCCTTCTATGATGATTGAATTGATGGGATATACAAGAATTTCAATCCCACAATGATTGATTTTGCTATTAATTTTGGTAAAGTGTTTTCACACCTAAATTTTTTTTTTTTTTTTTTTTTTCCTAAACCCTAAACCCTAAACCCAACACATATAATTTTTATTTCTAGTGTTCTCATTTATATTTTTCACTAATTGATTCCAATTCAATTTTAGACAAAATGTTGATTAAGTTAGGGGCCAATTTCAATCAGGATGTATCAGCTGTGATTTCAGACCGATGTTGGGACTATAAAAAACAACATCCTGACTTAAATTTGCTCATGATAAAATTTATTTCCCGTCTCAAATTCGGTTGGTAGGATGTTGATTAGTTTACGGACCAAATTTTGTTGGAGAAAATAGAGCAAAAATGATTTAATCAATTTTATCGATTTTTTAATCATTTTCGACAACTACTTTAAAGAGCGAGTTCGATTAGACTTTTATTAAAGTTATCGAGACTTTATTAAATCATTGGAAATACGTGATATATAGTTGACAATAGGATTTAAAATCATTCAATTCAGAGTACGGGTGAATGAGATATTAACACTTTAAGTTGTTGTGAGATATGAGAAGTAAAGTAGTGTAAAACTTTATTCCACATTGGAACATGAGTGTTTCAATGTCAAGTATTTATATGATGATAGTTGATGATTGGTATAAGCTTCTAGAGAAAGAGAGAGAGTTCAGAATGGTTTGACTTTTCACTTTTTATCTTCTTCGAAACTGGTTGAACCTTTTCACCTTTTTCGAAACTGTAATGATCAATACTAATATTAATGGTGATCAATGCTGAGACTTCTCAATTGCTTGCTCAAGCCTCTATATAAACAAGCCTTCACAAATGGAGGAAAAAAACAAGAACACAAGTATTCAAGCAATACAAGAGCATACATACATTCCAATGCATAAAATATTTTTCTGCATTCATAGTTGAAGAGTTTCTGGGCATTGTCACAGTTTGACGAAGTTCAGAGTTGAAGTACCTCTCCATCTGAACAGGTAAACTGAGTTATCCTGGGAGACAATTGCAACAACCGTGGGTACAAGCCGGTGCAAATTTGTCTTAAGGCCAGAGTGCAACTCGTCTCAGTTTTGCATATCCTTTCATATTTATTTATATATATATATGTATTGTAATTATATTCTGAATTGGAAATAAAATTGTTCTCCATTTTTTCTGAATATTTTTTTTATTTGCATACGGAGACAACAAATTTCAGTCATGAAGTATAATTGTGTTTTTTTAAACTAATATTGAGTCTAGAAAACCAACCTCTTGACTCAAATTCGATTAGGATGAAAATTATTTAATTACACAAATTCGATCAGAATAACGTTTGGGTGTGAAAAGACTATCCATTAATTCTTAGGCGACAGTCCTCAAATGTTTGATTTTGCTATTAATTTTTAGGCAACAGTCTTCAAAGGCAGGATCAAAATTTCTCCGCATTGATATTCCCGTAATTTGGGAATCAAAATGTTCCTCGCTTTCTAATCAACAGAGTATGTTTCTCTAAGTGGCATTGAATGGACACACTTAGCTACAATATCACTTTTTTGAGAGGGAAGTAGTTCTAAATTATTGTCTTCTACTGCGTCATCGGAAGATAAAGTCAAGAGCACTCGAAACAAATTAAAATTTTGATGAAATAATAATTTCTTTTAAAATTATAGATTAAGATCGATATAAATATTTAAAAATAGTGGAAGAGGGAGAAATCTTGTCGTTTGTCCTTTTTTCCGTACAACTTTTGAAAAGATCTGAAGGAAAAGAAAAAGGAAGATGACAGCATATGCAACAACAACAACATCATATACAACTTTTTAAATTGAAAAATATTCATTCTATTTCTTACTGTAAAATTGAGTGGACAAAATACGGCATGTCGCTCAACTTATTTATCCAACTTTATGAACATGAAGAACTAACTAACTCCTGCATAGGATAAAGGTTACTATTGTCACTACAAGAAAAGTCGTTTTTTATAAGGGTAATCATCCTCATTAAATGATTGATTCCTGTTATTGAATGTTTTTTATAAGGGGAAATCTACCCTCATCGCCCCTTATAATAGCTTCCGCTGGTAAAAGTAAATAATAACAGTAAATATATCCCGTTATTAAAAAGGGATGACATTCAATAACAGAATTATACCGTCATTAAAAATTATTCATAATTACAGCAAACTTCCTTATTATTATATTATTTGCCCCTCATTATTGCCTCAATTTCTCTTTACTTTATGTTATGATATTGACGGGAATTACTCTCATTAATAAGCATAACCCCTTATCAAATTGGTTTCGTTATTATTACTTAAATACTTTTTAAGCAGACATTGTTATTCAATATAACCTTAATGAATCACATAAATATAACCTACATCCACATGTAAGAACATTATCATTATATTATCAAAATATACAAAAAAAGACTTTGTTCCAAAAGCAAAACTACATGTAGATACATAATTACACAATTTCCTAATATCACGTCTTTGAGTAACATACATCATTGTTCGTTACTCCAAAATACAAACCAAAATATGCCTACATACTACAATCCTTGTAGGATATGATGAGTTACCGATCCTACCGCACAAGTCTTCAAAAATCCCCAAAACCATACAAAAGCCCGCATTTAAAATATGAATAAATAGTTAAAAACACATTATTGCTATCTTAATCAACCAAACTTTCAACAAATAATTCATCAGTAGGTTTATAAGTTTTAATATATATATATAATATAAGTTGGTTTATTAAGATGTTTGTTTGTGTTGGAATGTGACAGGGTACCATGTATAAAGAAGGAGGTATTAGATTTGTAATAAATGGACATTCATACTTCAACTTGGTGCTAGTAACAAATGTAGGAGGTCTTTGGGGATGTCCATTCTGTATCAATCAAAGGATCAGAAACAGGGTGGCAACAAATGTCAAGAAACAATGTTCCTTAAAACTGACACAATTGTTTCTTAAAACAAGCTAAAATGAGCATATCAAGTCAAAGAAAGCACAATGCATATACCTGAGTAAGGGAGCTAAAATCACAATGAATATACCTGAGTAAGAGAGCTAAATAAGGTCACGACCGCACACTGGTGGTTCAGCTGAAGTTGGTTGATTTCCATTCTCCATTCGGGTCAACCTGCTTTCAAATTCCTCAAAACGTCTCTTAAGGTCATTATGTTCTTCTTCTTTCCCATTTAGCTTAGCCTTAAGTTCTTTAATTTGTGCAGCCTGAGGATCGTTAAAATGCTTCTTTTTCATCCCACCTCCAAAACCAAATATATGGCTGTGATTTTGTGGACCAAAGCAAGTTTCAACAACCTCAATATGTGAGAGTGACGCATCAGCTTGAATAGTCTTGGCAATCTCATCCTACAAAGGACGGAAACCATATGTCAAATAAAAATAATTTAACAACGAATGTATGCATAAATGTCAAATACTAAGACTTGCATATTTTTCTTGCTCTTTTGGTTCAACAAACTTTCCATTTTTCTGTCTAGTTGCAAGAAAGATTTGTGCAATACTAGGTGTGGTATTTGTTGCACCTTCCTAAAAGATTTACAAAAATGACAAGTGAAAAATGTATATAATTTAAAAAACAAAATAAATACAAAACATTGAGAATTATTGAATTTATACCATCTCATATATGATTTGTCTATGCGGCTGTCTTCCGGTTCGATGAGGCATCACTTGTTTGGCCCGATTATCAGAATTTCGTGAACTTTTTTCCTATGTTATTGATCAACAAACATAAAAATATTCAACTTAGAGTGTAATTTAACATATAGAATGTAAATTTTTTGTTTATTTCTTGTTTTTGACTAGTCTTAACATACCTTAAAGTCTTCACATAAAAATTTCTTTGTGACAAGCCACTCCCAATCTTCAACATTCATCCCCCGAGGAACATTTTTCAACACAAGTGTTTTAGTTTTGCATGGTTTCACATACGTAACATTCAAGGTCGACCTCCATGCACTCCACAAAGTGCCTATATGCTCTAAAGTATGTTCACGATATTGTTCCATATCAAGATTGGAAAAGTGTTCCTACAAAAAATCATATAAACCATTAATAAATGTATAAAACCAACATTAAAAGGAATCGTATCTAAATGGGTTGACATGTACAAAGAGTTAGGAGTTAGAGCAAATGTGTTTCACATACCTTTACTGTAGCCCACATGTGGTTCTTGTACTTCTCAGTGATTTGCTTCCATGTAAGCACTCGTACAAGGCAAATATTTTTGTTTCGCACAATTTTCCCCAAGTGCCTAGACCAATATGTGTGATTTGGTCCTACTCCACGATTGTTGTGAAACTGAATTGCAAGTTTTTCTCCACTTTTCAAAGTGGCAACTTTTTTGTTCTTGTTCGTTCCTCTAACTTTTTTCACTTTTGTTGTTGAATCTAAGCAATATATTGAATCAACGTTTCAATCAAAACACAACAGGATATACATAATATTATATATCTTAAGTATAATATACATACCTTCAACTTTTTTTTCTGTATTGTGATGAATTGCTTCACTACCGTTACTATCTTCCATGATCACGTCTCTCACTTGTGAATCTCTTGGGACTGAAACTACAAATATGTGACAAAAATAAAGAAGTGATTAAGAATATTAAACAAAAACCATTTTAAGGAACTCCAAAAAAGGTCTACCAAATGATGGATTGTCCTCGGGCAATTTGAAGAGCAATGGTTGTAAAGATTCATCAACATCTAAATAAACTGATATGTTCTCCACATCTTCATGTTCTTTCAACATACCAAGAACATCTTTGTCTTTTCTCAACGGCCTACCATCTCCGTCTGTAATTTTGAAACCAACGGAATAAATGTCAATGAACCTTTTACACATGGTCAAGAGATCCAAAAATGAAATTTCTTCTGCTATGTTTCTCTCTTCCCATTTAGCTTCACCAAAATGGAGAATAAGATTGTGAACAGGATTTCCACCTAAAGAAAGAAAAAAAAAATACTTGTTACAATATTATCAATGTACAATAAATTCCAAAGTATACATAAGTTTAGCACTTTACCAGTTGTTCCATGATTGCAAAAGTCATTATTCTTTTCCTAAATTGCTATCCTTTTACTTCCATATGCAATGTTTGAGGTATTTTTTACATACCCACGGTCCTTTGCCAGTTGACCGGGTGCTATGAAAGAAACAGGCTTTTGGGTGATGCTATTTTTATTTTTTGCGATCATCGAATTTATCTGTTGACACAACAATTACCACCGGAAAACTACAAAATCAGTAGCACTTTAACTAGTAAAAATGAGTGACAATGAATAAGCATAAGTGAAAATAAAGAATGATAATTTCTTTTGCATGTATCAAATATACAATAAGTTTAAAAAAGCCACATGACACGTATATCTATATTACATATTCCTAGGATGCAGCTTCCCATTTATGAAAAATACCACTAAACACAACCTCATGATCATATCCAGTACAAAGCTCTGTTTAATGAAGTGTTAGAAAATAACATAACATCCATATGAACAAGAAGACCGGGGTGAGCTAGACTAAGAACAAGAAGAAGACCGGGAACGATAATAAATGGACACAATTAAATCTATAATAAGAAAGCATAAACATTCAACTCGGTGATGGGATTGCAATGAAGGGGGATAAGGAGTGAGTGGGAGTCTTCGTTATAGCAAATTACTATACTTAATTACTAGTTGTAATTAGTATATATATATGTTATGCAGCTATAGATTTGGCTAAATGGGTCAACATCTATAATGGGACAGTAAAATAGTGTATGGATAAATTTTTAAAGGTTTGTTGTCACTTAGTAGTAAAAAAAGGTTCACTTTCCTACACTTTGTACGATATGTCATGACCATGTAAGCAAATTGATGTGATCCGGTTCATGCTCGGAGGATACCATTATTCGTGCTATTTATTGATATTATTTAATTAATTAGGAGTTGGTTTTATTTTATATTGGATTTTTAGCACTTTATTTATTTATTATTTTATTAGCCAATAGGAACATTTCGTTTTTGGCCAATAGGAAGTAGGCGCATTTTTCATAGTGGGTATTTATCCCACATTGCTTTTTAGCTTCTAGTTCTTTTGGTTGTAAGCCTATATAAGGCAAACACTAGCTTTTATTTACACAGACAATTATGATGATATAAAATTTGGCTTCTTAGCTTTTATTAAAGTCTTCTTGACTTTGATTTATCACTTGCGAGTGAGTGTTCTCTTCGTTGTAGGGAATCACAAAAAATCATATGCGTGTGAGAGTTCTCTTCGTAGTAGAGGATTCAACCCTTTAAGAATTTACCAGCATCGTGAGCATTTGTTGGGCGTTCTTATCTACGATCTTGATTGGATTATCGAGGTCTATGATCATTAGCTCGTCATTGTTCCCCTTAGTTACTTCCTGGGCAAAACATCGGATTTGATTCCGACCGGAATCACATCACAAATCAACCTTGTACATGAACATGTGTTTGTATTTGTCACTTAACAGCTGTAAACTTGTGTTCATATATATCGACTTGATACAACAATTGGTTTACCGAATGTCTTATCGTCTAAATTTTCACAAATATCAGACTTAAGCTCCGGGGATGACGAAATTTGACACTCGGCCGTTGAAATAGGTGCACTTTCATTTTTATGCTTTCCGTTATCAAATCAAGGTGTTGGTAAGGGATGGCTACTTTGGCTTAAAAATCTTGTGACACCTGAAAATTTGCCTAAATTGTGATTATCATCAAGCAGACTAAATTCTGAAATTAGGACTTTGATTCCCAAACATAATGATTAGTATTGACACTTAATCATCATCAATCCACAAACATGTTTATCGCTTAGAAATACTACAAGTCTCATCAATGTCCTTAGCCAAACAAACAAGCATTGCATATCTCGAATTCATATACCTACGCTCACATTTATGTCTTCACTGTTGTGCCAAAACAGCCCTGGGATCCCAATTTATAATAAAATCGGAACACGAATTTTGCAATTCCACACAAACCAAGCATTCCATATTCATCCACCGTTAGTTAGGAACATCATATTAGCAGATGCAGACTCAATTCAGACCAGATACATACACACAGGCACAAAGGACTCAAAATACGTCCAAGTTCATTCAAGCATTTTGTCAAACAGTTTTAGCACACTTCAGATAAAATTGCTAAACTCAAAATATTGGATATACCTGCACGTTTGGAGTAATAAGGCAGCATTTGGAGTGATAAGGCAGCATTTGAATCTCGGTTTATCCAATTATTCGTACTAAAACAGAGTCCTGCACATTCAAGAAAAGACATGGTTGGTGGATAAGAGTTTGAAGGCAATCCGGTTCTCAAACATATTGATAAGATAGCTACATGTGTTTAAAATACAAAAAATGCGATTACCTTTTTTTCAGCAAGATTATCTCTTTTTTCTTCAAGAAAAACCTGCCTCTCAAAGCTATAAGAGGGGAGGCCGATTGTTCATTTTGATACATAGAAAAACCATTAATAAAAACAGAGATCCTTTTTTCTTTTTTGTATTAGTTCCATTTTTCACATAGTAGCAGAGCCTAGTGGTTTTTAACCATAATAAATCATCATTTATCACCATATACGACCAATAAACACCATGACAAGCCTATCCCTCAATGTATCCAGCTTCATATCCCTAAAACTTACCTCAAAAAACTATCCCCTGTGGAGAGAACAGCCCCGGCCCTAGCAGAAAGTCAGGATCTTATTGATCACCCGGACAAAGAGACACCAACACCAGCAGAATTCAGTACAACAAGCACTGAAACTGGATCTACTACGCAAACAAGGAACCCTGAATACACAAAGTGGAAAAAAGCAGACAGATTGCTTAGAGGATGGTTAATTGGGTCACTTTCAGAAGAATCATTGGCACTTGTGATTGGCCTCAGCACTGCCCTTGCTGTATGGGATGCACTCAAGGGGGCATATGCTCAGGACTCACAGGAACGAGAGTTCAATCTCAAGCAACAAATCACGTTCCTAAGGAAAGAAGAAGACAGAAGCATCAATGAGCATAGTCAACAATTTAAAGGATCGTGTGACGTCTAGCAAAGAATTGGAAAACCAAGACAGACTCGAAAAGGTCTACTTCCTATTGACAAGTCTAGGGCCCCAATACGAGACATTTACAACTACAATGTTGAAACCTACACTGACACCGACCTACACCGAACTCGTCTCTCGCCTACAAAACCTGGATCAAAGGAGAACTCGGTTCTCTACAAAAGGCTACAAAACAAGGACAACCTCTCACTCAAATGGCCTTCTATGGACAAAGGCCCCAACAAAGGACTGAAACCTCCACCAGATTTACTTCAACAGGAAGGGGATTCCAGGCCCAACAGTCAACAGGATCAGCCTCAAACAGTGGACAAAGAAAAATCTTTAAAAGAATGTCTAAGGCAGAGAGAGACCAATACAGGGATGAAACATGCCAACACTGTGGAATACCTGGACACATTGCCAAAATCTGCTGGTGGAACACTAAAGCACAGGATGACAACACTCCACAGGCACTGTCAGCACTCACACTGGACAACACTATAGCAGACACATAATGGATTATGGACACAGGAGCATCCAATCATATGACAGGTAACAGCTCTATACTGCACAATCTGACCATGTATAAAGGGAAAGATTCGGTTGTAATAGGTAATGGTTCAAAGTTAGCAATAACAGGTATTGGTGAAGTACATATAACAAATCACACTAATCCTGTTATCATAAAAAATGTGCTTCTAGTCCCTGATATGCAAAAAAATCTTTTGTCTATAAGCCAATTAACATTACAATTTCTTGCAGACTGCATTTTTACTAAAAATACTTGTGTTCTTAAGGAAAAGACAACAGGACGGGTCCTAGTGGAGGGCTACCTTAAAGGGAACCTGTATGTGGTACCTAGGCAGCTGGAAGTATATTTTTCTCAGAGATTTAGGACATGCTCAACTGAACTATGGCACCAGAGACTAGGGCACATTCAATTTCCAACCATTCAAGTATTGAAGAATAAAGGCCTCATTGAGGTAGTAGGACAGAATAAACAGGAACACATTTGTGAAAGTTGCCAACTTGGCAAATTAAACAGACTTCCTTTCAGTCAGTCAGAACATTTTAGTTCCAGTACATTTGATTTAATTCATTGTGACTTATGGGCCCGGCTCCCGTTCGCCTTTAGGTCATTTCAAATATTATGCAAGTTTTATTGATGATTATACCAAATATGTGTGGATGGTGCCTTTAAAAATAAATCTCGATTTCTTTGATGTGTTTATAGCTTTTGAATCATATGTGCAAAAACAATTTGATCAAGATCCATTAAAAGATTTCACACATGATGGTGGAGGAGAATTCATAAATAACACCTTAGGCAAATCACTTCACAAAACAAGGAATAAGTGCACCTAATTTCTCGTCCACACACACTGAACGTCCGGAATGATAGAACGTAGACACATGACTATTAGGGAACTTGGTATGACCATGCTATTTCACAAGAGAGTCCCCTTATCCTTATGGGTTGAAGCTTTTTCCACCGCTCGTCTATGTCATGAATAGGGTACCCTCTCGTTGCCCTTCAATCCGATTCACCATATCATAAATTGTTTCATAAGCAACCGATTATTCTAGTTTCGCAGTGTTTGGCTCCAAATGCTTTCCTTACACTCCGGGACACTAAAAGACACAAGTTTGATCCAAAAACTTTACCCCGTGTCTTTGTTGGTTACAACAACCAACATAAGGGATACAAGTGCTTCCACCCTCCTACCAAGAAATTTTACATCTCCAGACATGTTACCTTTGATGAAAAACAGTCCCCTTATCATAACAGCTCTATTCCCACAAATACCACATATGTCCTTAGCCTCATAGATCCCTGGCTCCCTCATACTAGTCCTACACCCTGTAATTGCTCCACACCACCTTCCCATTCAACACAAATCTTACCAGAGGACTCCACCACACCAGATTTTCCAAGCCCTGTGATCCACATCAACAATGACTTGCCTGATTCTAATACTGACACAGAAATGCCAATAGATCCCTTAGACACCACAGACACCAGTCCTACTCCATCAGAGGGACCAGACATAACCACTGACATAGAACAAGACCAAAGTCCCAGCTCCAGCACAGACTCAATCATCATACCTTCAGAATCTGACCCCACAGATGCCAACACCTCAGAATCCAGCTCACCACATGTCACTGTCCCTGCACCCACTCATCCCATGACAACTAGGGCCCAACAGGGAATCTTCAAACCTAATCCAAAGTATGCCCTCTCTGTGTCCTATAACACTATCCCCAAAGAACCTAAGTCTGTAAAATCAGCTCTCCAGCATGAAGGATGGACAGATGCTATGAAAGAAGAACTGGATGCCCTTACACAAAACCAGACCTGGACTCTAGTACCTAGGACCCCTCAGATGCATGTCATAAGCTGTAAATGGGTGTTTAAGGCCAAGCTCACACCCCAAGGCACACTAGATAGGTTAAAAGCAAGGTTAGTTGCTAAAGGTTACAGTCAGATTGATGGTTTAGACTACACAGAAACTTTCTCTCCAGTAGTTCGACCTAGCACTATTAGACTCCTTTTATGTGTTGCCCTTGATTTCCATTGGCCTATTAAACAACTAGATGTAAAAAATGCTTTTCTACACGGTTACATCTCAGAAACCATCTACATGGACCAGCACCCAGGTATGTCCAACCCTCAATATCCTAACCATGTTTGCAAGTTAACTAGAGCACTCTATAGGTTAAAACAGGCCCCTAGGGCCTGGTTTGACAGATTTAGTGCTTTTTTACTTCAACATGGGTTTACTTGCAGTCTTTCAGACCCTTCATTATTTTATTACCACTCTAACCAAGGCACTTTAGTGCTATTACTCTATGTGGATGACATGTTACTTACAGGATCCAATGCTCAGCTGTTACAGTCACTTATGCACCTACTTAGTCAAGAATTCCATATGAAGGATCTGGGAGCTGTCCATCATTTCCTAGGTGTACAAATCCAGCAAACAGCAACTGGCCTACATCTCAATCAGTCTCACTATGCAACTACCATCCTAGACAGACTGGGAATGACTGAGTGCAAGCCTATGAGGACCCCTATGGACACCAAACTCAAAGATCAGGCAGACTCTCCAGCCTTTCCAGATGTCACACTCTACAGAAGCCTAATTGGTGCTCTTCAATACTTAACATTCACCAGACCAGATATCTCATTTGCAGTCAATCACATGTCTCAGTTCCTGCAAAATCCTACTCAAGGCCACATGAAGAAGGCTCATAGATTGCTCAGATATGTCAAAGGATCCCTCAACCTGGGCATTTCTCTACAAGCATCATCAAATCTACAACTCACTGCCTATTCAGATGCCGATTGGGTGGTGCCATCTAACCGTAAGATCGCCATCGGTTATTGCACATTTCTAGGTCCCAACATTATCTCATGGTGTGCCAAGAAACAGCCCACTGTGTCCAGGTCAAGTTCAGAGGCAGAATACAGAGCCATGGCTCATACAGCAGCTGAATTAACCTGGCTCACCTATGTTTTAAAAGAATTAAAGATTCCATTCCCCTCCACACCAGTGCTCTATTGTGATAATCTAAGTGCCCTCTACATGACTGTTAATCCAGTCTTTCATGCCCGGAGTAAGCACATTGAGCTAGACTACCATTATGTTCGAGAACAGGTTGCCAGAGGACTCTTCAGATAAAATTCCTAAACTCAAAATATTGGATATACCTGCACGTTTGGAGTAATAAGGCAGCATTTGGAGTGATAAGGCAGCATTTGAATATCGGTTTATCCAATTATTCGTACTAAAACAGAGTCCTGCACATTCAAGCAAAGACATGGTTGGTGGATAAGAGTTTGAAGGCAATCCGGTTCTCAAACATATTGATAAGATAGCTACATGTGTTTAAAATACAAAAAATGCGATTACCTTTTTTTCAGCAAGATTATCTCTTTTTTCTTCAAGAAAAACCTGCCTCTCAAAGCTATAAGAGGGGAGGCCGATTGTTCATTTTGATACATAGAAAAACCATTAATAA
Source organism: Gentiana straminea (assembly GCA_036785695.1). Taxonomy (NCBI): domain Eukaryota; kingdom Viridiplantae; phylum Streptophyta; class Magnoliopsida; order Gentianales; family Gentianaceae; genus Gentiana; species Gentiana straminea. Next base: position 2,695,798 of record JAVUPR010000142.1, read on the forward strand.
AAACAGAGATCCTTTTTTCTTTTTTGTATTAGTTCCATTTTTCACACATCATCAATCAAATGGCGTGAGATCTCAATAGAAAGCATATACAGTAGGACAAATGATTCATTATTCAATTTTCATCCGAATCACTACTTAGCTAGATGAAAACTTCTCTAGAATGGTCTCCTCAAATATCAGGGGAAAAAAAACAAAAACAAACCAAATAAAATCTAAGAACTTGCAAATTCATACAACAAAAAATTATCTTTTAGGAATCAGTTCTGATAAATATAAATCTAGCACCATATATCCATAAAAAACAATGACACTACAACAAACTCTTACAAATGTAAAGTTAACAGAGAAATGAGGAAAAATCACGGACTAAAACATCAAATACCTCAACCATAAGAACCATAAGGCATTGATTTGAGGAAACCCACATTTAGATAACCGTTGTGTCACTTGTTGTAACACACCGGTTGTGCCCCTATCATTATTTCTATTTATTTATGTCTACAAATGAAATTATTGGGATAGATTTTCGGCGTCTAAAATATTGGTATTTTATCAACAAAAAAAAATTGGTATCTTTTTCACAGGAAAGTTTGTGTTTCTAAATAATTCTGAAAATGGTTTTTTTTGGCAAAACATAAGTTTTTTTTAATGTTTTTTCTTTATATTATTTCAAAATAATATTTTATTGATTTTTTTGGTACGTATTAATAAGGGGAATAATTTAGGTGTATTATAATAAGGGGATAAGTGTTAACAATAACAGGAATTAATGGTTCCTCATTAAATTTGCATCATTTTCATAAGATTGTTTTAACCCTTATTAAAAGGTACTTTTAATAACCAGATTTTTACCCCTTATTAAATTCCCCTTATAAAAAACAGATTTTCTTGTAGTGTGTGTCACAATAATTGGCATAAAATATATATAATTAATTATAATTGATTTTGATATAAACGTTTTATGTCAATTGTTACACTAAAAACATTATCTGTTTGATAATATGATAGATTAGAAAATAAAACATATATCTAATGTATAAAAGATTGACTTATTCGGTCGCAAAACATAGCAAACATCTATGTATGTAAAATATAAAAATTGACTTATTTGGTCTCAAAATAGAGCAAAGTTTATTAGCTAAAGAAAAGATTGAAATTTCAAATTCGCAGACCGCAAAAACATTATTAAAAAAAATAAAAAAATTAAACCTCCATTATTCTTTCAAGAGTAAATTAAAGCTCAAACACCCTCAAAAAGCTCCCAAAAAAGGCAACTTGCTTCTCATACGAGGATTTGCTTACCAAATAGCTTGAAACCCTCTTGTTTTTTTGGGCCATTTGAATCCATGTGGGACAAATCTCTCTCATTTTCAATGATGTTCAACAAAGCATCCTCTTTATCCAAATTATAGTTTTTCTCATCATTATAATGTTGAACGTCGATCCCGAACGTGGTAGTAGTAGTGGTCGTCTTGTCACTTGGACACCGGCAAGTGAAAAACAAAATAGTGTCTTTAGCCTTCAATTTCTTGGCCTTAATGAAAGCATTCCACCCGCGAGTGAGTACAAAACTTTGGCTGCTGTTCCAATAACAGAATCGAAACTTCCATTCCATGTCTGATTTGTCATGACAAACTACTTCTGAATCCGTTGGTTGACCACCACTTTGAAGATGAACAGTTCCTTGAAAATGCATCATTGCATATTTCTTCGGAATCACAAAACGATTGAGTGAGCCAACATCACTTGGAGTCAGCACTTTTTCAAATAGTTTCTTGCAGAAAAAACCACATTCACCGTCCTTATGGACGCTCGGCTTTTGCCCCTGCACAAGGTTTTGTTCTTTCAAATAGTCGTAAAACCTAGACATGTATGAACCTTCTTTTATCATGTTTAAAACAACCTTTGTGCTGAATTGGCTCTGAAATCCCCGTTCATGAACGGTGATGTTCGTCAAAGGAATGTTTCGGTGTGAATGTACGTTGTTGTTGCTGGTGCTATGAACTTTCATGGCCGCACTATCGTATGCCATGGCGGCTTCTTTTTCGGAACGAAAAGTTCCTAGCCAAATCCTCTTGAGGTTGACATATATCTGTGCACCCCAACGCTTATTTGGAGATTGCACCACACCTTTGAAACTCGGGATGTGGTCATCTTTCGGTCTCTTCGACGACGACACCACCTGGATCACCGAGCCACCATTGTATGAATCAGAATCTTCATCAATGACTATTATTTCTCTGTTGGTACCAACTTCGCTAACAACGCGTCTTTTCCTCGCAACGTCAGAATCCTCAACTTCGTTTTGTACCCTTTTTCTGGCAACATCAGAATCCTTTACTTGCCTTTCACTGGAAACCTAAAAGAAACATCAGTTACAGCGGAAACCTAAAAGAAACATCAATTATAGAGAGACTAAGTAGTATTGGGTATACGTGGACATCTAGGATGCACGGGTACGGATACAGATACGTGGATACGAGTTATTATTCGTACTAAGTAGAGTTAAAAAGATCTACTTATGGTGATTCCATGGAATTTAATGCTGGTGAAATCAATCACACAAACTTAATCAAAAACAACTCCGGATTAGTCGGACAATATAACAGGGGTTTTAATAAAAAAATAATTTCATTTCAAAAAAAAAAAGAACAAAAAAGTTTTAAAAAAAAACTAATCAATCACACAAACTTAGAATTTGGCTTACAAATTTTTTTTTTTTTTTTTTTTTTTTTTTGCAGTTATAAACTTTTCAATGGATTTATGCATAACGTAACGGCCAAGAACAAGCATAATGATCCGGAAACGCCCGGGTTTAATTTGATATTAGTATTGTTAAAAAAAGAATTGGAAGCACAAACTCCTTTTAACAAAATCCAGAAATCAAAAGCCAGTTCATCACATGCATCAAACAAATCAAATCAAACTATTGACAAAAAAAAAAAAAAAAAAAAAAAAAAAAGCTTTTTAACAACTTCTTCTTCTCTACATGCAACAGGCCAACATGCAACAGGCCCGCCAAACACGGCTGTAATCATAATATTTAAAGGTGGGCAGTTATCCAGTAAATTAAACGAATATATATATATATATATATATATATATATATATATATATATATTGCGGATTGCAGGAGTTTCAGTACCTGGGAATTTGAAAACATGATTCTCCCCCAGAATAAAAAACAAAGCAGCTAACTTTTGTATCAGAAAAAACTGAGAAGCGGCAAATGATTTTCTCGGCGAATAAATATATAGTAGAATTCTTTGAAGCAAAAAAAGTTGACATAAATAAGAAGAACCATAAGCTCCATATCTTGGACAAGGAAATTTCCATGATGCTGCAAAACCCCCCAAAAACCCGCTTCAATCAGTGATATGTTTATATAAAAGTTACCATATATACTACCATCCTCGTGTTTGAATTTTGAGGTGATTGGAGAAATTCAAAATCACGGAATATCCCCCAATTCATGATGATTGAAATTGATGGAATATTCCAGAATTTCAATCAGACAATGATTGATTTTGCTATTAATTTTGGTAAAGTCTTTTCACACCTAAATTTTTTTTCCTAGTTTTATAATTTATATTTTTCACTTTTTGATTCGCATTCAATTTTAGATGTTGATTATGTTATGGACCGAATTTCAGTCACAATGTATTAGCTGTATTTTCAGATCGATGTTGGGTCTAGAAAAAACCAACAACCTGACTCAAATTCAGTCAGGATAAAAATTATTTAATTAGTGACTCAAATTCGGTTCGGAAGATTTTGATTAGTTTACGGACAGAGGCGGACCCACCCTATAGGTGGGGCGGTCTCAAAACCACCCCAAAATTTGAAAAAAAAAAAACAAACAAAAAAATTATTTTTTGTAAAATTGAATTAGTGTTATTATTAGTATATGTACTTAATGTTTCAAAATTTCAATACGATGCTTTGGTGGCCTAGTGCTATATTATCTATACATTTTGTCTTTCTTATCTCATAGTCATGTGTTGAAGACATGGGACAAACATTTTTTTTGGTAACTTATACCACCGAAATACTTATAGTATTTTTTTCTTACTTTATACGATGTAAATCTAATATTTTTTTTCCTTTACCTTAGACTTTTTACATCAACATTATCTAAATCTAATTTTTTTTGTCCTTTTATCTGAGACATTTTTTGGTACATTTTACCTCTGAAATGTTTATAATATTTTTTTTCTAAATCTAATATTTTATTCATTTTACCTTAGACTTTTTAAATCAACATTTTTTTTTCTTCTACCTTATACCATTTAAATCTAATCATGTTAGTAACTTCTTGATGTACGATGAATGTAACTCTTTAGCATTGAATTTTTTTCGGGATATGTATTTTAGTGAAAACCAAGACCACTTCAAGATAAATTTCTGGTTCCACCACTGTTTACGGACCGAATTTTAGTCGGTTGAAAGGATGTTGATTAGTTTACCGACCGAATTTTAGTCAAGAAGATCAAATGTGTTTTTCGACAAATATTGAGAACATCCCGACTCAAATTTGATTAGGATTTCCCGACTCAAATTCGATCGAATAACGTCTGGTGTGAAAAAACTATCCTTAATTTTTGGGCAACAGTCTTCAAATGATTGTTTTTGCTATTAATTTTTATGCAACAGTCTTCAAAGGCAGGATCAAAATTTCTCGGCATTGCAATTTTGGAATCAAAATGTTCCTGCTTTATTGTAACACTCCAAATTTTTTAAGAATTTTCTATCAAGTAGCATTTTATAAGAGGGGTCTTTCCTCGTTGATTTTAAACATTTATGGTATAATATATATATATATTTTTTGAGGGGATGGTATAATATTTTAAATGTTAAGTTGTATAATTCTTGACTTCTTTAAAGATAATGATTGTGACGCCTCAATTTTTATGACCCGGTTATTGTTAAGGTTAACGTTTACTCGTTAGTGCGTTATTTAATGCTAAACAAAAATATGTATTGGTATAATTGTGTGTTTACAAATCTACCAATATATCGGTATATATGTAGATGTACTTTTAAATACGTACATGTAATGTATACTTATATATTGTTTTAATTAACTGTCGCATGCTACTAGGTATATACATGTTTAACTGGATAAACATAAATAACATGTATATAAATTAAGCAAAGGTGTCCCTAAGTGTCTAGAGTAGGCATATTAGTCAGCTACTCATGTTTACCTGGAAAATGCATATAGCACGCAAGTGGCTTTCATCAAGCAACAAGATGATGACTCTTAATTTCTTATTCAGTCTATAAAAGCCACTTTGCCGAAAACATACATGGATAATTATTTTGTTTTTGTTATATATATTTATAAAATAAAAATAAATGTTATTATTCTGTATGTTAGAGTATATGGGTAATTCAGTCTTTACACAATGTAATAGTTGGCATTGGTGAGGTGGCATAACTACCTTTAGTACTAGTATTAGGGGTGTACAACGAAATTGTAAAACTGGACTAACCGACTGAACCGGATTAAACCGGACCGGAAAATGATGAACCGCGGTTTTCCAATCGATTTTTTCATTGAAGAAAAACCGAACCGGAAATCCAATTCAGTCTTCGGTTTTATCAATAAAAACCGGTATGAGCCGAACCGAACCGGTTATACTTAATTTTTAATATATATATATATATATATATATATATATATATATATATATATATATATATATATATATATATATATATATATTTTAATTTGTTCACTAGCTCTTACTATAAAAACCTCCCACACACAACCCTAAATTTCTAAATCTTATACTTCGTCATTTCTACCTAAACCTAAACCTAAAATGCTTCCCAAATTGCCGATAACCGCCGTTTGAGCTCACCGGTCGTTCTTGCTTCTTAATATTCTTCATCCTTTGATCGTGAAAGGCTGAAGAAACCTTTGAAATTGTCGTTACAACGACCATCTGTTGGCTTATGGTGCCAATAATGGTGTTTGTCTCATTTTTAGAAGAAAGAAATCAAAATTTTATGGTAAATAAAATACAGTCTGAAAACCGGAACTGAACCAAACCGGACTGTATTGGTTCAGTCCAATTCAGAAAAATGACCAATTCAGTTCAGTTCAGAAAATATCAAAACCGTAACTACAGTTCAATTCAGAAAATCGTAAAAAACCGACCGGACTGGACTATGTACACCCCTAACTAGTACATAATCTATTGAAGATTGTATAGTGTATAAGATGTGTATTCCTTGACACAATTAATCATAAGAAATCTTTATCGTAAATCTAAGTTGGTATCGGAGCTTGTTCTAGCCGTTAATGGCTGAACCACCAAATACCGGAGCACCAGCTCCGCCAGTGTCAACCGGAACAACAGTTCCTTCCATTGTTTCCAGTTCCTCCATAATCACAGCCGGAGCTCAAACTCCACCACAATCTTCCATGTCCACCACCAGAGCTCAAACAACGTCTCCATCTACGCTTATGAGTTCTCAGCTGGGAGTACCATCTATCTCAACATTCATACCCCAGCACTTCGCTTTTACCTCCTTTCTCCGATCGTCGTTGCCAGAACCACCACTGTTCATGCAATCCAATCTTGCACCTCAAATCTCATCCGTGTTAAGTCCATCTGTGTTAACACCATCAACACTGAATCCTTTGACACCATTTGGTACCAATCTTAACCAGATATGTACTATCAAATTGGACAGATCTAATTACCTGCTTTGGAAATCCACTTACCTATCATTTGTGGCCATAAGTTGGATGGTCACCTGTTTGGGACTAAACTTCAACCACCTGAAGTTATTGCTCCCTATCATCCTACCACTGGCATGCCTTGCACAGTGCAGAACCCAGCTTTTGAAGAATGGAACACCAAGGATCAACTCCTTGCTGGATGGCTCATGAGCTCGATGAAAGAAGAAACACTGATTGAAGTCATTGGATGCAATACCGCCAATGAAATCTGGTCCTGCCTGGAAATCCTTTACAGCAATAGGTCAGAGGCCCGGATGTTGGAGTATAAGAGCTACGAGCTAATAGCTAATAGGATAGGAAGCCGACTCGACAAGAGGTAACCGAAGGTTCTGCTCAACAAGAGGTTATGAAATAGACTCGAATGCAGCTTTTGTTCCAGTTGTCTCTGCAGATCTGAATGAAACAGGTGAGGTCAACTCATCCGATAGAGGTGCCCCAGACGGCTAAACCTGCTAACGATTATTAGAATACGAGCATTAAATCCTCTTCCTCTCCCGTAGGTCGAGTCTATTTCATAACCTGCAAAGGAAGTGGGAAACATACAACACGATCGCCTGCCAGTAGAAGGTTTTCTGCGTTCAGTCAATCTACGCAGAGTGAATCGGTCCCTAAGGAACCCCCGAAAGGAAGTCCGATGGGTACACGAAAGTGACGAAGTTGCTTTGACTATAGAACCATGCCTGTCTGTTGGAGCGGTATTTATCATGCGCTTGCGCTTACAAAGACTGAAAAGGGCTCTCGATCAATGATGGATTATCTTGCCCTGATGAAGTCATACCCAGATGGATTAACAGTTGCAGGTTATCCTATCACAAAAGGTGAACTTATTATTTTTTTTTGGTTAAATGTAAATATATTAAACCAATGTATGCAAACTACAAGAGCTACATCCTAGACAAAAGAACTAGTCTAGTATCTACAAAATGTTGAGAAGAGGTTAGATTTATTGATTTCAAGCAGCATAAGACCCCTGAGGTTATATGCTACAAGAAACAACAGACACTAAACACCTATCAACACTCAAAAACTGCAAAAACGGGTCATATGAGAGCATAACTCACAGAGCCTATCCCTTGGTGTGTAGAGAAAGAAAATTATCTCATACAGCCACCAACAAACATCCAAGGATAACACAAAAGATGTACAAAACCCTAACATCATGGGGTAAAAGTGTACAATAGAAAAGCAGCCTGCATTATATAGTAGATGTGAGTCTTAATACAATGCAAAATATCAGGTATCTTCATCAAAATGCCTTCAAATCTCCTCTTGTTTCTCATAGGCCAAAGCCAATACACAACAATAGAGACAGAAGCAGTTCTGGCCACATTCCCAAAGGAAATACCCCTACACTTCCTGCCTATCCATCTAACAGAACTAACCACAGTCTCCAACCTCTTGTTGATGCCAAGCTACATTCTGATTTTCCCCCAAACCAATCAAGAAATAAGGCACTGGAAAAACAGATGGGAGACAGACTCATTAACTAAACCACCACTACAAGAAAAATGAGTTTTGGCAGCGCGCAAAATAGCTATTGGTGGCGCGCACTGCACGCTGCAGAGTTCAAAGCCGCTAAAAGTGTATGGTAATCCGCGACGTGCTTTGCACGCTGTTAATTCTATTATTGCCAGCTTACATTACACGCTCCTAATTCTTGTATTGGCAACTTATGTTGTGCGCTACTAATGCTATTTTTGGCAACTTAATTTGTGTGCTCCCAAAACAATAACTATATTAGAAGAGTCGTGCATAAGCACGTTGCAAAAGTGGTTGATTTTGTTACTCACATCATGTACAAGTGCGCTGCCGATACAAATTTCTTTTTAAAAAAAAAAATTAACTACCCAATACAAGAACACATGCTCACCTGTATAAAACAAAAACCATTTAAAGTACACATACACAAATTATTTTCAATAATACACAACTCATTATTAAATCAATTGATTCAAGCCACAACAATAGAAATACAAAATCCAACACAATGGAAGAAAACTTAGACAATTCATTAATACACATTGAGTCAAGAACTATGACATAAAAAGAAAACTTAAATAGTACTCCACACAGATTTCACACCGTAAAAACCGAGGTGTATTCATATCTAAGTTTGATACTTAGCAGCCATATCCTCTTTCTACAAGGAACATCAACAAAAGGGGAATCGATTATATCTTAGAATTTCAGTTCTACAACATTTAGTGCTTCTATACTTTCTGTTGCAGTGTCCTACGCTTGTACAACAGCCAAACACATATTTCCAAGCTTTGCGCAACCGCTGGTCATCAAGAAAGACATTTTGTTTGGTAGCTCATCTTCTTATGCTGACAAATAAGCTAGATCATAGAGTCATTTACAAAAAGTCAATGCTGCAAGGAATTAAGACCCATCAAAGAAAGGACTGGAAGTTTAGCTTACCGCATTGCAACGGAAATTCCGAGATGATAAAGAGCATAAGCAAGAAGATGCATCTATCAAGATTCTGACAGCATGTAAACTTGACATCTCTGTCCACCAGCGAATCTTAGTCTCTGTACACTAACGCTGGCCGCTCCAACTAATGATAGTGAGGGGAACGTAGCTTGCAGAGCATTTCATACAGCCCCTAGTGCTTTGCTACTTGGATCCGCCTGTACTAATGGATTTCCGAACCTGGAGTGTATGTATCATTCGCCTTTCCCTCGTAACTTGTTAAAAAATTCTTACATGTTCCGAAGCTCCATCTCTTTCACACAGTGTACATGCATAGCATGCCCAGATTGTAGAACAGTGATGTCCTTCACTAAATCAAACAAGAGCTGACCATTCGAAATAAGAAGAAACAAAGTAAATTAATCATAAAAGACAAGACAAAATAATACTTCAAGGCAATTATCTAATGAAATGTAAGTTTCTTTCTGATTATGGAAGTTTTTTTAGCAGTAGGGACCTACCTCAAAGCAAACTAGACAATTACATTCCCCTATCAATGCAATGATCCGAATCCTTAATCGACTTCGAATAGAACTAACTTATACAACGATTACATTGACATAAGAGATTGGATTAACTAGCTATGGTTAATGTTTAAATGCTGAAAAGTAATAGTTGTTGTACGACATTTAACACAGTGAAAGAAGTTCTCTTTGCCACAAGTTCTCGCATACAAATCACATTTATTACACGATATACAGGTTTTATTAGGATATAACACATGACACTAAATTCAATTTGCAGCCATGCCTAGACACTACTATTTCTCACAAACAATAACAGGAAAAAGAAAACCAAATGTTTGGTAAGACAAGGATTAAAAAAATGGTACCTGCATATTCCACATTCCTCACAATGGTATTGCCGTTTTGATACCTATATGAAAGAAAGTGAGAAGACATCATATTTAGATCCAATGACAAACATCAAACATTAAAGCATTTATCATGCTAAACTAAACTAAATTAATAATGCTAGACAAAAAACTCAAACATATTTGCTTTGACATTAAAAAGTCAATTTTCTAAATACATAATTATGATCTTAAGTCATATGTAAGTTATTAAATCAAACTCTAAGTAAGAATTCCCCTTTGTTCACACATAAAAAAAAGGAATTATGCTCCAATTCAAAGTGAAAATACTACTACGATGTTTGGAAAAATGGTGATTCAAACCTCAACAAATATGGAACAAGAGATAACACCCACCAACGACCATAAGTACATCATGTTATTGTGGTGCATATGTATTACTCAATTTGCATTCTGCACGAAACAGTAAATAGATACATAAAACCTCAAGTTTCAAAAGAAAACGTGAATATCTATCCACAGAAAAAAATTCAAGAAGGAACTATCAGAAGCTCACATAATATTCCAGCACAACCACGAAAAGTATAATCGGCTAGCTCAACGAGAAAATTGAATGATTTGAGTTAATCAACCTGTGGATGACTTGTAGCTACGGAATCCTTGTGGCATGAACTTCTATAGCTACATCCATCAATTTGAGTCGTTCCTTGAGTCATTTCTCCGTATTTTCAATATATCCAGGAAACCAATATCCAATTTTCCTTAGGCGAATGTGTAACCAATGTACTCAACAATCAGTTAGCAACATGAAAAATAAAGAAAAAAAACAGGATTTCTGCTTGTTTCATCTCTATTTACCATCATGAAAGCTATTTAATCACCTGAATTTGCTGTAAGGTCTTTCCCATTCTGTAAGCAGAAATAGCGACTAAACAAGCAGAAATTCAAATCACCTGAATGGTTAACAGAAATCATGAATTTGCTATTTATCGCTGGATGATGGTTAACAGAATGGTTAACAAAGCGAAAATGATTGGTCGCATCAAAGCATAAAAGTGGAATGCATAACAAAAGTGATTAATAGAATGGGATAGAGATTTCAAACATATATACCATAGACATGATGAATGAATCAGAAAACAAATAAATTACAAGTCGACAACTCGAAAAAGAGAGATTTCTCAAAAAATTCGATCAACTTACCTAGAAATTCTTGCACGGGGCAAGAATTCGACCAATTCACCTAGATTGCGACCAAATTCCGTCAGAGAGAAGCAGCAGTCATGAGCCCAATCGAAGGAAAAATTGAAGGCTAGGTTATTTTTTCGGTTTTGAGGAAGAGGGAATTTGATAAGCGCGTGTATTTTTTTTATTTTTTATTTTTTAACTTTAGATATTTGTGAAAGCTACACATTGTGCACCCACCGAACCTCACTGAGTTTAAAAACTCACACCTCTTGCGAAAACTTTTTCAGTTTGACAGGCATGGTTGGCTAGTGATAGAGGCTTCTGTGTGTTTGGTCGGTGAAAAGGAAGGAGATAAAAATGATGTGATCAACTAAGGAATAAATCTTGTTGCGCCCACTAAGTTAGATGGAACAATTGTATCTAATTTGTTCTAGTTCTAATGGAACTTATAAGATATTATAAAACATTTATGGATATCCTTATTATGGATCTTAGTTTATATTCTGAAGTCGCAGCGTGAGTTTCGCAGGCCGCTCTCACACCGACCCCTTGGTGGACCCCGAGGGCAGGGAGCCGGGCCGTCAAATTTATAATCGTAGAAGCTTCTAAAAAAAAAATTCATAGAAGCAAAGCAATAATAATGAACACAAAGATTAAAAAAAAATAAAATAATAATAATAATAATAATGAACAGAAAATAATAATCGAAGTTTTTTCTTATAAGATGTAATAAAGAGTCTTTTTAAAAATGAAAAAATAAAAAATCTAAACACATCATATTTTTATTTTCATTTTTATCTCTTTAATTTTTCTCGTTAATTTTATACCCTTTAGTTTTAGTTTATTGACCAAATTTTTGATAGAAATTATCAAAAAAAGAAAACATAAAATTTGGTCGGAATAAATAAATTGTTGGTGCAAAGAGATTTCCTGTAATTAGTAAAAGAACAATATCAATAAATTAAATTTTTACTGTGATGAACCATATAAAATTATAACGAATTAAATTTTTTTTTCCTTTTCGAAAATAAAATTATAAAAACACACACACGCCTCATTCGGGTATCGAACCCTCAACTCCCAACTCGAGCCTTAAAGGTTAGACTACACGCTGTAGTGGATTACCACCAAGGTATGTATCTAAGTACATAAGAAATTAATTTTTATCACACAATACCATATCATTTTTCTTTTAACGACTACCGACTTGTTTTTTTTTTGTTTGGGAAAATTACAAAAAATGACAAAAAACTTTGTGAAATTATCAAAAAGGACACAAACATTTGAATTTTAGTAAAAAGAACATTTTTCTGTGTGTACGGACAAAAATACTCATTTTCTCTTTTTCCATATTTGTAACTACCATGTACGTAAAAAAAAAAAAAAAAAAAAAAAAAAAACCCACGCTGAAAGAAGCCCACGTTCTCTGTAAAAAGAAAAATATTTTATAAAAAAAAAATATATATATTTTATAAAAAAAATACCCACGTTTTCTATAAAAAAAACAAATCTATTCAATCTAATATTTTTTTTCATCAATCTTATCTTTCTAATCTACCTTTTTAATCATCATAAATTTTTCAAAAAAACTTATATTTTTTTTTCTCTTTATTTTAACTTTGGGTTGCTCTTGTCATAGTGTCAATCTATAATGTCAAATTACATGACACTACGTATGTATTTACGATGTCATAGTGTCAACCTGAGACTTATAACCTTCGATTTGCACATTTTTTGTTGAGACTTCTAACCTTCAATGAATCAGTATGTCTATTGCTCAAGACATAAAGGGCAACACAAATTACATAGTGACGATACAGGGTTTCACTCCCTCCACGTGTCGTCTATCGATTGGTCCTAAAACAATATTATGGATAAAGCACCAAGGTATTCACGTCGATGCCCATGTAGTAGATTCCAGGCTATGACGATCGACTATCGAGCAGTGTAGGACGACCAGTCCGCACCAGCTAGCAGTGTAGGACAATGAGTTCCTTGGTCGATTACCGCAGGTCGGAATATCGATATCAGGGACAGAGTCCGAACCAGCTGTCCAAGCCCATTAACAGTGATAGCTTGGGCAAGGGTTTAAGGCCCATTAAAGGGTAAATATGACAATAACATAAGCCGACTTAACCTTAGGGTTTAGGCGGTATTGTCAATATAAATACCCCAATCCAGAACTACGTAAGGCTTGATTCCCGGAACCTAACAGATACGTAGGCAATCTAAGATACAGTCTTAGACTCAGCCGCAAATACCAAAATCCCCCATCATTATACTCTTTTTGGCATTAGGGTTCTTGGGTGTTCTTCATTAGATTCATATTAGGGCCCGGATTATTAAGGTGACATAATTTGTCGTCGTCATTGGCGCTAGAAGCGAGGGCCTTCTATTGATTGAATACGCAAGAACACGATGCCTCACGTAAAAGCCGCATCCAAAGCCGCATCAAGGCTCACAGCTTAATGAGCCGTTCGATCCCGATACGCAAGGAGAAAAAAATCCGGTCTTGGATCTCGTTCAAGACAAGATCCTCAACAAAAGCAGGGAGGAAAAGATCCGCCTTGGATCCCCCCAGAAAACCCCCAAAGCAAGAAAAGCAAGGTCTTGCCCCGAATATCGAGCGCTCGTGGATCAATTAGCGAGGGCGGACCCGAGGTAATGTCCGTAATTATTGCGAGAGGCGGTTACGGCACAAAGACAAGCGCCCGCCGCCCGGAAAGACGCCACGGCGCAGGTGGTCGGAAAGATGCACTCGGAGACGAAGTCAGTGCGTCCTCTAGCTCAGTGGAAAGGAAGATGCGTGAGATCCATCAAAAGCACCAGAAAATGGATGATGATAGCGTCAGGGAAGAATTGAATGTTATTCTGGGAAAGAACCAGGTCTCGTTATGGTTAGAGTCTCCCTTCACAAAGGAGATCGAGAGCTTTCCTATACCCAAGGGGTTTAAGATACCGAAGATAGAGCCTTACGATGGTACCACCGACCCAGAGGACCATCTCCATAGGTATCTATCTCAGATGAGGTTAGATGGAGCCCCCGACGCAATGCGATGTCGGGCGTTTGAGACGCTACTCGTAGGTCGAGCAAGAGAATGGTTTACGAAGCTACGGCCAGGGTCGATCTCCAGTTTTGCCATGCTAGCTCGCAAGTTTCGGGATGCGTTCATAGTGAACAAGAAGTTTCATCTAAGTGCCACGCACCTCATGAATGTGAGGCAGCAAAAGGACGAAACAGTAATGGAATATTTGAAGAGGTTTAATCTTGAGGCCATGCAGGTCAAGGATGCAGATGATCGACTTCTGATCACGTCGTTCGTGGGGGGGCTGCGTAATACAAAATTATATATGAAGTTGAGCAGGGATGTCCCCCACACGATGGACGAATGTGTTAATGTGGTGCATCGGTTCTGTCAAGGGGAAGAGGCACCCAATCCGACTGGATGGATTCCAAGAAGGACAATTGAGGTCCGAACCGGAACCAATCCAAAAAACAGGACGTCGAGAGTAAGCCGTCCGTCTGGGACCGTATCAAGACACCCACCTCGGATCGTGGGGGCAGGAAGGGACCTTCGCGTGATAAGGATTTTATTCCGCTTAATCGATCTCGAGCCGAGGTGTTATCGATCATGCTCTCAAAGAACTTGGCGAGGAAACCGCCACCGTTGAAGAAACCTCGAGAAAAGAGGAATGCGAGCAAGTACTGTGACTTTCATGAATATATAGGTCATACAACAGAGGATTGTATCGACTTGAAAAAAGACATTGACGTCTGCATCCAGGAAGGGAAGCTCGACGAAGTTGTTGACAGATCTCGCTATGATGGGCAGAGGGCGTGGAGAATTTAAAAGGAAGAATTCTGATCAAGATAGGGGTCAAGGTCGAGACGCTCAGAGAAGGAGAGATCGATCACCTCAGAGGAATCGATCTCCAGGTCGGGATGGAAATAACATAGACAACTTTGGTCGAGACAGATACGAAGATAATCGACCAGTTAATTATGTTAATACGATCATCGGTCCTGGGGAGAGTGACAAATACCAAACCAATGAAGAGCCAGCTAGTAGCACGAGAGAGCGCAAGCAGCTCAGATTCACGACAGAAGTCGGGTGTGGCCCTCGCGATGATATCCCAAAGTCTAGGAGTCATAGCGAAGGGTTAGTTATCGAGGCCGTGATTAGCCGAGCCCGTGTATCGAGAGTCTGTATCGATAACGGAAGTGCAGTGAACATCTTATACTACTCGGCGTTTCAGGCGATGAAGTTGAAAGAGAAAGACTTAGCTCCTATAGAATCTCCTCTGTTCGGATTCACGGGACAGGCAGTTCATCCTATGGGATCGATAAGACTACTCACCACAGTCGGAGATGGGGAGAAGGGAAGGACCCTCGAGCTGAGTTATGTGGTGGTCAAAGCTCCATCTGCGTATAACGTTATTCTAGGGCGACCTGCGCTCTTCGACCTGCGAGCAATCATTTCAACATTCCACAACAGCATGAAGTTTCCGACCAGGAACGGTTCCTACGAGGTTAAAGGAGATGTTGAAGCCTCGCGGAGTTTTAATTCTGTCGTTATGAATGGGAAGATGGCAGTTCAACAAGTCTTAGTCGAGGAACTGATTCCAGAGGAAGAGGAGGAGAAGAACTGGGTTTCCAGTGATGCAGTTGAGAATGTCCGACTCTGGGAAGAAGAGGACGATCAGTGTGTGCAGGTCGGGGTCTGGATTCCATCGAAAGAGAGGCAGTTGCTCATCGATTTGCTAATCGAGTTCAGAGATGTCTTTGCCTGGAAGGCCACCGACATGCTAGGGCTATCTACAGACATCGCAGTTCACAAGCTCGAAATTGACCAGGCTAAGAAGCCAGTCAAGCAGAAGAAGAGAAATTTTGCGTCTGATCGACTTGAGGCCATAGAGTTGGAAGTCGGAAAGCTACTGGCGGCCCAGATAGTAAGAGAGGTGTTCTATCCAGAATGGCTAGCTAACCCAGTGTTGGTCAAGAAGCCAGATGGCAGTTGGCGCATGTGTGTGGACTTCACTGACTTAAACAAAGCATGCCCAAAAGACTCGTATCCGTTGCCCAAAATCGACAGGTTGGTAGACTCCACCATCGATTTTGAAGTGTTTGCCTTTTTAGATGCGTATAAGGGATACCATCAGATTCTAATGCACCCTCGAGACGCAGAAAAAACGGCGTTTATCACGGAATTCGGCACCTTCTGCTATGTGACCATGCCATTCGGATTGAAGAATGCTGGGGCAACATACCAGAGGACAGTCAATAAGATCTTTGCAAAGCAAATTGGTAGGTGCATGGAAGTGTTTGTAGACGACTTGCTCATCAAGAGTCGATCTATGAAACAGTACTTGGTCGACGCTCGAGAGGTTTTTGAAGTATTGAGGGAAACGCAGATGATATTAAACCCAAAGAAGTGCACCTTTGGGGTCAGGTCGGGTAAGTTCTTAGGATACATGATTTCGAAGGACGGGATTCGAGCAAACCCGGACAAGATCGACACTCTGAAGAATATGCCCGCACCTCAAAATACAAAGGAGGTACAAAGGCTAACTGGTCGGATGGCGGCCCTCAACAGATTCTTATCGAAATCCACACAGCGTGCACTACCATTTTTCAAAATACTCCGCAAGGCCAGTCCTTTTCATTGGGATAAGGAATGTTAGACAGCCTTCGAGGAGTTGAAGACCTATCTATCCAAGTTACCTACCCTCACTTCACCTCGAGAAGGGGAAAGGTTGCTAGTTTATTTGGCGGTATGCGAGGAGGCAGTGAGTGCGGTCCTAGTTCGAGAAGGGGTACATGGCCAGGTGCCAATCTACTTTGTCAGCAAAGCATTGCATGGCCCCGAGGTCCGGTACTCACCAGCCGAGAAGTTAACATTGTGTCTTATTCACGCCTCGAGAAAGTTGAGGCCCTATTTTCAGGCTCATCCTATTGTGGTAGTCACTGACCGACCACTAAAGCAGATTTTGGCAAAAACCCGACACATCAGGTCGATTGGCAAAATGGGTGATAGAAATGGCCCAGTACGACATCGAGTTCGTCCCTCGAACTGCGATAAAAGCACAGGCCTTGGCAGATTTTTTAGCTAAAGGGATCTCCATCCAGCTCGACCAAGAAAAGCAAAGTCCAGAAGAAAAATGGACCCTCCAAGTCGATGGAGCATCGAGCAAGGAAGGGGCAGGAGCAGGGCTCTTTCTAGTAAGCCCAAAAGGCGAAGAATTCCCATATGTGACGTGGCCTTTTCTAGTGCTAATACCAGTCCTTAACCGACAGTGTATCGGGTCAAACTGTAGTGCTAGTATGGTGAGTCAGAGTATCGTATCCTCAGGGAACTTTGTAATTCTTCTAAGTGTGGTTAAACACCAAAGAGCTTTTATTAACTCGATCTAAGTCGCAGTTTTATAGCACAGATAACTACTATTTTACTTAACATAAAATAAATGCGTAAATTAAAATTTATTCTAATATAATATATATAGATATATAAATATATATAGATGTGCATAAGTTGCAAAGTATATATATAGATATAAATATATAGATGCCAAATATATTATTAGAGAACTAGCCAAAGTTTATATAATTGATTTATACGATCTTTTCAAAGTGAATGGAATGTGCTCGATCTTTAGGTTCAATTGAGTAAATGAAACGGTGCACTCCTAAGGTTAACAATTCCTCCTCACATTAGCGTGTGAAATTGTCATATGTCCATTGTCATCGATCCAAAGTCCACAAGCTCGTTACGGTTTTTCCGAACAGTCCCGAGTACGATTCTACCTTTGAATAAAAAGGAGTCATTCCGTTCGTCAAACGGTCAATTTTATTTAAAGGCTCCGGTTGTCAAGGCCGGGCGATTCAACTTTCCGGTTTAAGTTTCAATTAAACCGATGAATTTAACATTATTACGATCTTGAGTACAAATTTTAATAAGATTCATCTTTTTAGGACAAATCGCCCCCGGGTAGGAAAGCGGGTTCCGTTGTCACGTTTTCACTCGGCCAATTTTACCCTCCGGTTTTTCTATTAACGAGTTCATAACTTAATTACGAGGTGTCAATTCATAATTAGATTATGAATTCTTTCAAGTCAAACTTTATCAATAGGAAAAGATTCAATTAACTCAATTTTATTCAATTTTACTTAGACAAAGCATTCCTTTACCGAAAAGATCGAAATAAAACGATTACATAACTTTGGATAGTTATTAGATTTAGCCTACTAACATTATACGAAAAGATAAAAAGACAAAACAAACATAAATACTTTAGGAATTTTACCCGATTACAACGATTGAATCAAAAGTTGTATTCTTCCGGATGCTACAACAACTTCAACAACATTGATCTTCTGATAATTTCTTGAGCATTATAACGTTACTACTTTATTTATGGCATAAGGCCTATATATATACATACTACTACTACTAAAGAGAGGTGAAGAAAATATATTTGGTACCCCCTTTATGTGCCTGCAAGCTGCTCTATTTATAGGCATATTTTCCCAAGCCGGATCGATCCGAGAAAGGGCCGGATCGATCCGGGAATAAAAAATCTTATCCCAGGATTATTCTCTGCAGGGCCACATGCTGGGTAATCATGATGTTTCCTCGGATCGATCCGAAGTAAATCCGGATCGATCCGGATAGATTTTTTCCAATCTTAATCCGAAACTTGATAAAATCATAACTTGAGCTCTGGATCTCCAAATGACATAATTCAAGATGCGTTGGAAAGCTCTTGAGGAGATCTATAACTTCCATGAAGACTTCTTTTTCAGAAAATGCCTTTTTGATGGGCCATTTGTTCGTCGAAAATATAACTTGATACGGCGTCACGAACCATTGATCCACTTGAACTTTAAATCTCGTGGCACTTCCTTTATTCCTTCAAAAGATATGATTTTACTCCAAAAAGTGTCCTCACTCGGGGTCTTGGTTTACCTAAGGTCCGTAAAATACCAAAAATACCCACGTGAATCGACACGACACTCCGGTTATTAACCCGGTACAAAATTTATAACTTTTTATCATTTTTACTAGATTTTTATAGTATTTAGATTTATTCATAGCTATTAATATTTTATAAGATTATCTCGTTATAATTACTTATATTTTATATAAAAATAGTCGATAACGTATATAAAACATCGTAATTTTTATCATATAAATGTTACACATCAACTACTCCCCACTTAGCTCTTTGATCGTCCTCGAGCAAAATAAGCGGTAATATATAAAAATTACGATAAAAATAATATAAGTGGTAGATAAAAAATTTTTAAATTAGTAAAATATCATTTCAATATTATAAACATATTAATTATATCTTTCTTAGAAATTAATAAGATAAAAAGTGTAGATAACTTTGATAAATTATTTATCAACTATTATTCAAATGAAATTTCACAAAATCTACTCAATAAATATAATTAAAATTCTAGAATTATTTTCCTATCTCAACTTATATGAAATATTTGGAATCAAAGACTAAGTCAAGTAATTGACAAGACGGCTAATACTTTTTAGGATAGGACATTGATTAATCGAAAAGATAGAAAAAGAAATCAAAAAGAGAAAGAGGCAAGTCGTACGTACTTACACCTTCACGTTTGATCAAAAACAGTTTCGATTAATAATATCTCCTTTTCCAACTATTTTTCAGATTTTCTCTCTTCTTTTTTTCAATATTAAGAACTAAAAGCGTGAGTGTGTGTAGAAAATCAAATTTACAAGCATTGCTTCATCAAGATTGATCGGAGTAATACTCTTTCGATCTAAAATTACGAGTCCGGTTCCTTAAACTCGTAATCATTCTTGAGATCTTATGATTCGAATTTTTATCGGGAGCTTTATACCTCATAGTGATATAGGACGTTTCTAGATAACACCCTACTGCACTCAAATCATTGGAAGCTACTACCGATATCTGTCGATCAAAGATAAGGAAGATACCTGGTATTCGATTAATTCTCGTAAATATGGTGCTTCGTTCTTATATAAATCTTCTTCTTCTTTTTTTTTTTTTTTCACCTCAGCATACACCATCCTTAGCTTCTGTGCTATCATCTCCTTTCATAAGTACGTACAAACTCGTGGGATTTTTAGGAAATGTAGACCAAAATAAGCCAAGGGTCGGTTATGATCAAAAATGGCTATTTCGAGTGAGGTCTTGATCACTCTAATCAAGGTTGGGGTAATTTTTTATGGTGTCAAAAATCTCATCATTCCTAATCCGATTCCATATTCATATTTCGTTTTACAAAGAAAATTATTCTAAAAAATTCATTATAAATATAAGTATATTTGCTAAAATTTCATATGAAACTTACTTGATAA
The DNA here is from genome assembly GCA_036785695.1 of Gentiana straminea. NCBI lineage: Eukaryota > Viridiplantae > Streptophyta > Magnoliopsida > Gentianales > Gentianaceae > Gentiana > Gentiana straminea. Next base: position 2,716,388 of record JAVUPR010000142.1, read on the forward strand.
TATTTATGTATAGTTACATATACTTAAAATCTTATAAAGATCTAAAATTGACATATATAATATACTTATAATATATCTAATTTATTTTACTTAATTAAAATCTATTCTTACCAATTTATATTGTTTTTATTCATACTAATTATATACTATCTAATTATTTTGTTCCAAGAAAAATTAAACTAAGTATTGAGCAATTAAGTATAAATTTATATAAGAAAATTTTAATTTTTATTTACTAACTTACTTCCACTCCCCACTTACGCAATGACATCGTCCCGATGTTTAGTGAGTAAATAAAAAGTAGTTTGCAAATAAAATTAAAATTTTATATGATTTTGATTATTATTTATTATTTTTAGCAACCATATATTATTTTGATTAAAGAAAATGACATATATATTAAACACTATTACAAACTATAAATAAAAGTAACAAACAACAAAAAACGATTAAACAACTAATTTAAACAACTACCAACTTAACAACATAACTTCTAACTGATTATCAAACCGTAGATGAACATCCGGGAGTATCCACCGGAAGTAATCCTAAGCGAGAATCACGAGATGGAAAAATCTCGTCGGTAGCAAACTCGTGCACGTGATTCAGTTGGATACAAATGTGAGAGATAACCCAGGCAAATGGTAGCGGTCTTCCCCTATTACGTCTTTCTACTGCAAAATTAATTGCAGTCTTAAAAATCAAAACTCCCCAATCAATGTATGCTCCCACAGTTAATGCATACAACAAGAAAGATCTCTCATTCCGTAACCCCATAAAAATCTCTAGTTGGATAGATCCGAGAATTAATGAAGCGTTTCCACGCCCTTAAATGAGGGGGTAAAGCCAGAGTTGAGGAATCATAGTTATGATCAAACAACGGAAACACGAACTGAAAGGCTTCTGCAGTACGATTTATAACATTATACGCATCCCCAAGTTCCCAAAGAAACTCGAAGTGTGGGTTTCGATCAACAGTACATGGTGGAATTTGATAGATTTGATTTATGATGACCGGTGAAAATGAAATAACGATTCCCCTAATCGTAATAAGTTGAGATGAGGCTACCGTCGTTATCTCGGTGAGAGACGCAAAGAAATCTCTAACAATCGAAATGTTTATTCGACCTGCGGGAGTCCTTATCAACTTTTTCCACCCGCAACCTCGGATTAGATTACGTCCCCATTGATCAATTTTTTCGGTGTTTAAGCCTTTCTCCATCGAATAGGAGAACGGACGAAATTTAGATGTCTCGGGACGTTATTATGAAAACAAGAGGCATGCCCTTCGGGAACCACACCATCGGGCGTATGTGGTTCGTAACTATTAACCGAGGGAGAGGAGCGGTTAGACATTTCGACAAAGAGATTTAAACTAAGCTAGATAGAAGGAAAGAAAGAATGAGCAAAGTTCAAGGTCTTGCTCTTTCCTTTTATAGAAATAAATCTATCAAGCAAAAGTAGAAAAGATCTCTTTTCGCGCGTTTTTGTACTTGCCGGATCGATCCGAGAAAGGGCCGGATCGATCCGGCCTCCGAACTAGTAATCTTTGTCGGTCGGTACTCTCAGGTCGGATCGATCCGGTGAAAATCCGGATCGATCCGGAACATTACTGTTCACGGACAGAGTTGATTTTGCTTGAAAAATGCCTAGTTTTTTCTAGGGGACAAGTTTTCTTCCTATTTTTTGTTCATTTTCATTTTATTATAACCATAAATTTTACTACACGATACGTAATACCATAACATGCAATGAAAACATGAAAATCGTAATAAAATAAAATCCTACCAAAATCAAAATAACCTAAAATTTTACGATAACGAAATTGTACGAAAAATAAAATGTTTCAATGTCAAAAATCATAGAATGTTTAAAATTACTCCTCTTCATCACTCATCTCGACGTGGCTTGAACTTGGCATAGCTTGATAACGGGTCGATTCTTGGGATGGATCTTGAAAATAAGTGGACATCCGTACCGAACTATCTAGTCCCATCGAGCTCATCTCTCTCGTGATATCAGAAAAAGTGCTTCCCCATCTCGTCGTGGTATGGCCAAATGATCCAGATCCAGTCCATTCTGATGTCGCAGCTGCCGTAGTACCTGTCGAAAAATCTCCTACACCACTAGTTTGAAATCCAAAAGAATGTGGCATTTGTTGGAAGTCTGAGTGAGGTGGCATCGGTGGAATGAAATCGGGCAAGGTATAAGGCTGGGTTTGGCATTGCGGAATATCCATCTCGGCATAGGTAGGGTTTTGCAGTATATTCATTTGATATAAACCTCTTATGCCTTGACGTAAATCTTCAGACCATAATTTATTCCTTTCCGCAAAAACAGCCATATTGGCATTAGCACGATGAACATCATAGGCCATGGATTGAAACATGTCGTAAGTGATGGTATTCGGAAATTGAGTTTGAGTTTGATTTGGATGAAGGAGGGACAAAGCGAGTGGATGGAGTAGGGCCGAGGTCGTTGACGGTTAGGGTCCAAAAAGTTTATTCTTCCCGCCGGCCTAAGTGGTAAACTAGGACCTATAAGTGTGTCATCCACCATCATCAAATTATCATTTGGGAGCTCGGGGACTCCTATCTCGACGACACAAGGAAGAAATAAAACACGGAAAAGGCATGTGATCGCCGGGTCTAGCGATCGGGGCAAATTCCTTGGCCCTTCTACACATTACTCTGCCTATATCCACAGGTACATCATTAACTATATCCCAAGCAATGCACAAATCCTCTTTACCAAAAGATGTAAAATGCCGAGTCGGGTAAAGAGTGTGACTGATAAAACGTTTAATGGCTTTCATATCCCGAATACATTTCCCATAGGAAAACCTGTTTTCATGCCGGACGGCAAATGGGATCTAACTCATTCGGGCTACCGCAACAATATGATCAAAGTCTCGCTGGCTCATCCAAATTCCAAACCGTATAATAATCCTCATTCTCCGGTATATCGGGAATACCATAAATAGCATTAATAATGTGAGGAGTAAACGGCACCGTCCTAGTTCTCGGGTTGACGAGAGGTTAACTCACCTTCATCCGTAGCATTATGAGTTGCTACCAGAGAATAAAATTCACTACTAAGGTGGTGTTAATTTCTCCCGACCTTAAACTGGCTAATTCCATCCAATGCCTCCTTTCAAAAATATCTTTTACCTCCCTTCCCAAATCTTTGAAGTCTAAGCCCCTCTCGACTGCAACTAAACACTTTCCAAATTTATTTTTCAATGCTTTCTTAGCTGCAGCAGACGCGGTTCTATCAAAACTAACAGTCAATTCTTCTTCTGTTAAAGGTCTAGTTTCGATGACTGGAATTTGGGTTGGGATATTAGGTTTGCGTTTTTTACTAGCTTTTGATGATTCGGCCATTCTACGATATTGACACAATAACAAAACAACACAAAACAACACAAATGAGTTACACAAAATTTTGGAATTAAATAAAGACTTGCTTAAAAAACGAAATTAAGAAAATAAGTGACTACAATGTTACCTTACAAAGCTTAAAAAAGTTGAAATTTGGCCGGAAAAGATGGAAATTTCGCCGGAATAAAAGTTGAAGCTACCCTTGAAAAATTCTTCAATTTAAATGCAACTTTGAAGAGAGGAATGGAAAATGAGAAAAGTATAAGAGGTGGGGTAGTTTAATGGTGATGTTGTGTGATGATTTGAAGAAAAAATTCGAATTGAGGGGAAAAGGGGAGGGGCGGCTGTTTTTAGAAAAATGGAAGAAGAAAGAAGAAAGGAAGATCCCGTTCTTTTTTAGGTTTTTTAGCTTCCGGATCGATCCGGGGTTAGGTCGGATCGATCCGACCACTTTTTTTTTTTTTTTTTTTTTTTTTTTTTTTTTTTTTAAAACTAAAAAATATTTTTGGTATGATAATCCTCAATTATATCATATAAATCATATATATGATAAAAATAAGTTTTATCATAAAAATTTTTGAAGTCTTAAAATTAAAATAAACAAAAACTTAATCTAATTCTACTCCCACAATTCTTAAATCTTCAAGATTTCTATAATAACGGTCCATTAACCTAATCTTAAGAAATGAGGCGTTCGAATTTTCTCTTTGATCTCCATCGGGATTTTCGGATAACCACCTAATCGTTCCCTTCTTAACAACATTCAAACACTCATCCTGGGATTTGGTTGTGCTTTCCCTACATTTCCCTTCATGCTCACTTTTTCCACAAACACGCACCTTCTTAAAAACTTTGCCCTTCTTTTTATCGAACTTCTCGATTTTCCATTACATAGTTCTTTCGATCGATCTCTCTCAACAATTGCTTGTTTTTCTCAAAAACCGAAGCTTCTATTTTAAACGCGACATCTTTATCCAAGCCTAATTTCAAAAGCAATATAAAAATTCCTATTCTATCTAAAAAAGGCATCCAGGTTCTTTTACGTCTATCCGGTAAAAGACGAAACTAATTTAAACATAAATAAAAACGCGAGAAAAGTAGAGTAAAGATAAATAGCACTGGTATGCGGCCGAGTTTAACTCCTCTCGCTTTTCGGTTTCTTGATTTCTCTCGCTTTTTCACTTTGTCGGAGGATCGTTAGTAGCATTATTTCTTCTTTCGGTGCGGTTCCTTCTCCTTCCACAAATAACTTTACTCTATGGCCATTGGCTATAAAAGTTGTATTTCCATCCGTTAGTTCAACAACTCCAGATTTGTAAACTCTCGTTACTTTAAATGGACCTGTCCATCTTGATTTAAGCTTTCCTGGAAATAACTTTAAACGTGAATTGTACAAGAGCACTCGATCACCTACATGGAACTCACGACTATAGATTCTCTTATCGTGAAAAGATTTCGTGCGTTCCTTGTAGATTCGAGCGTTTTCATAAGAATCGAGACGGAATTCTTCTAGTTCGTCAATTGAAGCAATCTATGATCACCGACAAACCTTAGGATCGAAATTCAAAAATTTAATAGCCCGAAGGCTCGGTGTTCTAACTCAACCTGGGAGATGACAAGACTTACCAAAAACTAACTTATAGGGAGAACAACCAATTGGTGTTTTAAAAGTCGTTCTATATGCCCATAATGCATCGTCTAGTTTAGCGCCCAGCTTTTTACGATTTGAATCAACTGTTTTTTCTACGATTCTTTTAATCTCTCTATTAGACACATCTACCTGACCACTGGTTTGCGGATGATAGGGCGTTCCTAACTTATGCGTTACACCATATTTTTCAATTATCTTGGTAAATGGTCTATTACAAAAGTGTGAACCTCTATCACTAATGATAGCCCTCGGAATGCCATAACGTGTAAATATATTCTTTTTAAGGAATCGTATGACAACTTTGGTATCATTAGTGGGAAGAGCTTCAGCTTCTACCCATTTCGAAACATAATCTACCATTACTAGAATAAATCTTTTTCCAAAAGATATAGGAAATGGTCCCATGAAATCTATACCCCAAACATCAAATAACTCACATTCTAAAATAGGTTGCATAGGCATTTCATGTTTTTTAGATACATTTCCCCATTTTTGACAAGATTCACGGGATTTGACATACTTATAAGCATCTCTATATAGCGTAGGCCAATAAAAACCACATTGTAAAACTTTAAAAGCAGTTTTCCAACCTCCATGATGACCTCCTGCCTCACGATCATGACAAAATGATAAAATACTTAAAATTTCATTATCGTGCACACACTTTCGATTATCCCATCCGAACATTTACGGAAAAGGTCCGGTTCCTCCCGGTAATAAAATTTTAAGTCATAAAAGAATTTCTTCTTCACGCCAAGTCCAATGAGACGGAATATAATCACGGGTTAAGTAATTAATGATATCTCCAAACCAGGGTGACATTTCCTTAGAAGGAATTCTATTCTTTAATAACTGCATGGTTGAAGGAGTATCTATTCTAAAAAGTTGTTCATCAGGAAATGAATCTTTAATTTCTATTCCCTTTTCTCTATCATTTTCCATTCTACTTAGATGATCTGCTACTACATTCTCACTTCCCTTTTTATCTTTAATTTCAATATCAAACTCCTGAAGTAAGAGAATCCATCTAAAAAGACGTGGTTTCGCATCTTTCTTACTCGTAAATACTTCAAAATTTGAATGGTACGTATAAATTATTACCTTAGAACCAACAATATACGATCTAAACTTATCTAAGGCAAAAATCACCAACAGTTCTTTTTCTCGTAGTTGTATAGTTCGGTTGATTTGCATTTAACGTATGAGATGCATACTAAATAGCTTTGAGAATTTTGTTATATCTTTGACCTAAAAGCGCTCCTACAGCTAAATCACTGGCATCACACATAATCTCAAATGGCAAATTCCAATCTGGTGCTACTAGCACCGGTGCAGTAGTCAATCTCGCTTTTAAGGTCCGAAAAGCTTCTTTACATTTACTATCGAAGTTAAAAGGTACTTCCTTTTCAAGCAAATGACTTAGAGGTTTCGCTATCTTTGAAAAATCTGCAATAAATCTCCTATAAAATCCTGCATGTCCAAGAAATCCTCTTAGAGTCCTTAGATTAACTGGTGGTGGTAATTTTTCAATTACTTCAACCTTGGCTTTATCAACTTCAATTCCTATTTCAGAGATTCGATGGCCTAGAACAATTCCTTCTGATACCATTAAATGACATTTTTCCCAGTTTAAAATTAAATTGGTATCCTCGCAGCGTTGCAACACTCTTTCTAAGTGCGATAAACATTTACCAAAAGAATCTCCGTAAACACTAAAGTCGTCCATAAAAATTTCCAAGAATTTCTCAACCATATCGGAAAATATAGCCATCATGCATCTTTGAAACGTAGCTGGAGCATTACATAAACCAAACGGCATTCTTTTATACGCAAAAGTTCCATAAGGACAAGTGAAAGTAGTTTTCTCCCTATCTCTGCTGCAATGAAAATCTGTAAATAACCTGAATAACCATCTAAGAAGCAGTAATATTTATGACCACTTAACCGTTCCAACATTTGAACTATGAATGGAAGTGGATGATGATCTTTCTTAGTATGATCATTTAGTTTCCTAAAATCAATGCACATTCGATAACCTGTAATTTCTCTTGTTGGAATCCATTCATTTCTATCATTTTCTTTCACCGTGAAACTTCCTTTCTTTGGTACCACTTGAGTTGGACTTACCCATTCACTATCGATATGGGAAAAATTATTCCCATCTCTAATAGCTTAATGACCTCTTTCTTAACAATTAAGCGCAAATTTGGGTTGAGGCGGCGTTGCGGTTGAATACAAGGCTTAGCATCTTCTTTCGAATTATCTTATGAACGCAAATCTCGGGGCTAATACCTCGAATATCAAGAAGCTTGTCCATCCAAAAGCTTTCTTATGCTTTTTCAACATTCTAAGTAATTGATCTTCTTGTTGCTCGTTAAAGTTGATGAAATAATAATCGGTAATAGATTATCAGTTTCAAGAAAAGCATATTTCGAGATTTAAAGGTAATGGTTTCAAGTCCGGGTTCTTTGGCGGATCTTCTATTGACGATTTAAGAGCGGGTCCTTCTAGTTCTAATTCCAAGTACTTATGTCATGGTGGTTTAAAGGTAAAACTTTTCGTATCTAAAGAAAGAATTATCTCTTTCATTTCAATGTCTTCCTCATCTTCTTTATAGATAGACGAGAGTTAAGCATTCTTCTAATCTGTCTTCAAAAGTTGGTAAGCGATTATCATAGACAGAATGAATATCTTCTATAAAAGAACATGATTCGATGATGCATGATTCATAGCTTTGAAAATATTGAAAGTAACTTCGTCTTCATTGACTCTTAAGATTAATTCTCCTTTCGAACATCGATTAAAGTTCTTCCGTAGCTAGAAATGGACGACCTAGAATAAGAGGCGCTCGAATAACCGTCTTCCATTTCCATAACTACAAAGTCTACTGGAAAATAGAATTTGTCTACTTTAACCAATATGTCCTTTATAATTCCTTTAGGGTACTTAATCGACCTATCTGCCATTTGCAGAGTCATTTCAGTCTTAGTAAGCTTTCCTATGCCTAACTTTCTATAATCCTCATAAGACATGAGATTTATACTTGCTCCTAGATCACATAAGACCTTCTTAAACAGAAATCCTCCAATTTCACACGGAATGGTAAAACTACCAGGATCTTTCAGTTTAGGTGGTAACTTATGCTGCAGAATTGCGGAACATTCTTCATTTAGGCATATATTCTCATATTCCTCTAATTTTTTCTTGTTTGACAGAATTTCTTTCAGAAATTTTCCATAGGCAGGTATATTAATCAGAGCTTCGATAACAGGGATATTAACTTGAATATGACGAAAAGTGTCAAGGAAACGAGCATACTTCTTATCAGTTTTTGCCTTTTTGATTTGATCTTTAGGAGGGTAAGGTAAAGATTCTAAATCTATGACCTTTGGCTCCTTTGTCAGTTTCTCTTTTCCTTTTTCCTTAAACCTTCGAGTATTACTCAGTCGCCATGTTTCAGGTTCTTGAATTTTTTCCTTTAAATTGTTCCCTGAATCAATCTCTACTTCAGATTCCTTCTTTTCTTCCTGTTTTTCATCCTTGTTTTCATTATTTTCCATTCTAACATGTTCCTTAAATAAAGTCCTTAAATCTTTATCCATGGGATCTTTCAGAATCTTAGGGATTTTTACCCAATTTTCCCTTTCACTTTCAGGTTCCGAACTTTTATTTCTTTTCAAGAAATTTTCTATAATTTCTTCTTCCTCATCTGTAAATTCAAGTTCATCTTTAGTTTTATCATTCTTACCATCTAAGTCATCTTCTACTTCATTATTCCCAAAGTTTTCAACTCCATTACTTCCTTCGAGCTTCCTACTTCTCGTAACTACAACATTTACCTCTCTTGGGTTTCTTTCGGTGTTACTTGGTAATCCTCCCGGGGGTCTGCTTTGTTATTACGTTCACCGCCCTACTCAAATGATCTTCCATATTCCTTAATGAGGCTTCTATCGTTCTCATCCTGGTATCATGTCCACTCATAGATGTTTTCATTGAACTCATGTCCTTAGTGATTGTACCAATAGAAGTCACCATCGTTTCTATATTTTTAGCTTGAGTAGATACTACACCCATCATATTTTCCATTAGTTTTTCCCATTTTTCAACTCCTTTCGCAGGTTGAGTAGAACTTTGAGTGACCGGTATACTTTGAGTGGTATGTTGAGGATAGGATCTAGGTAATGATTGTAAATTCGATTAGACGTGTTTTCTTGATAAACTTGATTATTATTCAAGTTCCTATATGGAAGCTCGGATATGGCGGTTGTCCTTGCGTGCTAGGGTTTTCAGACCATCGATAAGTAGGGTGATCTCTTCTAATAGCATTGAACGAGTTTGAGTAAGCATTGTTTAAATTTCTATGCTGCTGAAGAAAACTCACCTCCTCTCTTGAGCATCCTGTCGGTTCTTCAATCCCTAGTGGTATTTTATCCGATTTGAGTATTCGGTTGGTGCACTATTTTCGAACTTTGGTTCTTATCTCGTTGTAATCCATCAAATTTCCTACTCAAATTTTCTAAATGTGCTAGAACTTCCGTATTAGACGTACATTCTCCCGCAAAAGCTACTTTTCCGGTGCTAGAACCGGTTTCCCACATTACGTTATTTTTGGAAATCTTTTCGATGGCATCGTAAACTAATTGAGCCTCACTCATCATTAAAGAACCACCACATGCATGGTCTACATCAGCACGTGAATCTTTTCTTAATTTACGACAGACAAGTTGAATTTGCATGTCTAAGGAATAACCATGGTCGGGACACGCTCTTAGCAATTTTTTAAATCTTTCCCACGCATTCCCAAGCGTTTCTTCAGATCCTTGTCTAAAATTAGCAACCTCGACTTTTAATTCCAAATTCCGTCCAGGAGTGAAGTATTGTTTCAGAAATTCAGTTTGAATCTCCTCCCAACTTGTAAGTGAATGATGAGGAAGAGACATAAACCAATCTCGGGCTCGTCCTTTTAGAGAAAAAGGAAACATAGTCATCCTTGTTAATTCCTTGTGAGCACCTTGACTTTTGGTTGTATTGCACGAGTTCTTCAAAAAGATAGAGATGATGATGCGGATCTTCATCATCTTCTCCTAGGAATTGGGCTCTTGCGTCAATTAAACCAAAAAGATGAGATTTAATCTCGAAATTATTCGCTCCTTCATTAGGTAAAAGTATGGGATTATTAGTCGATTTCTTCTTATGGTTTGGTCACGAGATAGGCCTTGGGTTTACCGGGTTGTTACGATTATTCGGTTCCGATTCGATTATTTCTATTATTATTATTATTTTGATTATTAAGGTTAACGGGGTTTTGTCCATGCCCTAGAGCATGTTCCGGCCCTTGTTCGGGTGTTTCATCACCGATTTCGACCATTCTCGTATTTCGTTTGAAGATGATTCGTCGGGATTTCCCCGACTAGTATGACCACGTTTTCTCTACTCTTAACTCGCCTTTCGTAAGTGTTTATGTCGGGCTTATAAGGAGTGAGTGGGGCCTTACCACTTCGGTCATCAACTAACGAAAATAGAAAATAACACTAAATTGATAGTAGTAAAAAAAAATTTGGTAACTTACCTTTAAGGTAAGTACCAACGAAAATAAAATTAGAAATGAGATAAGAAAAGTGTTGACTTATTCTCGAGAATTTTGAGCTAATATAAGTAGTAACCATAGACAAAAAAAAGAAATTAGCGTCGTTCCCCGGCAACGGCGCCGTAAAAGCTGACGTGGCCTTTTCTAGTGCTAATACCAGTCCTTAACCGACAGTGTATCGGGTCAAACTGTAGTGCTAGTATGGTGAGTCAGAGTATCGTATCCTCAGGGAACTTTGTAATTCTTCTAAGTGTGGTTAAACACCAAAGAGCTTTTATTAACTCGATCTAAGTCGCAGTTTTATAGCACAGATAACTACTATTTTACTTAACATAAAATAAATGCGTAAATTAAAATTTATTCTAATATAATATATATAGATATATAAATATATATAGATGTGCATAAGTTGCAAAGTATATATATAGATATAAATATATAGATGCCAAATATATTATTAGAGAACTAGCCAAAGTTTATATAATTGATTTATACGATCTTTTCAGTGAATGGAATGTGCTCGATCTTTAGGTTCAATTGAGTAAATGAAACGGTGCACTCCTGAGGTTAACAATTCCTCCTCACATTAGCGTGTGAAATTGTCATATGTCCATTGTCATCGGTCCAAAGTCCACAAGCTGTTACGGTTTTTACGAACGGGTCCCGAGTACGATTCTACCTTTGAATAAAAAGGAGTCATTCCGTTCGTCAAACGGTCAATTTTATTTAAAGGCTCCGGTTGTCAAGGCCGGGCGATTCAACTTTCCGGTTTAAGTTTCAATTAAACTCGATGAATTTAACATTATTACGATCTTGAGTACAAATTTTAATAAGATTCATCTTTTTAGGACAAATCGCCCCCGGGTAGGAAAGCGGGTTCCGTTGTCACGTTTTCACTCGGCCAATTTTACCCTCCGGTTTTTCTATTAACGAGTTCATAACTTAATTACGAGGTGTCAATTCATAATTAGATTATGAATTCTTTCAAGTCAAACTTTATCAATAGGAAAAGATTCAATTAACTCAATTTTATTCAATTTTACTTAGACAACGACATTCCTTTACCGAAAAGATCGAAATAAAACGATTACATAACTTTGGCTAGTTATTAGATTTAGCCTACTAACATTATACGAAAAGATAAAAAGACAAAACAAACATAAATACTTTAGGAATTTTACCCGATTACAACGATTGAATCGAAAATTTGTATTCTTCCGGATGCTACAACAACTTCAACAACATTGATCTTCGATAATTTCTTGAGCATTATAACGTTACTACTTTATTTATGGCATAAGGCCTATATATATACATACTACTACTACTAAAGAGAGGTGAAGAAAATATATTTGGTACCCCCTTTATGTGCACCTGCAAGTCGCTCTATTTATAGGCATATTTTCCCAAGCCGGATCGATCCGAGAAAGGGCCGGATCGATCCGGGAATAAAAATCTTATCCCAGGATTATTCTCTGCGGGGCCACATGCTGGGTAATCATGATGTTTCCTCGGATCGATCCGAAGTAAATCCGGATCGATCCGGATAGATTTTTTCCAATCTTAATCCGAAACTTGATAAAATCATAACTTGAGCTCGGATCTCCAAATGACATAATTCAAGATGCGTTGGAAAGCTCTTGAGGAGATCTATAACTTCCATGAAGACTTCTTTTTCAGAAAATGCCTTTTTGATGGGCCATTTGTTCGTCGAAAATATAACTTGATACGGCGTCACGAACCATTGATCCACTTGAACTTTAAATCTCGTGGCACTTCCTTTATTCCTTCAAAAGATATGATTTTACTCCAAAAAGTGTCATCACTCGGGGTCTTGGTTTACCTAAGGTCTGTAAAATACCAAAAATACCCACGTGAATCTGACACGACACTCCGGTTATTAACCCGGTACAAAATTTATAACTTTTTATCATTTTTACTAGATTTTTATAGTATTTAGATTTATTCATAGCTATTAATATTTTATAAGATTATCTGTTATAATTACTTATATTTTATATAAAAATAGTCGATAACGTATATAAAACATCGTAATTTTTATCATATAAATGTTACACATCAATATGCCCTTCGTGCGATTCGATTTTAAAGCAACGAACAACGAGGCTGAGTATGAAGTTATGATAACTGGTCTGAAACTTGCTCTGAAGTTGGGTGTCGAGGAATATGGACTACAACCTACTGAGCACTGGACAATTTTGTGACATGGGTTACAAGGTCACTTTTGACAAAAACACTTGTACTGTCATTAGTGAGAGAGGTGATCAAGTTGTGCTGGCTGGAAGAAGACAACAAAACATGTATGTTGTGGATTGGTCTACTGCTGTTCCATAAACATGCCTGATTGTGCATACAAAGTCAGAACTTAATTGGTTATGGCATAAGAAGTTGAATCATCTAAATTTTGATGATATATATCGGTTGGTGAAGAAGAAAGGCGGTGATTGGTTTACCCGAGATCACATTCAGGAAGGATGCTATATGTGATGCATGTCAGCAAGGTAAACAGACAGAGTCAAGCTTTAAGTCAAAAACTAAACAATCAACAAAAAGAGTTTTGGAGCTGATGCACATGGATCTTTTTGTACCAGTAACACCAACAAGTGTAACAAGAAAGAAGTACACCTTAGTGGTTGTGGATGATTATTCAAGGTACACTTGGGTGATATTCATGAACAAGAAAAGTGAGACACTTCAAAAGATGCTTGAACTTTTGAAGAGATTGCAAAATGAGAAAATTTTGACAGTAGTAAAAATCAGATCAGACGAGGGTACTGAATTTCTCAATAAAGTTATAAGAGAATATTGTGAACGAATGGTGTACTACATCAACTTGCCGTCTTTCTTTGGTACACCTCAAAGCAAAATGGGGTTCTTTGAAAGAAGAAATAGAACTCTAAAAGAAGCGGGAAGAACTATGATTTGTGAAGCATTGCTACCGAAAGATATTGGGAAAGCAAGTCAATACAATAGCATGCTATACACAAAACAGAACATCAGTGAACAAGAAGCTGCTGAAGACACCTTATGAGATTTGGAATGGATGAAAACCTAATATATCCTATTTCCATCCCTTTGGAAGCAAATGTTTTATCTTGAATCATAAGGAACAATTGAAGACATTCCAACCAAAATCAGATGAAGGAATTTTCTTGGGATATTCTGCAGTTAGCAAGGCATTCAGGGTACTGAACAAAAGGACACTGAAACATGAAGAAACAATACATGTTGTATTTGATGAACCTAAGTTCACTGGAATGGAAGATGAAGCTTCAGAACCTGCTGAGAATCAACAAGTCACTGATCCAGAATGTGTTGAAGTTTTGGAAAGATTCAATGACTTAAAGGTTTTTGATTACGCCCCCGCCGAACACCCTACCGGTAACACTACCGATGCAACAACCGAGGCGGTTCAAGGATCTGTCGAACCCCCGTTGAAGAAACAACATACCCTCCTGAAGATGAGGTTCCTGAGAATCAATTCAACCAGAATCCTCAATGGTTAAGGGATCACCCTGCTGAGCAAGTCATTGGCAACATACAGCAAGGTGTGAGGACTAGAAGACAATTAGAAGCAATGTTTACATATTTTCTATATCAAATGGAACCTAAAGTTGTTGAAGAAGCAATTTCAGATCCAGATTGGATAATTCCTATGCAAGAAGAATTCAATGAATTTGAAAGAAATCAAGTTTGGACACTAGTGGAAAGGCCTAATCATGCAAATATAATTGGTACAAAATGGGTATACAGAAACAAACTTGATGAATCTGGTACCATTGTGAAGAATAAGGCCAGACTAGTAGCAAAAGGATATTCTCAAGCAGAAGGAATAGATTTTGATGAGACATATGCCCCTGTTGCAAGATTGGAAGCTCTCAGATTATTCCTGGCACATGCTGCTTATAAAAACTTTAAAGTATTTCAGATGGATGTCAAAAGTGCATTCTTGAATGGCATTCTATTAGAGGAGGTGTATGTTCAGCAACCTCTTGGATTTGAAGTTAAAGATCAAGAAGATAAAGTGTATAAGCTCAACAAAGCACTTTATGGTCTGAAACAAGCACCAAGAGTATGGTATGAGACTCTATCTCAATTCTTGGTGGACAATGGTTTTACAAAAGTCACCATTGACAAGACTCTTTTCAGAATCAATGAAGGGTACAGCACCCTACTGGTACAAATTTATGTTGATGACATAATTTTTGGTTCTGAAAATGAATTGCTATGTGAGAAGTTTTCAAATCTAATGAAGAGTAAATTCCAAATGAGTATGATGGGAGAAATGAACTACTTTTTAGGATTTCAAGTCAAACAAATGAAAGATGGAATCTTCATTCATCAAACCAAGTATACCAAGGAGTAACTGAAGAAATTTGGTATGGAAAACAGCACCAAAGTATCAACTCCTATGAGCACAAATATTAGATTGGATGAAGACAAAGAAGGTAAAGATGTTGATCAGACCTTATACAGAAGGATGATAGGCAGTCTGCCGTACCTTACTGCCAGCAGACCTGATATATCCTTTGCTGTAGGTGTTTGTGCAAGATTTCAATCAAAACCTAAAGAAAGTCATTTAGGTGCAGTCAAAAGAGTTCTCAAGTACCTAAAAGAGACTTTGGGAGTAGGGATAGAGTATTCAAAAAATGGAAGTTTCAAGGTGTTTGGATGGTTTTGCATCATTAAACAAAAACAATTTATAAACCCTAACCTATATGCAAAACTAACTCCTAACCGGCCGAATACCGGGTAATTGCTAGTAAAGCGGGATAAGTAAGGGGTCGATCCACGGGGAATTGGGTTGTTGAATCTAGTTTTATTAATTCCTTTCAATTGTTACTTATGAAAACAAATAAACGAAAGAACAAACATATAAACACATAGAACGAGATAAAATAAATCTAAGCTATAACAACTAAGAAAAACATAGAAGAAAGATACATGGAATCAACCAATATACAAACCAAGTGATTTCAATCCAAGTTCATCTCATGATTTTAATTCGATATTGTGGTTTCACCTTTACACGAGATACAAAATCCTAATCTCTTAGTGAATCCGTTTCTCAAGCTATGAACTCCTAATCTCTTAGTGAATTCAATTATCGATCTCTCCTCTCTCGAATGTTGAGACCAATTTCCATACAAAACGAAGGTGTAGATTCAAGTTAACTGTCGTATTTTAGAATCTAGCAACCTAGATAATTAACCAATTAATTTGTCACGAATTAACGATTAAGGATCCTATCTTTCTATGGTGATCTAACCTAACAACGATTCTCATCTACGTTAGACAACAATTAGCAACCAATCTCTCGATCTAGTCACACAATAGCATCATAAATCATAGAAAGATACAAAACAAATCAAAGATCACGAAAATAAACAAAGGATGAAATAAATTAAAAGATAAACTCACATAGTTTGGTACAATGGATGATCTCCATGAATCAACAAACGAAAATAAAACATCCTAATCTAACCCGGATCACCCGAGCACAAGGCTCGGGTGACCGGCCTTGGAACCCTCAGAAGTGCGGCTGCTGAGTAGTATTTGGTGTATGAAGAATTTTTTGATATCTTTTAGGGTTGGGGCGCAGTTGCTTTTATAGAGTTTTAAGTCGGCCAGGCCGGCTAAGTCGGCGGACGGACACCCGTCCGAAACACCTGGACGCCCGTCCAACTGCTTTAGACGCTAGGGCAGACGCTCGTCCATACAACGTCCAAACTCTCTGTTCTGATTTCTTCTCCTGGACGCCAGTTTGATTTAATGGACGCCCGTCCATAGTGGACGGGACATGAACGAACGTCCATCATGCACCGGAAGGCGATTTCTTCATCTTTATCCTTTCCTTCTCATCCCTATCTCTTCTCTTCATCGAGAAAATCCGAATGCAGCCTCTTCTAATCCTCTTTTAGCTCGAGAACATGTATCTAAAAGATAATAAAACATACCAAAGCGTAACATAACTCCAAAATAATATAAAATCACAATTTAAGCACATAATTCGTTACGTTTTGCAATTTAACTATTGAAAACACCACTTGCTCAATATTTCAATTATAAAGCTCGATTTCTATGAAAAACATCCACATATGGGGAAATTGATATAAAACATATCGTTAAAAACACTATAAATTCACCCTAAACACAAGGTTATATCCTACTCGGATTGATTATGCTTGGATGCAAGATTGATAGAAAAAGCACCACAGAACCCGTCGTTAATGGGAAATAGATTTGGTTTCCTAGTTTAGCAAGAAACAGAATTTTATATCAACTTCCACCGGTGAAGCCGTGTACATTCCGCCGGAAGTTCTTTGTGCACAAATCGTGGTTAAGACAACAATTAAGGGATTATGGAATTGAAGAAAGAGAAATTCCAATCATGTGTGACAACACAAGAGCAAATGCAATCACAAATCTTGTTTTACACCGAAGAACCAAGCATATTGATGTGAGACATCATTTTATAAGAGATCATGTTGAAAAGAAAGATGTGGTGGTTCGTATATCCCTACCGAAGATCAACTTGCGATATTTTCACCAAACCACCGGATAGTGAAAGATTTGCTAAACTAAGGACCGAACTTGGAATTATAAGAGTTGAGTGATACATCTATTATCGACAATGTCTCGGAATTCACCAAGGGGATTAGTATTTGCTATGTTGGGTGAGCTCACTTAGCAGATTAGTCATTGGTATCAACAATTCCATGTACTTATGGTTGAACAATTGAGCAAATGAAGTTGCCAAGGGGATTGGTCTTTGTCATGTTGGGTGAGCTCACTTGACAAATCGGTCATTGGTATTAAACTTCATATTGTATTATCAATTGGACAATACAAAAGGAATTATACATCAGCAGAGTAACTCTATCAGCAGGCTGCTGAAACATCTTTATCAGCAGGCTGTGGACCAAGGCTGCTGATGAAAAGGCTGCTGAAGGAAATGTTACACAGTCAAACTTACAAAAGTCAAAGAGCAAATGGCGGGATATTTATTCTATCCTTATAACCGTAGTTACACGATCTGACGGTTACAAAACGTTATGGAAAAGTAATGGGCCACGTGTCAAGACAGTATTCACTCAGATTTAATCGTGGTTAATACCACTGTACGTGCTCTGACAGTTACAACTACATCTATCTATATATACAGACCTATACACAAAGACTACTTTCAAAAACTCAGATTGATTTTCTCTGCGTATACACTGTGTGAACACAGATTTGAGAACTATCTTCTTCATCTTTTTCTTAAAACAATGGAAAAGAAGGATGAGGTTCATACTGGAACCAGTCAGAGTGTAAGAGGATATGTTACCGATCGTAACTCCACCGAGTTAGCCATTAATATTGGACGAAGAATCGACGGTTTCTTTGGGCTAGAAGGTGTTATAAACGAGAAGATTGGAACGAATCTCTTATGTCAATGTGTTGGAATTCTGGAGAAACATTGTCATACATGAAGGTAGAGAGGCCTTCACTACAACTGTTAATGGAAGAGAGATTGAAATATCTTCAGACCTACTGAGGCAGGTATTTAAATTTGCACCTGGAAACAATGCACCCACCAATCCAGAAGCAATGAATATACCAAGAATGAGGTTTGTGGATTCAATAAAGATAGATGATTCAATTGCTTCAAATCTGGGCATTAATGTGAAGTATATTGGTTATGAGTACAACCCTTTGAGCAAATTGATTGCCAAAACCATTTTGGGATTTGTTGGAAGCCTAGATACGCTTCTGGACCAAAAATAGACCTGCTGATCATCATCTGCAGAAGTATGAAGTTTGATTGGGCTGGATTCTTCATACACTACATGAAGAAACTGTGTATTAAAGATAGAGATGGTACAAGGAAGTCCAAGGTCAAGCCTTTAGGTCCAATGATTCAAACCCTGCTGAATCATTTTCAGATACCAGATGTTTTATCTGAAAAGATTAACAAATCCAGATTCAAGCCAGAAGTTGCTACTCCTATCCCTGGTCTGGATGATGATGAAGATGTAGGTGATGAGGCTACTGAAAGTGATGGTGATGGTGGAAATGATGATGGTGGTGGTGAGCAGGTTAAGAAATTTGTTAAGCCTGCTGCACCTAAGAAGGTTACTGAAAAGAGAAAGGTTGTTGATACAAGGAAAATCATAGAAATGTAAAGCCTAGGAAGACAAAGAAGCAGTCAGTTGAAGTTATTGACATAACTGAAATCACAAGGAAGAGGAAAGCTGCTGAAGTTGAAGAAGAGAAACTTTCCAAAAGAATGAAAGAGATTGCCAAGAAAAGGAAACATGGCAAAGGAAAGCAATTGAAAACATTGGAGGCTCAAAGGCAACAGGAAGAAGAAGAAGAAGAAGGAGAGGCTATTGAGGCTGAGCCCTTAACAATTATCAAGCCTACTGAGGATGTAGAGGTTGTTATTGAGCAACCCTTTCTTCGGAGAATCACGACGGACTACTCACCACGAGCTCTTGTAGAAGCTACCGAATCCTCCCCGCAAAGGGTGCCGAGCCTACCGAATCCGCACAAGTTGTTGTTGAGAAACTTGTAGAAGAACCACAGCAAACTACTGAGTCTACACCTGCTGTGGAAGTTGAAACATTGGTACAAGACCCTGCAAGTTCTGCAATAGTTCAGGGGGAAGAGCAATCTGTTGCTAACCCCGCTGATGAGCATATAAGTCAGGGGGAACCAAGTGTAGTACAGATGGAGGTAGTAGGGACTAACATACAACCTGAGCAACCTGCTGACCTAGAGGCATCTATGGAAGAAACTCTAAATTTACTTGTTGAGACCTTTGGAGGTCAGCAAGGTCCTGAAATAGCTCCCAGAAAGCAAACCATGCCATTTGAAAGGAAAGAGAAGATGAAAAAGGAGGTATATGTTGATCCTAAACTTCTACTGGTGGCAGACTACTTTCAATGGAAATTTGGGT
Organism: Gentiana straminea; assembly: GCA_036785695.1. NCBI lineage: Eukaryota > Viridiplantae > Streptophyta > Magnoliopsida > Gentianales > Gentianaceae > Gentiana > Gentiana straminea. The sequence goes on from JAVUPR010000142.1 coordinate 2,735,971, forward strand.
TCTATAAGAGACAAAATCCAGCTGCAGAACCAATGACAGATTTTGAAGAATGGGATTTTGAGAAGTTGGGAGTGGAAAATTTGCTAGATCTGGTTGATACCTCTTTATTGCATTCAAGGCGATGGATTTGTTTGATGAACAACGAAGGAAGAGGGTATCAAGTTCGAGACCCTAAAGATGAATCGACGGTGATGATTCATCATCGATTCTCAGTGATGACTTCCCTTCTGGTCAGGGGAGGAAGCGGTGGGACCGCCTTATTGAATGAACAAAGTATGCAACGCCCGCGATCTTTGGTAGGTCCGCGAGGGCCACAGACCGAACAAATGGATGAGGATATGGAAAATCTCGCCATGGATGATCCGGAGGCACAAATCAATGAGGGAATATCTATTGGTGCAAACGGGATGGTTGGTGAGATAGACACTTTGTTTTCGTTGAACCCGTTGAGCATACCGATGATCGGACCGTGGATTCAGATGAAGAGAGGGTTACTGATCTTAGTGAGCCTAATGTCAGTTCTGAGGATTCAATTCAATATCAAGACTGGATTGACACTGAGGACACTCTAACCAAGGCTGCAAATTTTCTAAGAATGATTTCTGATTTTAAGGAATTTAAAAAAGAAAATATGGATGTATTCCCAGTACAGGTTGTTGTGGCACAAACAACACCTGATCAAAGGCAGGAATAGGTGGTACATGTTGCTAAGGTACAAACAACACCTGGACAAAGGTTGGAACGGGGAGGTACGGAGTTGCCGAGGTACAAACAACACCTGGACATAGGTTGGAACCTTCTATGGGTTTGGAGGAAACCCCGTTGTTGTTGTTGAACGAAGCTACGTAGTAGAGCCTACGGAGACAAGACCTTTGTAGGGAAAGATGGTCGCAGACCGCTAACGTTATTGATGAGGATGAGCGTACGCCGGACTATGACTACGGTGATGAGGAGTTTCAAGTGCTCGAGGAAGAACCTATTGATGATGAACCTCAACGGGCATTTGTACCGTTTTTAAAGAGCACTCGCTCTTGATCCTATTCGGAGGAATTCCAAGGACCTAACCCTGTTGGAAGGGATATGAGCTTTGCCATGGTTATCAGCAGACAGAGGCAACAATACAATGTAGAAGAGCCTGCTGATGGAGGAATGGCTGGTGGGGTACCAGCACATGTTTCGGATGAGTTGAGGACTGTCAGAAATGACATTGCAAATTTAAGAACTCAACTTGACAAGCAAGAGCAGAGATTTGAAGATTTAATGAACTTAGTGGAGAATAGAGGAAGAACCACTGAAACTGTTGCTTCCAATATAACCTCCACTCAGTATGCTCTTGCTGATCTTGCTCTGGATGTAAAGGGGATAAAGCAAGGAAATACACTGAAGGACAAGTTTCTGAAAGAACAATTTACATCCATTCACCAGAAACTTGATAAGCTTGCTGAGACACCTAAGCTTGCCGTGGTGAATCTCTTTGGAACACCGCAACCTGCCGTACTAGATCCTAAAATTACTGAGAGGATAACTCTGTTGGATCAAACATTTCAAGGAAGGATCACAACTGTTGACACTAGGACTGAAATTATGCAGGGTCAACTGAACAACCTAGTGCTTACACAGGAGAGTGTACATGGCTTGCTGTCCCATTTTGTTGATAATGTCAATAAGGGGAAAGAGAGACAAACAGCAGTAGCAAAAGGGGCTGCCAGAATCTTTGCTAAGAAAAGATGGGAAGAGGACACTAATGCTTTTAGGGAGCCTACACCTGGCAGACTTCCACTCACTGATGATCTTCTCAAAGAATATAAAAAGGTTTACCATAATAAAATGAGACCCTATCATGACAAAGGCTTTCATGAAGGTTTAAACTCCTTTTTGGGCTTAAAGTTTTGGGAAGCAAAGGTTAAAGCCATAAGAGCTTCACACAGAGGTGGAAGAGGTGGTAGATGTGGAAGAAGTTTACCTTCTACCAATGCAAAGGAGCCACTTAATGAGTTTAAAGAAGTATACATGCGTTTAGGCTTTAGAGTACATCAGATCAACCTTACTCTACCTGAAGCATGACATTGGTGGAAAGAAGTGAATCCTCATATTGATTTCTCTCTGATTGAAAATGAATGGATGAGAGAAATGATTAGAGAGATAAGAGCCTATCAAGAGCAAGCAGAAAAGGCAAGGGAAGAAAGAGAAAGAAGACAGTAGATCAGCATACTTTATCTGTTTTATCATTTGCTGTATATAGACTGTAATACCTTTGAACAATTGATTATAATGAGATATGACTACATTTGTTCTGTTTTTGTTTTTAACCTTTTTGCTTTGCTGTAAGGAGGGTATTGGCATCATCACCAAAAAGAGGTAAATTGTTGGACTTATTTTTGAGTTTTAGTGATGAGTGCCAGACTAGCTGTTATAGAGCAAAGGCAAAAAGATGTCTAGATCAAATGTATAGGTTTATTAGAGTTTGATCTTGTATAGGTTTGATCAAACAAGCACTGTAAAAGGTCAGCTGACTTATCTACATCAGTAGGGTATCTAGGTCAGTAGACTAGTCAGGAACCTGCTAAAGACTGAAGGCTGAGGGCTCAAACTCAGTTATTGAAGGCTAAGGGATCAAACTTAGTAATTAAAGTCAAGGATATGGAACCAGAATTTAGGGAAGTCTGTGATGACCTAAACTGATTACATATACCTTGTGTTCAAGGTCTAAGTTCCATAAGTTATGTGATGATTGGAACTTAGTTATATGCAAAAAGGTGTAATCTAACTTCATAAATAAAAGTTAGATAAAAGACAGTAAGCTGAAGTGTTTTTAAACACGGCAAAATAAGGATCAGTTTATAGATGTGTATATCAGCAGACTTATGTTCTCAGGAACCTGCTGGACATATATTTCGATTTAATCAAAGGCTACATTGGAAGATTACAAAGAAAGGGACAACTAACAACCTCTGATTTATCAAACAAATCAATGGTTAAGATCAAATGGACGTTGGAAAGATTCAGACCTTTATCCAATGGATACAAGTCAAAGGGTGGACGGACGTAAAGCTTGTCAAAAAGGAATACGACGAGTGTCGGTCCTAAGAACGATCGAGAAAAAGCAAGTCAAGATGGAGACAAATCGAAACGGCTATTTTTGAATTTCAAACATATGTCACAAGGATTCCTACCTATAAATAGAGGACTCAATTCGGATACAAGTGGTGAACATTTTTGATAAAAATAAAGGATCGTCATGAGCAATCGAATTAAATCAAGAAAAACACACTGCTCGACCTGCGAGCATAAAGCTGCGATCAGAAAACTTCTTCATGTGTAATCGAATTCAAATTTGCATCAAGTTTACACACTTGAAGACATCAAGCCGCCGATCATATCATCCGATCAAGGCGTGAAAATTTGAATCACTTACTTGATTCAATCTTTCTTTTACAAGAAATCTGCGAAGACAGTGAAGCATCTTTGGGTGTGAAAAGGCTGTTGGTTGTGGTGGAGAGTGGTGAAGAGGCAATCCTACCCTTCAAGGACCGAGTGGAAGACTTTGGAGCGACAATCCTACTGTTCCAAGTGTTCGGTTTGTGAAGCCATAGTTATTGGTGAAGGACAAGCAACTTAGGGATTTTTGTAACGGCTACATCAAAGATCTCACAGTGAATTACCTCCAACATCACGGGAGAAGAGTGGACGACGGGATTACACCACCTGGAACCACTATAAAATCGCCTACTTACTTTACGCATTTATATTACGCACTCGGTTTATCTAACACATCAATCTACTGAATCTAGCAACTGAATTCACACACATACACTATTGAGTATCTAATACTTGGTATCATATTTAACAACAAGTAATAAGGCTTAATTTTTGATATATTTCCATTTGCACAAATTCGGTAAACTCAACGATCGACGGACTGCGAGTGTCGACGGACTGCGAAGTATCGGCCGAGTCTTGAAGTTGTCTTTGAGTTTGTTAACTCCAAAAGTTTTAAGTGTTAAGTTTATTCACCCCCCTCTAAACTTAACCAAAGCCTTTTCAAGGGACCAACACACTAAACAAATCGCGGTCCCACGGTACCTCCACAATTACATATACTCCTTTCAATTTATTTACCATGTATGCAAACTGCAACCTAAGTTAAAACATCATGACAACCACAGTTGCAAGGTTATTGTGGAACTTGAAGACATTACTGGAAATATAACAACAACACTGTTATACAAATGTGCAGAAAAACTCTTAGAATGAACAGCTAACGAGTTGCACGAAATGGATCCCCACGTAAGCAATTATGTGCCCAACTATTATGCCTTTCTAATAAAGGTGGGCATGTTAATGACTACTCTTACACAAATATTGAAGAGAATGAACAATCTGCTGGCCAAGACTGACAAGGGGCTGAGGTCAAAAAAATTAATCGTGGAAATTATGGCCTCAAACAGAAAATACACGGACAAGAAAATGAGGTACACAATTCAAGAGTGGATAGAAGCAGGGATTGATCCAACATCGACATCTGAGAAAAATGACAACAGGAAAGCATTTAGGGGCACTCCAGGTAACAAATCCATCATTTTAATATGATAAATGACAATGACATGCTGCATTGTCCTTGCTTTTTATAGACAAAGAAGAGGGAAACAAAGTAAGGACAATGTTTCAAGAAACACCCGAGCCTGACTGCTCTATGAAGGACAAAAGACCATGCGATGCCATAGAGTCCAGTCCAATGAAGAAGGTGAAGCTGGAATTCCCTGAAAAGGCATGACCAATGCAACAGCGTAATTCATGATAGACTTGCCAGCCCAATGATAAACTTTTTCTACATAACCGCAGCCTTAAGTATGTCTTACCCCACCTCTATTTTTCAATATGGATAAGTATCATGCCATTCAATGGCACCTTGTAAATTAAGCGACTCAAACCGACAACAAGCGCACCATGGCTAGCTCCATTTTGTACAACTTTAGGTCGGTGATATATATATATATATATATATATATATATATATATATATATATATATATATATATATATATATATATATATATATATATATATATATATATAAGTATAATGGATGAATATGTAGGTCAATAAGGTTTAGGGGTCTAAATTAACTTCATCAAGGTGAAGAAAGTATGCTTTGAGGTTTTTGGTTCTAAAATTACTTCAGCATGGAGGAAGAAAGGCTGCATAGGTATGTAATGACTTATATAAAGACTTTTGGCGTGTACATTAAAGCTAAAACAATCAGCTTAGCAACCAACTTGTATTTCATTTCGTCACCTACGTAACATAATTAAAACGGACTTTTTACATACATTGCATCCCAAAAAAACCGGCCTAACGGACAACCTCGCAATATTTAACAAAGACAGGCCCACCGTGCATCGCACGGTACGCCTACCTAGTGTGTGTGTGTATATATATATATATATATATATATATATATATATATATAGTGGAGAACGTGGTGAGTGATAGAAGATAAAATTATTAGAGATATGTTTGGAGATAAAATCATTAGGGATATTGTAGATAAATATTTGTTTTTGGTTAGGATTTGAATTGATTGCGATATATCTTTAGGATTCTGTTATGATTTATTTTAAATTAAGATTTATGCTATTCATCTCCTATATAAAGGAGACCAATGTATTATTTTCCATCAATAAAAAAGAAATAAACACCAGTTTATTGTTTTACGTTTCCGCCTACGTATTCTGATTTTCTTCATGGTATCGAACCAGGAGGCGAGGGTTCATATGCCTTAACATTGGTGAACCGTCGCTCGATCCATCTTCCGCTTCTTAAAATCTCTTTTTTGACTCGTCCACTATCAGCAAATTCTTTACAATTTACATAAACCAATTCTATCCACCTGCAAATATATACCTAACCAATACCATCCATTCATTCAAAAACCATCCATACACCTTTGCATCCCAATTTCCTTCTTCGCTAATTTGGAAAAACAATATATATATCCTTCCAATTGGTGTTAATTTTTCTTCAATGTTTTTTGGACTATTCGTCTAGATTAAAATAAAACAATTTTAATATCTTATACCCAGCCCAATCCTTCTGATAGCAACCCCTTACATCGTCATGCATCTGACCAAACCTCACAACAACATCAACACAATCGGCCACACCTATGCTTTTTAATATAATTTTTAATTTTGTTTTTGAAGTTCATACACACACACATATATATATATATATATATATATATATATATATATATATATATATATATATATATATATATATATATATATATATATATATATATAAACAGTCATACATATAGTCTCATTTTTTTTCAAATGGAATCTATTCGGTCATATCTTTTCTGTTGGCTTCTATTCAATACTTTTTTTTTCAGATCGAAAGGCAGGTAATCCATCAATCAATCATAATTGGTGGTCAATATCATAGTCAATCTTCAATTAGAATCAATACAACACACTCATGGACTCCGGAAGTGCAAAAAATGACATCCGCCGGAGTGGAGATGCCCTCCACAAAATCACAACTAATGGACTTTGGAAGACCGAATTGAAAAAGCCTCCGGAGCGGAGATGCCCTCCACAAAATCAGAAAATCACAACTAATGGATTTCGGAAGAGCCGAAAAGGCCGCTGGAGTGCAGATGCCCTCCACAAAATCACAACTAATGAACTCTGGAAGAAGAACCGGGATGGAGATGCCCTCCAAAATACAACAACTAATGGACTCCGGAAGAACAACCGGGGTGAAGATGCCCTCCAAAACACAACAAATAATGGACTCCGGATAACCCTCCGGGGTGGAGATGCCCTCCAAAACACAACAAATAATGGACTCCGGGAAAGCCTCCGGGGTAGAGATGCCCTCCAAAATATGTAAAGACAAACTCGGCCTCCAAACCCGGCCTTGTTTGAGGGAGGATGATAGAAGATAAAATTATTAGAGATATTGTAGATAAATAATTGTTTTTGGTTAGGATTTGAATTGATTGCAATATATCTTTCGGATTCTGTTATGATTTATTTTAAATTAAGATTTATGCTATTAATCTCCTATATAAAGGAGACCACTGTATTATTTTCCATCAATAAAAAAAAACACCAGTTTATTGTTTTACCTTTCTGCCTACGTATTCTGATTTTCTTCAGTGAGTGTGTGAGTGGTAACTTCCCTGCAGCATTTTTTTTAAAAGAATAATTATGATGTGAGGGGTATTATTGTCTAAATATGATAGTGTCCTTTTCGTTAATTTTATAAATGTTTTTGTCCTTTTCAATAATCTCCCTCTTTTTTTTGCCAGGGACTACCGACTTGTTAATCCATTTAAACCAACCCCGGTGTCACCAAACTCAATATAAATTTTAATTGATGAAAAAGTAACATATGAACACAATCACTCTGGATGTGACATGTGGTTATTGAGTATCATAAAATTTGATGTTATGGTATATATATATATATATATATATATATATATATATATATATATATCCAAAAACCCGTGCTATGCACGGAAAATAGTGAATCGATTATAATTTATAAGATTTTAAATAAATACTCATGCATATGTGCCGGGGTAATATGGGTTACTTAAATAACTTTCCTACAAAAATTGCACTATAAAATCTCTCATAAGAGCGTTGCACAATAGAAAGAGAAAAAAATTATGCCCCATTAAATAACTTTTCTACAAACTTTGCACCATAAAAACGTACTCTCATTAGAGTATCTTATTTTAAGATTAGTTTAATATATATCTTTGGTTTATAAATATGATTTTCATTAAAAAGACTTTTCTTGTAACTCTATTTGTGTTCAATGTCTTGAAATAAATAAAGAGGCAGTTGTAATATCCCGATTTTTGAAAAAGGGCAATTCGGTCTTTTAGCAAAAATCAGAATATTATGTTATTTAATAAATGAAATTAAATATTTAAGAAAAAGAAAAAAAGGGGATAAACAAGGATTTTTCTTTTTAAAGAAAATAATTAGATAATTGGGATTATAAAAGGAAAACTAATCCTAATTTTAACCTAGTTGTTTTGGACAAAAAAAAAAGAAAGGGGCGCATATTTTGAGAGGAAGAGGCGCAGGAGAGAAAAGAAAAAAAAAAGGGAGAAGAAGCTTTCGATTTTCGAGGCTAATCCGTTGTTCTTTTCATCAGACTCATCAAGAGAGAAAGGATCACCGCGAGACGATGATCGTTTTGATATCAACAATCCTTAAATCCATTAACGTTTGGATTTAAAGGTTAAACTTTTGACGGGTTGAAGCTTTGGATCGTTGTACCACGCAATTTAAGGTAACGTGGTTTTCTTATCGTATGATTAAGGTTTCGTAAAGTGGTAGATCAATTTGTATGATTGTTTTTCATGGTTTTAATTTGTTTAAGTCGAGTTTGGGTTGAATTCGAGTAGAAAACGCGAGTGCGTAAAAGCTCCGTCCTCTTTGGTGCAAGAAAAATGTGTAACAGGTGCAAGAGAGAGGCTCGGTCGACCGAGCCTATCCATTCGGTCGACCGAGTGTTGGTTCATCCGTACGGATGAGTTGTGTATCCGTACAGCTATTTCTCAGTATCGGACAGAAAGTTTATCCGTCCGGACATGGACTGTTTCAGTGCTGTTTTTCCTTGTTATGTGTTTCAAGCTCTATAATAGCGTATTTACTGCATAACCTTACGTGACAAAGCTCTGAATTAGCTTTTGATGCGTTTAGTTCCGGCACCACATGGATTTCCCCGAAAAGATGAAGTGTGGGACCGTCGAAAGCTTTGGATTTGCCTTGTGCTTCGATAAGCTAGAGTTTATCGATGTACGTGTAATTGCTAGGCCTTGTCCGTGTCTAGTGGTCTAGGAAAGAGAGTAGGAGTGGTGAGGGAGCTTACTTGAAAAAACTTAGGTGGCTAGTTAAACATCTAATCAAACATATGTGCTAGGTTAATAATCTTAAACATCATGCAATGCTTGGTAAGGCATAGTACAATATCGCGATGTGTTCTCGACCGGACAAAGTAGGCGTACCCACGCCGGTCAATCGATTGGCTAGATAAAGCGTACGGTACATTCTTCCGGTTATCACACTATCGGGACTCAGATATTCCCGGGGCTACTAGAGCGTGTCTCTAAGTAGGTCGCACCCAGTTGTCCTAGTACATCCTATTACTAGGCGTAGTGCCCTTGTTATTCATGATGTAACAAACTTGAGCTAAGCTAGATACCTTTTGGAACCTCATGTTATGATATGAACATAATATGATAGTTAGCTAGGGTTAACAACGGAAATGAATTAATAAAAGATGGCGTTGCTTTTATTTCTTTATGAGATCATAGTTATACGATCTTCTACGCGTTACTGAGTACTTTCGTACTTACCCCGTTACGTTGTGTTTGTCTTCCCCTTTCCCCAAAGAAGATGAACAGGTTGCTAACGCTGATGAGTTCTTTGGCGAGGACGTGTGAGACGGAGCTCGTGAAGATTTAGCTCTTTTAGTTTTAATTCTTTCAATAATGCTGTTGGTTCAAATTCAAACATTGTTGTCTTTCTTTTGGATTAGTTCCGTTTAAGTTCTCTTGGGATTTGGATGTTGGATGATTAGTTCTCTTTATTGGATTTAGTTTTTCACAGCATTGATTACCGTGTGTTCGATCTTTTGGTTTCCCCGAGTTGTTGAGTTGTTTTATCTTCCGCGTCGTTTTAGTTCTGATGTATGACGTAAGGCTTACATATATTATTGAATTTATTTGATAATATATGTGCCGAGCGCTCTTTCCGGATAAGGACTCGGTGTCCGGGAATGGGGCGTTATAGCAGTGAAAAGTTATAGAAGAACATTTATCATGTCTTGTGTCTATTGTTGGCTAATCATTGAGGCATAGATCAGTGCAAAAGAGTAGGGCTCTTGTCTTTGAGATGATTCAATTTTATAAAAGGTTCAGTTTTCTCGACTAAGAGATTTACATGGAGCTATATATTTGCAAACCGAACCACTATATATCATCATAACTTTCGATTTGGAGCATCCACGAAATTATAAGAGCGAAATGCGCAAATTAGCCATTGTTGATAAAAACAACGTCGATAGACCATTTTGGTGGCATATTCTCTTGCTTAATCCGTATGAAAGGATTTTTTCCAAGGAAAATAATAAAGCATGAGTTTTGGGTGACGAAAACTGTCATGGAATATATCGTTATCTGACACTCACTATCTTCCATTCATCCAAATTTTATCACCCCATCTTAAACATTTACATGTGACACACACAAAAAACCAACCCAGTGTGGATTGAAAAAAAGCATGATCAAATAACGAGACTACAACGTCAAATATTCGAATAAACAAATAAGGTAGCAATTACAATAGTATTGCCCAAGAAAAATGCACCCAAGAAAAATGCCCATTAGTTTTGAATAAATTAAAAAACTTGCATGCATCTTTACAAAGAATCATGTGCCAATCCTCACCGCATGAGACCTTCAATTCGTACGATGGCCATCCTAATTTGGACCCAAAGCAACGACAACTATAAAAATAATTAGTGCAAGAAAAACCAGAAATGAAGACCTGCTCAAAACAACGATCAAGATTAAATACTATGGGGCAGCCATTTTTCAGAGATCAGCAACACGTAACAAACAACGGAAATTACGAAATATGCTGTCAAACCTCGCATCGAATGTAGTGCCGTTTTTGTTCTTGTCGAACTTGCAAAAAGGGAAAGGATCCTTTGCAATCACCCGATTTTACCAAAGATAAAACCTAATAATTTGAGTTTGTATTGAGTTTCCAACAAAGAAAGAAACACACAGCAGGCCCCATGAATACACTATAATTGTTGAAAGCAAGAAATGCAAGAATTTGGTGTACCTTCTGCCTAAAACTACCCAAGCAAATAAGCAAGTGCTTGTCCTTGGGAAATAAAAAAAAAAGGCTCCGTACTAAAATATCTTGGAAAGAACTAAAAGAAAAAAAGATTCACACACCAAGAATGAAAAGCTTTTTTCTAAGTAGGTCATGCGGGTTTCTCTTCCCTGAAATGAAGTTCATAAAAGTTTAGGTGTAAGATTGACATTAAAATAAGTTTATAGCTAATGCATACATACCGCATATAAATATATTGATTAGAATTACCACTCAAGTTAGGACTTAGGAGGCTAAAGTCACGCGTGTAAACTCAAGAGAAAAGTCGGCTCTTTGGAATATATGGCTTGAGGCCTCTATATGTCGTCCTTGGCATTGGAGAACTAAATTCTGACCAGAAGTGATGAATGCAAAATTTCTGAGCCGTGAGAATTTTACAATAACGTACAAATATGAAAAAGGAAAAAAAACCATATAAACAATACCAAAAGTGCTGAATTTTAGCATAGATATGAACATACTAACGCCATTCGAAATCAAGACCTAAAAGCGTTTACTACGTAGGCAACCTCTTCCGCAGCCTCCATTCGAAATAAACGACCCACCAATGCCGGAAACACCCCCCCCCCCAAAAAAAAACCCTCACATAAACAATACCAAAAGTGCAAAATTTTAGCATATGCATACAAATATGAACACACTAACTGCTGCCATAATTTGTGGATTAAATAGAGAAACCAAGAGCTAAAATAGTTTACTTTGAACCTTCTTTTGTGCAGGAAAAGGATGAAACTCATGGAGTTTCAAAACAGTAAAGCGGAGGAGGTTGTTAGTGTTCGAAGGATTTTAGCCGAGATTGGTGGAAGCATTTGGAAAGTTTTGGGGTTTTGTGAGAAGATAAAGATTGAGATTTAGTTGTTTTTGAATGTATGTGAACCGCATTATCGTGGAGGTTGTTTGGAATTGAATAATAACGATGTGAGAGGATCCGCGTGTTTGCGTGGCGGGTTTGGGTCGGGTTATTAGGCATTTTGTGGGTAATCAATTTTATTATTTCATTCATATATATATATATATATATACTAGTCATAAACCCGTGCATTGCACGGGGACGTATGACAATATGATTACCTTCAGATAGAGTCAAAAACAGACAACATAACATGTCCCAAAAGTTATACCGATGCCAATAATTGTGGTTATATTACTGCTTTTAGCATTGCACGGGAGAACGTATATTTCAATAAAAGAAATTTTTTGAAGGATGAAAATAGGATTTTATTGGCATATTTGTTACGCAGGAATTGAATTGAATAGAATGTGCAGGATTGGAATGAAACAAATTATATAAAAGATGACACATTGAGTGATTGATAGAGCAATGTGGTCAATTAAGGTTGGCTTGAGTATGGTATGATATGGTTCATAAGGTATAATATAGACGAAGGGGTGGAGTAGTCCTACGTCATACCTCATTCATCGCACCATACCCCTCTTCCCACCCTGCCCTACCCACTGATATCATACCCTACCCACCACCCTATCCTACCCTACTCGATATCACCATATCTTACCATCATCATCCTAGCTACCTACCTTACCAATTACTTACTTTACTCCACTTTCATCCACCCCAACCCTACCCTACCCTACCCATCATAACACTCTACTTTACCCACCACACCACCCTTATCTACCCTACCCAACCCACCACCCCACCGTACCCTACCCACCACCCAACCTTACCCTATCCACCATTCCACTCTACCCTATCTTACCGACCACACCACCATACCTTACCTTACCCACTACCTCAACCTATCATACCCTACTCTACCCTACCCAACCCTCCACAACCCTACCCAACTCTACCCACCATCCTACCTTACCCTATCACACTACCTTACCTTACCTTACCCACTACCTCAACCTACCTTACCCTACTCTACCCTACCTACCTTACCTTACCCTCCACTTCACCCTACCATACCTTACCCACCACCCTTTACCCTACCTAACCCACCACCACCACCCCTACCTACCCTACCAACCACCCTACCTTACCTTACCCACCAGCCTAACGTACCCTACCCACCACCCCATCATACCGTACCTTACCCTCTTATTCAAATACGCTTCCTACCTACCTTACCCACCACAACATTAAATGAGGTGATTAATTCGTAGGGATGACCTAATCTAAGAATATCTCGTATTAATTGACATATTTGATTTAGTTATTTCTCAAAATATAATTTAAATTTTCGAATATTATGTATTAATGGAGGACTTTAATTTGTACGGAATTATCTTTTTCTTAACATATGTAAATTTATTATGTTCTATATAATTAGTTTTAAATAGTTTAGAAGATTATTTTCTTTTGGCATATTTGAAATTGTTTTTTTAAAATGTATTTTAATTTAAGAATATTAAATATTTCACATTGAATGTCATATTTATTTAATCTAAAAACATTTGCATTACACCGCAAACATTTGAATTAATATTAATTATGTTTCAAAATTTAATATAATAAGGCATCTAATTTGTATGGATGACATTAATGTAAGAAGGGATTTAACCCTTAACCTCAATTACCCGACCCAAACCAGGATTTTTTTTATTAAAAAAAAAAAGAAGAAAACTCACACGAATTACACTTGCGTATACTGTTCAACTAGCGTAATTTTTTTCCCGATGACAAACCCTAATTTTGAATCAGCGGCTTCTGAGACAAACAATTTGAATATGAGATTTCATCAACAAATCATGGTGCTCTAAGTATAAGTTAGCACTTTTGTTATTGTTTATAGATTTTTTCCAGCAATGGTGCTGCACTGTAACGCTTTCAGCTCTTGATTTCTCTTTTTATTCCACAAATCATGGCAGTTAGTTTGTTCATATATGTATCTATTATCTATATGCTAAAATTCTGCAGTTTTGGTGTTGTTTACATGGTTTTATTTCAGCAATGGTGGGCTGTTTCTTCGGATGGAGGCGGCCGGAAGGGGTTTCTCTGCCCTTGCAGGTTGTGCAAACAACTGTTGTTTCTAAAGTTGTTTTTTTTTTCCGGTTCTTCTGGATTTTGTGTGTTTCCTAATTGTTCCATCAACTTATTATATGGGTTTAAAATTTACCCATAAAAGGTGTTATCATTGGACACTTGATCCCTATTCAAAGATTGTAATAATGTGATACCACCATATGTTTGCATTGAAGGTAGGTTTTCACAGTTCTTTTTCTTTTTTCTTCGGAAGTATAACACTCTGTAAAGAGAAATGTTTGATAAAAAGGTAATAATGTTTTTCCCAAAGCTGGTTGTGCATTTTTCTATTTAGGTTTTATTTATTTTATATAATGTAATGGATTTCTTCATTTTCTTTACTTTGTGATAGCTCTTTACCCCAACAATCAAAAGCTTGCCTAATGTAATTGTAAATTTAAAGTTGGAACAAGAATGCCATTGTTTCCTGAGTCGCATTATGTTAAAAAAAATTGATTCATTGGAAACTGTTGGAAGATTGTGTGCGGTGAGACTTTCTTTCAGTTTGTTTTTATTTTTTATTTTGCGGTTGTTGTTATAGCTCTATCTCCATATTAGGCCCCGGTTTGATAATTTATTTATGCTGCAGAGATGTGTTTTTGATTCAATGGTAGATGTCGGAAAGTTGTGCAGTGTGAGGAGAGAAGTGACTGTACCGGTAACTATCAAAACCATTTCAAATAGAAAGACACCACATTTTTTCTACTTATGGAACCCATTACAAAAAATAGGTAGTTACCTATGAGTCTGGATTCTCGGCTTTGAGAATTCCGGCTTTGGGGACGTGGTCGGATCACGGCCGCTCATTCCAGTCGGAAAGAGAGAATACACAATTTTTGGGCGGTCGCGGTCCGGCCACGTCCCCAAAGCAAGGGAAAGGTGGGATTCTCAAAGTAGAGGATCCTGTTTGGTTACGTAAAGCGCCACATATTAAGATTTTAAATGATCATTTTACCAATTACACCACACCTGTTAAATGAAGATTGTTATTACTATTTCTACTTTTTTATATGACAGAACACTCATCAATTTATAAAAATTACACTTTACTCCTCATCTTCTAATCCATTCCTACACCACCAACCCACCACCACCTCCTGCTCCTACCACCATTCTTACAACCTTTGAGATTTCAATTGTTGTCAATGAAGTGAGCCCTGGTACAAGTCCACACCACAGTAAGTTATCTTCTTTAAAAAATTGTACATAGATTAGAATTATTGCAAAGATTTCGCTGTCAACAACTCTAAAAACTGTAAAAAAAAATAAAAAAAATAAAACAAATAAAAATAAAATCTCTGTACAAGCACCGCTCATGGAGTCAAAGAACTGGAGGCAGGACAAGGGAGCAAGGTGGTTGGTAAAATCGCCGGAGATGCGGGAGATTGCAGGGTGATGTGTTGTTGGGTCATGTGGGGCAGCAAACTCAATGGAAGATGGGAATGCTGGTCAGCAGGAGGAGACGATGAAGTCGAAGAAAAACAGGTCGATAAGAGGAAAATATGAAGGTCGTGAGATGAACTGCCACGGTGTTGGAGTTTGACTCTGCCACTAGAAAAAATAAATGGTTGGTTTGTTGTGGGTGTGGCTTAAGGATGTCAGAAAATGGCTTTTTTTTGTGCTTCCTCCATGGTTGGGTGTGTGGAGCTTGAACCTGATGGATGGCTTTGATCGCAATGAGGGACGGTGAAGATGGCGGTGGTGCCATGAGTAAGTGTCAGTTAGTGTGTTTTTAATTTCTTATGGACTGCATTGTAGTTCTTTTTGTTAGGAGTGGTAAATTTTGACAGATGTGGTGTCATAAGTAAAAATGGCCATTAAACTGTGACGCATTAGGTATATATAAAATTTAGTGTGGTGCCTTTTATTGAATTACAGTTGAATGTGTGATGCCCAAGTAAAACACGTGTGGTGCCCTTAAAGACACCATTCAAATAGTCTATTGAGGTGAAATGGACGAACCAGTTTTTGACAAGGATGAGGCATAACATCACCATTTGGTCATTAATCCGACTTCAAGGCAGGTATGGGGACTTTTTTTAACTGGATTTTGGTCAGAATTGATTTTTTTTTTCTTTCATGCTATATTTACATTTTCAGTATATCCCATCTGAGGACGCTAACCACAATAGCCAGACCATTTGTGAAGCCCGGATCTGATCCCAAGGTAGAATTACGGTCGTACATTTAAATTAGTTTGTTTTAAAATTTATTGGCTTGCCTAGAGGGTTGTCAATCAAACATCAAAGAAGCCTTTACGAGTTATTTAGGCGGATCTTGATCCAAATTGTTGTTTCCTCAATGCCGTCTTAACATCTTCGGTATGTTAAGGGAGGACATGTACTATTACGTAAAGTCCCTTGT